>PVJX010000568.1:0-236633 GCA_004027295.1 Dolichotis patagonum | reverse complement strand
GTCTTTGTATCTTTACTGCCTGCTCCCTTGTTATTTTTAAGAGATCTTCCCTTTCATGGTCACACATTGCAAGCCTGTGTTCAATTTTTGATAGTCTATCTTTGGTTTCTTTCAAGCAGTTTTGCCAGCTTTCTATGGAGTCTTTAGTTTCCTGATAATCTCTTTGAATCTGCTTCATGAATTCTAGGTTTTTTCTGTATTCTTCATTAAATGTTTCTTTCCTTTTGTGTTCCTCCATTCTTCTGTCTATGTCTTCTTGAGAGGTGCCCAGTCTTTCTTTTACTAATCTACTTATCTCTTGTTTAATTTGAATTAATATTTCAGTTTTGGTCCCACTTACGAGGTCCTGAAGATATCTCTTTATGTCCGCTAACGCTGTGTTTGATGTTGCATTTTTGCTCCCCTCAATCTCTTTTGTATTTACCTCTACTGGATCAATGTTCTCAGGGTTGGGGGCTGAGGGTTTTTTCTTATTTCTCCCTTTCGTCATGTTTTTGGTTCCTTCCATGCAAGTGTACAGTGTAATGCCCAGACCCTTTTCTTGTTGGTTAAGGTTCCTCTAGAGGGCGCAGGCTAGGAGCTTTTGCCCTCTTCAGTAGATTATCAGAGATTAAAGATCATGCACAGGCAGTGTGCGCTGGCTCCTCCCCTCCAGGCCAGTCAACCTTTGCAGGTCTTCACTGTGTCAGTGTGTGTCAATCTCAGGGAATTAATTTATAGTGACTCACTGGGTCCCGGCCAGGATTGCGGCCTAGTCCAAGCAGATTCCACCAATCTGCTTGGTGAAGGGAGCAACCAACAGAAGCCACTTCCTTATGGAGTTAGGGCACTCCTGCCCAAATCCAACATGTCATCCAGTCGGTTTCCCCTTTCCCGTGGGAGGGTCTTATTCCTATCACTCACCACACGTTGATGCCAGTCCCCGAAAACTGCTGGGCTCCCCAACCTCCGACTTCAGCGTGGCTGTGGTGCGAATTCACAGTGCCTCTGGGTAGGTGGTGTGCAGGGCTGGTCTGGGCAAGCCGCATGCAGGGCTGTTCAGCTCCAGACTCTGGCAGCTCAAGCCAGTCTCGATGTGGATCTCTTGGTCAGGTCTCTGGCAGGGATTCAGGTGGCTCGAGGAGGGTGCCGTGCTCGCTGATCTTAGCTTCTCTTATGGTAGCCCCAGGACCTCATATTCGAGTGGTTTTTGGCATTTTAGTTTCTTCATGGGTTGTGGGAGTCCATCTCTGTTTGGCTCTCTCCAGGGTGTTTTACTCTGGCATTTGAGCTATCTCTCAGAGAGGGTCCCTCTCCTGCTACCTACCAGTCTGCCATCTTTGGACTCAGTCCAGGGTACTAATGTTCTAGAAAAGAAAATGAGGTCCCTACACTTAGGGAGCTCCCAGAAAAGTTGAAGATGCAAATTCTTCTCCCAAGGAGCAATAGGAAAATATAATTTCCAAGCGGTGGAGTATAGTACACATGTGGTTTCTTCATGTGGAATCCCTGGGACCCCAGGGTCAGTGAGTAGAATTCTACATGTAAGGGTGGCTGCTCACACATACATGTAAGACATTTACTTGTATAGGACATTATTCACATATGGTTTTGTGTGGGATAAGAATTCATAATTTCCTGAGATCCTCAGAGAGTCTGCAAAATAAGGTCCATTGTGTTAGACATGATTCCTGTTTGTTTTTTTTTTTTTTTTTTGGATTTTAAGTTTCCATCATCAAATATGCCTCTCTGGGTTAAAACATGCCAAAGTAAATGGATTCTTCTTGTCCATCTTCTTGCCTTTTACCCATCATCTTGGATGCCTGCTGTGATCCCCCACAGCCCTGGAGGTCCTTGGGGTAAAGGACAATGAGAAGATGAGAAAATAAAGAAAAGACAAAGCTGGGCTCAGGCGGAGCCCTTATCCTCCTAATGGGAGGAAAGGTACTGCTCAACCAATGCAATATATTTATTTATATACTGGGAATATGATGTCAATTTCAGCCCCTCTGCCTAGCAACCCATTGCTTGGAATACCTAGGGGACTGGTGTTTCTCTGGGCTGTAGCAACTTCTTCACCTGGCTTGCCCTGGGTGTTCTTTGTTTTGGGGATGGTCATGCCCTGGTCATGCCCAGGACATGCCAAGGCCTTGCATGTGTGGTCAATTTCCAACTTCAGTGGCTCCCAACAGATGCCAATATACCTTGTTATGTATGCAAAAGTGTGCTTGTCTTATGTGTCAATGTGTTAAAAAGCATATAATTAAATGTGAAAAGACAAACCTTCTCTCTCTCTCTCTCTCTCTCTCTCTCTCTCTCTCTCTCAGTGGATAGATTTTTGTTAATGAATTTTTTGCTCCATACAAGCTGGTAAACTCTGTCCTTCTTACCTTGGCCAGATTAAGGAAGTAGCACCATTCTAATGACATCTGATCATAATACGCCTGTGTCTTAACTTTAGGTTCCCAGAGAAGGGAATGAGTTATATCCTAAAGTGTTTTAGCATCCAAAAAGTTTCTGGGTTTAAGAAAAGCAACATTCCATCTAATCATCGTAGCTGCGTCTGATGATTAATAAAGCCTGGTTTCCCAGCCTTCACAAGAGCATCTCTGAGGACAGGGCATGTGGAAACTTTGGAGACATCCTTGCTGGCTGGGGATGCCGCTGTGCTTTTCATAAATACAAAACCAATGGCACTCTGTGGAGTTTTGCAACACAGAGGTCCAGATGTGGCTCCGAGAACATTCAGCTCATCCCACCTCATTGTAACCTGATGTGCTGGATCTGCCGCCTGGAACCACTTAGAACTGATTGGATCTCTTTTTGAAGTGATTCCTACAAGAATCGAAAGCTTCACCTTGACACCTAGGTCTTTGAAGAACTGAGCAAGCAAATCAGTAAGAGAACAAAGTTCTTAGTTGAACTTGTACTAGAAACAGAGAAACCATGGAGAATGCCCATAATCAGAGTGGCCAGAGCCTGCCAGGTAAACTCAGGAGTGCTCAGTACTTAGTTCACTTCCCTTTACCAGTGCATCTGTGCCTGGTTAGGTGGACATTTAGAATATAGTGCCAATAAAACAAAGATTTCGGATATAATCCCTCCTGCAGTGCACTAGCCAGGGCTGTATTAACTACAATTGCTTGAAATATTTCCCACTCTCTTTTGTACCCAGACACAGAGCAGTCTCAAAAGTTTATTAAAAACATTATGGTGACTATAAGTATTGCATCTAAAACTGGAAAGTAAACCTAAAAGCCCTTCAGTTCTATTGCCTAAAAGATTCCCATGGCTCATCTTTAATACACTTGACCTGTATTTATCCAGGCTGATGATGGCAATAATCACTCTTACTGCTCTTGCAGTTCTGATTTATTGGCTGTGATGTGCATGCATTATCTCATTTAATCTTCACAACCACCCTATGAGATTAGTCTAGCTGACATCAACATTTTACAGATAAAGTTGTTATAGCTGAGAAGAGTTAGGGAAAATCCCCAAGGCCATGTGGCTTTTCAGTGCAAGAGGATAAATTTTCACCTGACTCTAAAGAATTCAAATCTGAGTCACCATTTTCTCTCTATTATGTTTTTACCCATCTCAGTGATTTGGTTCACTCTCTTTCAATGCTACTGACTGTGAGATCGAAGGGAAGTTCTTTTTCACTCAAATTTATTTATTCATATTTTCATATTTCTTTTTGGGAATGCTCTGCAAGCAGTGGACTGTAATTCCATACACATGGGTCTTCTAGATCATTTGCCTGGGGTCATGTGGCAAACGGTCTAGGGTTCATTGTGGTGGTGTAAGAAAGGGCTTTCTCAGAGCCCTATTTGGGCTTCATGGTGCATAACTTCGGATGATGCCACTGACATCATGGTTATAAACGATGTAGCAGCAGCCCCAGCCAGCAAGGATGTTTCCAAAATTAGCACATGTTCTGGTACCATGGATACTTTATTTTCTGTAGATATCTGGAGGTAGCAGGTATGAACTGGAGAAACTTTTTTTTCAAGCTCAATGTCCCCAGTTCTTGCTAAGCTCATTACGTAGGGTATTTTTTTCCCATCATCCTACTGAATCCTCTGTTCCAGTATGCTTCAACATCTCAATATTCATAGTGATGACCAGAAAACCAATTCTGCAAAACCATAATCCTCCCCCGGGAAGCATTCTAATGACAGAGGCTTTTCGTGCAATAATTTCCAAAGGATGTCCTAGTTTCCAACAAAGAGTAAAATGTAAAAATATCATTGATTGAGAATTTACTGTGTATCAGCTGCTAACAGGGATTTGCATGAAATAGTTCATTATCTTCACACTGACTCCTATAAAGTTTGTACAATTATTTTTTCTCAACTCACAAATGAACTGATCCTGTCATGGTAGACAACTGAACCCTGGCAGTCTTGATTCAGGGGCCACGCTTTATGTCTCACAATGTGTTTATTGAATCAGGAAAGGTAGTCCCAGGGACTCTTATCAGCAGCCAAGACTAATTCTCCTTCAACACTGTGCTTTCTGAGAATATGACTTCTCTTTACAGTCTACAAAACAAGCTCTCCAGGTTTTAACCCCCCAGTCAGGTCCCCTATCCATTCTTCTGTGATTCTAACCAATCTCACACTGAAAATATTCAGGAAAGAAACTGAGTGTGTCCCGAGCATATGGCTATTCTTCTTGTTAATTCTTAAGCAATATAATGTGGCAATTATTTACATAACATTTATTTTGCATTGGGTATTACCAGAAATCTAGAGATAAAGTGTATAAGGAGAATGCAAATGCCATGCCATTTTATATGAGGAACTCACGTACCAGTGGCTTTTGGTATCCATGGACATCAGGGGATCTCCCAAGGATTCTCTACTTTCCAACTCCTCCAACCCTAACTGTACTTCTCTGTGCTTCCTAGCAGCCTCCAGAGCCCATCTCCACATCTCATACTCACTCCTGTGCTTCTAAAGCACCTTATTTCACAGCGTATCTCCATCCTCCCACCCGAAGTCCTCCATCAAGAAGAAAAAAAATACAAGAATATTACTCCTTCAGTAACCAAGAAGCCCAAGCAAAGCTGGGCACAAGTGAGCTCCTGAAAATATGCATTCCTTAAAGCAGCAGATGTTTCTAAAATTTTCTATGCCCATTGTTTAAATATATGCCCCACATCCTTCTTATAACTTATTAGTCAACATTCACTATTTCTGCCATTCTCAGAAGGAAAATGTTTTTAAAATTTCCTATTGCACATAGGCAGAAGTCACTTTCCCAGGAGACAATCTAGGCAAACTTAACAGTTTTATTGTTTGTAAGTTAAAAATGATTCTTGTTTTTTTTTTCTGAACATGTATTATTTATGTTTCTACATTAATTCTGTAATTAATGGCTATAAAATACATCAAATATGTAAAGTGTTGCTTAAGAGCTTAATTAAAATAAAAACAAAAAATGATGATAATTAATTGTACATCCCAAAGGCTAGACAGGATGATAGTTCATAGTGACTATCAATTAATATTCCTATTGTTAATAATAAGCTCATCTTTTATGTAGAGTAGAACTTGTTAAAATGTTCTGGTTAAATACTGAGTCAAAAGAAAAACTAGCTTCTGAAAAATATTTTCATCATACAAAGTCTTTGTGGGAAAACAGCTTTCAAATTTCTCACTTGAGATCCTTGTTTGGATTTAATTTCATTATAAAGATTTGACACAGAATTATACTATTATAATAGTAAAATTTAAAAATTCCTATTTTCCTCTAAGGAATCCAGAAAATACAGCAAAGTTCAAGGAGAGTGATCACTGTTGTAAATGTAAGGGTTTTAAAAAATATTTTGGGCTGGGGATTTAGCTCAGCAGCATAAGCGCTTGCCTTGCAAGTGCAAGGTCATGAGTTTGATCCCTGGTACCGATAAAAAATTTATTTTTAAATGACTAATACTCAAGAAAGTACCTGCAACAGGGAAGGAACTGGACATAAGTGTTTTGGCAGGATTTGAATTTGTACTGCGTGTCCACTGTGAGATGTACATTGTGCTAGGTGTTAGAAATAACACAGGGAATGAACCTACCTTGCTTCTAAATCTCCATGGTGATCATGATCTAAGAAAAACTGCAGGTATAAATGAAGAATTGCAAACATAATGAATACCACAAAGAGCAAACTGCCCTGAGTTCTGATTTCATAGGCAAAGTAATTTCCACATCAAAATGGTAAACCATTGAGTACGGTCACCTCCTTTTCCTACTTTGTTTGAGGTTACTTGCATTTTAAAATGAAATCCTTATAAGAAGTCCATTGCTTGTGACTCAATTAACCAGAAAAAGATGCCTAAATGCTGAAGCGTTTGCCTCCACAATTTCACTTAGCAGATCAACTCACTGAAAATAGACTGCCCTATTGTATATTTCTGGAGAGCTATTTATCCACTAGGTGTCCTTACAGGTCATTGGATTTATTGAGGCTTCCTATGCCAGTCGCCCTGAGTAACCATGACTGGTAGGTGAGCCTGTCCAGCATTACGTTGGTTGACCGGAGAGGGGTGGAGGTGGGGTAAAAGCTGGGAAAATTGAAAGGTTCCTTCTGCCTAATAGGAATTGTTTTCTTAAGCGTCTGTTTCTTTCACTTATTCGGCAGGCTCAACTCCTCTCCCTGCATCTGTCCTCTCCAGAAGCAGTAGGGCATTTAAGAAGAGACAAATAATCTCATTTTGAAAAGAGAAATATAACTTCCTGTCACTATGCTAATGAAGCAATAACATTAGAATTCAGAAAGTACTGTATTTAATGAAAATACTGCCAAGAAAGGATTTAAATGTGGCTCATCCTAGAATACCCTCCCACACAGAGTTCTTCATGCTGTATATTCTTTGGCAGTAGATCTTACACACTTTGTCTCAATTCTTTTATCTCAAAGACAGAAAAATTTCTAGTCTTAATAGATTAACATGTCACATACTTGAAAGACCTCCCGGATTCACTGATAGAGAGGTGACCATTTCTCTTTGTGGAAAGGTAGTACTATCTCATTGACAGCCAACTTGACCCTTACCCCCAAATTTTTAATTTCAGTTCCATGGATAAACTTCAAAGGACTAACAGACTCAAGAGACAAATTCAACAGCTTTCATATGATAGACTTGTATCGAGAGAGTCTTCATTCTTTTTCATTTCACTCTCAAAAAGCCTACTGATCTTTTTTAAAGCAGTGCTTTAAAAACATTGTTCTTGAGGTAGATTCCATTAATGTTAAATTCTTCATGTTTCCTCCAAGCCTTACTTTCATCATGTGACTTTTGCAGCTCTCTCTACTGAAGAAGCAAAGTCTGTTAGTACTCCTTGCATTTGGGCTCAACTTTGTGCTTTTAACCAAATAAATGAAAGCAGTTAGTATTTCGGTTCCTCACAAAACATTTCTGTTTGGTCACCTCAGGTTCCATTGACATAGTAGAAAGGATGTCCCCAGGCTAGCTTTCGATACCCAGAGGAAGATGCAGGAATCTGGAGGTGCTATAATGAAGATAAAGAAACCAGTTCAGACCAGAGTCCCCACCTGACCCCAGACACATAAGCAAGGCCAGTGAAGATGAACAGATCTAGGCTTGATCAGGAACACTCAGGTGAACCCTAGATATGTGATAAGCATTGTTTTAAGCCGCTGAATTTGGAATAATTTATTACACAGCAATAGTTTACTGAACCAGCTGCCTATATTTGAGGAGAGATTGGTAGCCTGCTCTAAAATGTCAGGAGAGTTCCTTAGGATCTGCTATTTCTGAAAGTGTAGACATGTCTTGGAGTTCAATCTTTGATGACTATTTTCTATCCATCTCCATGCAAAAATTATTGAGGGTAACACCATGAAGACTCACTCCAGAATTGTTTGGTCATTGTTCTGCATGAGATTACCTGAGACACTGCCATAAGACCAGTGAGTCCTGTTCATTCATTACAATAGGAAGAACTCATATGACACAAAGCTTTCTATTAGCTCAGGTTAATATCAAGAAAGGATATTGGTAGAATAAAAGTGAGACAATAGTAGCAAGTAGATGTAATATTATTATATCATGGAGGCCAAAAGGAAGAGCAGATATCTGGTTATCAGTAATGGTAAAGTAAATGCTTTGATATCTACGCATTCCCTGTTTTAACTCTCATTAATATCATTAATATTTTATAAAAAGCATATTCTCTTTAGTAAAATTGGTCTTTATGGACACAGTTCATATCATTCTTTTCATACACTGATGGTTGTCCTTCCTTTTCTTTTGCAGAAATACCTGAGGGGAGAAAGGTCAGGACATTTCCCATTGTCCACTTGGCAATGATAAAGGCCAGTCTACAGTCTGATCTAAATGAAAGGCTTTGAGTATTCAAAACACTCAGCTATACCTCCAACCTCATGGCTCCTCCCATTCCTGGTGCACTCTTATAATGTGACTGCAGGACCTGAGTGACTACCATCATTTTTACTTTACCTTCCACTAGTGTAGAACTAGGGTACATGATTCTGAAATGGTCTCTATGGCTTACAGTCATAAAATTCTCTGATGGGTCTTTCTGCTTATCTAGTTCATACATATAAACATCATTTTTTTTAACTTTGGAAGGAAATTTCAAAACTATTCAGCCCTGACACTTTATAACGTAAGAACAAGAAAAAAGAGCCCTAGTCAGATAAAATGATTTGCCTGGGCCCACCCAACAAGTTCACAGCAGAGCTGAAATGGAGGCCTAGGCCTATTTCTTTTCAATAGTTTCTCTCATTCAACTTCTTAAATAGGGTCCAAAGCAGGTTTATCTTTTATTTTTTATTTTTTTTGTCTTCAGCAGTACAGAGCCAGGAGTGTTACCAACACTCAATAAATCTTAATAAATATTTGTTGACCTGAACTGGGAATGAGTAAGCATTAGTTACGTGGCTGAGGGCCAGATCTCAGAGTCTATTCAGCCAAGAGAACATGACTGCCGCATTCCCTGGAGGTCTTCCTGCATGGAGAAGAAAAAATGATTGTGCCTAACTAGTTTCTTAAGTTGTATTTTTGATCAAAGAGTCAAAGCAGCTTCTTATCCAGAGCTAGGTTGAGATCACTGGGTCTTCAAAAGCCAGCATTATTCACTGCGAAGGTTCAGTGGGCAATTTACACATTATTTCTCACTCACAGTTTAGGCTTGGAGAAAGAAGATAGGCTGTGGGCAAGGAAATAATGGATTGTATTTATGCAGACAGCCAATAAAAGTTGTGCATTGTTTCTGTGGAGCTCACATTTCTCTGGGCAGAAAATAATGTGCACCCCGAACCCCCAACAGCAAAGCAAGGAGGAAAGTGGTGAGGACAGTCAGGTTTGGGATGATAGCCCCAGCTACCTTCCTCTCCCAATTTTGGAAAGATGAAATATTGAAAATGGTCTCCTCCTGGGTGGCATGACTGTTATTGCTGTTGAAAAGACCAAATCACACATTATCCTAGCCTGTTCCCCTTGGAATTCACATTAGTAAATCTGGGCTTGCTCTCCAAACAGGCACTTACAGCCTTCCAAGGACACTGCTTGGGTGTGTTGACAATGGTACCATAGAAATGATGTCCTGATCTCAAGTAAGTGTTTTACAAAAGTTTATTTTCCCTTTAAAATTTATGTGAAAATATGCTATTTGATACCAAAAAATAATATGACATTTATTTTATAAATCTTAATGATAAGATAAATTCCAATCAACATAAAAATGATAACATTGTCAGTAATCTCTGGATCTATTTGGAAACTCTTCCCTATTTTGCATATGTCTATGAAAATGTATATTAAAGACTTTAATTTTGATTTTTTGAAATTATATAATGAATGAATTATATTATCCAGTCTTCAAAGGGTTATGTTTTCACCAGTCATTAAATGCCTAGCCTTCATCTATGTTAACATGCATAACTACAGTTCATGAAAATTTTAAAATTAATATGGCACAATTTATCTATCTGTACAGTTGTAGATATCCATGCAGTTAATTCCCATACTTAGCTACTGTGTGTAATGCAAGAATGAATAGTCCTATAAATAACTCCTATGACAAATATGGGAAGGATGCTCTAATATGTACATCTAAGAGTAGAGATGCTATGTCCTAAGTAAGGCACATGTTTAATTTGACAAGAAGTGGAAACTTACTTTCCCAAGCATTCACAATGATTCACGTCTTCCAGGATTAAATAGGCACAGGACTGCCTTTAAATCCAGGCAAGAGGTCTCTCTACTGAGACTCACACCTCAGTGGGTGGCCTGTCTTCTGAATATTTACTGATTTCCCCTCCAGGGCCCAAGACTAGGACCAGGATTACTTTCTGTGTTATTTAATCTCATTCTTGGATAATCACTGATCATCTAATCCTATCCTACCCACCTCCTCAACCTCTTGCCACCACACACACACACACACACACACAGTTTACCAAAAGCCCTCTGAGGAGTTCCCAGGTCAAGGTCCCTGCTGCAGGTTAGCCTTCCTAGCAGGATTCCTGCTGGCTGAGACAGAATTTCTTTGTAGGATTTCATGTTATTTACCTATCCTTATAGTGCTGACCCTAATTCTTTAAAGGGACAGAGTCCCTAAAATATATATTTGCTTAGAGGCTTACTCATGCTAGTATCATTCACATTCAGGTTCCCAGGATTCCACAGTCTCTTTGCTGCTTAGTGCTGTGAGATGTCATTCTTGGAACCCAGTGGGTATGAAATCATATCTTCTTATGGTAGTAATATTATTGCTGATTAAGTTGACCACTTTCCCATATTTTTAATTGCCATTATAATACCTTTTCTGTGAAATAACTTTTCAAATGTTCAAATCATTTTTTAAATGCTTTAACACATAGCTAAAATTAACTATTTTACTGTTCAATAGTGTTATGTTCTCATTTTCTTGAAATCAAATTCCACAACTTTTTCAAAACGGTTTTTAAAAAGTTTTTCAAAACCAAGTTTCAGAACTCAAATTCATTACTCACAAATGACTCTTCCTTTTTTTTCCTTCCTCAGACCATGATAGCTCCATTCTGATTCTCTATGAATTTTACTACTCTAGGTAACTTGTGTAAGTGGAATCATACAATGCTTGCTTTTGTGACAGCCTTAATTCAGTTAGCATAATATTCTTGAATTTCATACATGTAAATTTTATACATACAAAATATGTCAGATTTGCCTCCTTTTTCAGACTGGAGAACACTATTCTATCGTATGTATATACCGCATTTTGTTTGTCCATTCACTCATCAGTGGACATTTGGGTTGCTTCCACATTTTGGCTATTGTGAGTAATACTACAAAAGACATGAATATGTAAATATCTCTTTCAGACTTTACTTTCAATTCTTTTTAATATATTTACCCAGAAGTGGAATTGCTGCATCAAATAGTAATTTTACTTTTAATTCATTGAGGAACCAACATACTGTTTTCCATAGTACTTATGCCATTTTAGATTCTGCCAACATTGCAGAAGATTTCTAGTTTCTCCACATCTTTAAGTTTGTGTGTGTGTGTGTGTGTGTGTTGAGAGTAGCCATACTAATGCATGTGATGTGACATATCATTATAGTTTTGATTTCCCTAATCATGAGTGATGTTGAGCATTTTCTCATATGTTTTCTGGCCACTTGTACATGTCTAGAGGCATGGCTATTGGCGTTCTTTGGCAGTTTTAATATCAGGTTATTTGTTGTTGAGTTGTAGGAGTTGTTCATATATTCCAGATATTAATCCCTTATCAGCTATAAGACTTGTTCATTCTTTCCTTTGAACCACAGACATTTTTAATTTTGATATAATCAAATTTATCTATTTTTCCATTTATTGACTATTTTTTTTGGTCTCAGAACTAAGATATCTTTGTCAAATATAATGTCATGAATATTTTCTTTTATGTACTCTAGCAGTTGTATAGTATTAGGTCTTTGTGTAATTCTTTAATCAATTCTAATTAATTTGCATATGTTATAAGGTAAGGGTTCAAATTCACCAATTTCCCCCATAGTTTTGAAGATACCGTCCATTCTGTTGAATGGTGCTGTCATCCATTAGGCGACATTTTGCTTTCCCTTTCTATTCCATTGGTCTATATGTTTGTCTCTGTGCCAATATAATACCTTTTCATTACAGTGACTTTGTAATCAGTGTCAAAGTCTGGAAGTGTGAAACCTTTTACTTTGTCTTCCTTTTTGAGATAGCTTTAGTAACTTGGGGTCCCTTAAATTCCATATGAATTTTAGGATGAATATTTTATTCAAAAACTTTCATTGGGATTTTGATAGGCAATGATTTAAATTCATGGATCAGTTTGGGTAATGCTGACATTTTAAAACGCCCAGCCTTTCAATCCATAAACATAAGATACCTTTCCATTTATTTAGGTCTTCTCTAATTTCTTTCAGCAATGTTTTGTCATTTTTATTGCCTCTTAGTTTGAGTTTATTCTTAAGTACTGCCAGATGTGGTGACGCATGCCTGTAATGCTGAGACAGGGCCCTGTGAGAGGCTGAGACAGGAGGATCGCAAGCTCGAGCCCAACCTGGTCACCTTCGATCCTGTCTCAAAATAAAAAATGAAAAAGGCCTGGGGATGGAGCTCAGTGTGAAGGCCTTAGGTTCATTCTGAAAAAAAAAAATCAAAAAACAACAAAAAAAGAACCAAACCACCCTCCAAAAAACCCCCCAAAACCTAAGTGTTCTATTTTTTTATGCTATTAGCAATGTGATTTTCATTTCATTTTTGATTACTGTTAGTGTATAGAAACAGATTATCATTTTAAAGAGGAAAAACAATAAAAACAATGATACGGAATTTCATAAAAGCTAATAGGAGATTATGCTTAGCATTTTGCTTATTGCTATCTTCAGACTAGTTGCTCAGATTACCAGACATAGGCATGAAAAATTGATCAAACAATATAAGCACAAAACATTATTTTCAATGAACTAATAGAAATAAGTAGTATAATTATCATAGCTATTTTGTATATATATATGCATATATATGTATATTTGTATGTATGTGTGTATGTATATATATATTTTTTCTTTTCCCTTCCTTTGTTTCTCCTTTACCTCATTCTAGTTATTTCCTTTTGAGCAGTTTCTTCCCCTTTCAAAATATTTATTTTACATCTTGGATCTTGTTTACTCTTTTAGTATCTTACACTAGGGAGACAATATGTTGTTTACACGTGCAATTCTGATTTAATTCACTTATGAGTATGGTCTCAAGTTAAATCCATTTACTTATAAAATCCTCGAGTTTATCCTTCTTTATACCTGAGTAGTACACTGTATTAAGAAATAGATTTTTGTGTATTAATTTTATATTCCACAACTTTGTGGGCTTTTATTTGTGCTAATAAATTTATATACCTGTATAATTTTTAGAATGTCCTTTAAATATTTTTAAAATTTCATATATTTCTTTTTAGCTTGGCCTTCATCTTTTTGAGTTGCTAATCTTTTATTGGCAAGACAAGAACTATGATTATTTTCACACTATATGGCTTCTCATTGTCTTTGGGTGTCCTTGGAGGAACAAAAACAGTCTACTTAATGTAGCTGAATTTACCTTTTTTGGTTGGCAATTTTTCAGTTTTGTTTAAGAAATTATTTCCTAGCTCAATTTGACCAAGATATTTGCTTACATATTCTTTTAATCTTAATTGTTTAATGTTTACATTTAAGTATGCAGTGCATTTGGAATTGATAAAGTGTGTAGCATGAAGCAGGTATTTGTTGTTACTTATTTTTCATAAGTAGAACCACATGTTGTAACAACATTTTATTTACCAGTCCTCCAGTCATGTCATATTTTTTTGTCTGTCATCTCTCAGTTGTTCATATATGCATGGCGTTCTGTCAGGATTCTTTAATTTGTTGCAAATTCTGCATAATAGCAGCATGATCTTAATTATTTGGCCTTAAATTTAAGTTCTGATATCTGGAAGGGAAGATTTCTTCCATTCATCTTATTGAGGAGTGTTCTGGCTACTTGAGAGTATTGCTCCTTTTCATAGGTTTTAGAGTCAGCTTATTAGTTCCCTAAAACAGAGCCAAAACGTCAGTGGACATTTTTATTAGAATTGCATTGAATCTGCAAGTTAATTTTTTTTTTTTTTTTTTTTTTTTGGTACCAGGGATCGAACTCATGACCTTGCACTTGCCAGGCAGACATTTAAGCCACTGGACTAAATCCCTGGCTGCAAGTTAATTTTTAAAGACAGGATCTCACTATGTAGTTCAGAGTTCAGAGTAACTTTGAAGTCATTGTGTAGCCCAGGCTGGCCTTGGACTTGCAGTGATCCTCCTGTCTCAGTCTCCTGAATGCAGAAATTATGGGTATTTGCCACCACGCCTAACTGGTAACTAAATTTTTATCAATGAATTTTATTGATAAATTTTAGATATACATAATATTTGCATTTATTAGGAAATTTTATCTGTACCTGATATCTATTGATTATTTCCCATTCCCTTCCCCTCCCTTAACCCCTCTTCCCCTTCTTACTTACAAAAACTTTATTTTCATTTTTTCTTCTTTTCTCTTTTTTTTCATTTCATTCCTTAAACTGCTTCCCCAGTTCACCTTCTCATTTGAACATTTTCTTCCTCTTTCACAATATCTATTAACATTTTGGTCCTTATTTACATTTTCAGCTTCTCATACCAGGGAAATCATGTGTTATTTGAACATATTTGTCTGATTTATTTCACTTAAGAGTATGGTCTCAAAGTGTATCCATTTACCTGGAAATGTCTCAAGTTTATCCTTCTTTATAGCAGAGCAGTATTCCATTGCATAAAAAACACATCTTTATCCTTTCATTGGTTGATGGGCATTTGGGCTGTTTCCAAGTTTTAACTATTACAAACTGTGCGTTATAAACATGGATGTGCGTATATTGCTGTGGTATAATGCTTTTAACGCTTTTGGGAAGACACCAAGAGGAGGAATAGCTGGGTCCAATGGAACCTCTAATTTTAGTTTTTTGAGGAATCTCCACACTGATTTCCACAGTGGTTGCCACAGTCTACATTTCTACCAACAGTGGAGAAGGGTTCCTTTTAGCCCCAGCCCCTCTAGCATTTGTTATTGGTTGATTTCTTGATAATAACCATTCTTTTTAGGGTGAAATGGGAGTTCAATGTTGTCTTAATTTGCATTCCTTGAATGACAAATGATGTTGAACATTTTTTAATTTATTTATTTGTCATTTGTACTTCTTCCCCTGAGAAGTATCTCTTCATTTCCAGTGCCCATTTTTGTATTTTGGATTTGGTCCCCTTTAGGGGTCTGATTTTATTTGAGTTCTTTATATATTCTAGATATTAGTTCTTTCTCTGAGTAACCACTGGCCAAAACTTTTCCCCTCTGTGGGTAGTCTTCTCACTCTGTTAGTGATTTCTTTTGCTGTGAAAAAGCTTTTTAATAAGATGAGATCCAGTTGTTCTTTGTGATAGCTCCTGTACAAGCAGGGTTTTGTTCATAAAGTCTTTGCCTACACCAATGTCTTCAAGAGTTTTACCTATTCTATCTTCCGGCAGGTTTAGTGTTTCTGTTCTATTATTTATATCTTTGATCTATTTTTATTTTAATGTGCACAGTGATAGATATCAGTCTAGTTTTAATGTTTGGCATGTAGAAAGCCAGTTTTCCCAGCACCATTTATTAAAGAAGTTATCATCGTTCCAGTGAAGGTGTCTGGCCCATTTGTCAAAGAGAATAAGGTGGCTGAGTGTGTTTGGAGTTGCTTCTGCATCTTATAATTTGTTCCATTGATCCTAAGGTCTGTGTGGTTTTATTTGTTGGTTGGTTTGTTTGAGCCAGCACCATGATTTTTTTTTTAATCACAGTAGCTTCGTGATATAATTTGAAGTCAGGGATTGTGATTCCCCTTGCCTTGCCTTTGTTACCCAGAATTGAGTTTGCTAGTCTAGGTCTCTTCTGGTTCCAAATAAATTTTAAGATTATTTTCTCTAATTCTATGACGTATGCTATTGGTATTTTGATTGAGATTGCATTAAATTTGTATAAAAATTTTGGGAGCATGGACATTTTCACTATATTTGTTCTTCCTACCCAAGAGCAATGGCTATCTCTCCATTTTCTGATGTGCTCTTGGATCTTCTTTTTCAGAGTACTTTTGTTTTTAGAAATTTGAATCTTTTAATTCATTAATGAGGGCATTCTCTACATATTTTAAGTAGTTTTTCATCAAGGAATTGCACATCATTTGCAAAATTTATTTCTAGGTATTCATTTTTGTTGCAAAAAAAATAACATTTTATAAATACTTACTGTTGAAATAAAATGATGCAACTTATTTTTAAATTTTCTAATAGACATGGAATAGTCATATATATATTTATGGAATATAGTACAACTATTTGATATATATATATTAAACTAGATATATATCAAGCTAGAATAATTAGCATTTCTCATCTTCTTGTACATTTATCATCTTTATGAACTGGAAAAATTAGCATTTCTTTTCTGGTTATTTTCAAATGTTCCATTAATTATCATAGGTTACAGTTGCATTTTGGTAGCTGCTATCAAACCCAACTGTTTCACTGCTGTTGAGATGCTGGATAACATCTTCTTTATTCATTCATCCATTTCTGCACACCAAGGTTGATGTCATATCTTGACTATCGTGAGTAGTTCTTCAATAAACATGGAGTGCATATCTCTCATAAGCGTATTTCATTTTCTTTGACTGTATACCCCAAAGTGGGAATGCTCGATCATATGCTAGAGCCAACTGTTTCACTGCTGTTGAGATGCTGGAGTTCTTATATTCTCTGAATAGGAATCCTTTTTTGGGTGAGTGTTTTGGCAATATTTTCTTGCATTCTATTATTTGTCCCTTCTCCTGACTGTTCACACTGCAGTGCAACAGTTTTTAGTTTAACATAATTCTACCTGTCTATGTATGCTTTAGGAAACAAAACTCGTTGCCAATAGATTTCCCCTTAGTTTTGTTTTAGAGATTTCATTATTTGGGGGTCTTTCATTTAGGTTTTTGTTCCATTTTGAGTTTGGGAATTTTTTGTGCATGGTGAAACATAGCGGTCTAGTTTTCCTTGAAGGGTCTGTCTTTTCTGCAATCCATGTTCTTGGCATATTTGTTTTTGAAAATTAGTTGGCTATCAGTCTGTGAGTTAATTTCTGGAGTTTTGTTTTGATCCATTGGTCTATGTGTCTGTGCTAGGTCAGTGCCAGGTTCTTCTGGTTAATAAACTTTCCAGTATATTTTGAAGTCAGGTATTGGCTTTGCCTCTTACTCTGTCATGATTCCATATAAATTTTAGGATTGTTTTGTCTATTTCTGTGAAAATATCATTGACATTTTGAAGGAGACTATATTGAATCTGTAGATTGTTTTTAGCAGTATAGAAATAATGATAATATTAATTCTGTGAATTCATACACATTGGATGTCTTTGGAATTTTTGTGTCCTCTTCAATTTCTTTCACACTTTTTTTTTTCTAATTTTCACTATACAGATTTTTTTTACCTCTTTGGTTAAATTTATTCTTGTTTTATCTTATTTTGTGACTGTTAATGGGATTGGTTTCTTGATTTAATTTTCTGTAAGTTTCTTACTGGCTGATAAATTATTTTACTGATATTTAATGTAAGTTTTGTATTTTGCAACATTAGTGAATTTATTATCAACTTTATCAGAGATTTTTGGGTGTAGTCTTTAGATATTTCAACAGAAAAAAATCATGTCATTTGCAAACGAAGCTGATCTGACTTCCTCCTTTTTAATTTGAATACCCTTTCTTTCTTTTTTTAACCTAATATGACTGATTTTTTTATTTTGATCTGCCAACCTTGGAAAGCTCTTACTGATTCATATAACATACTTCTAGATTATTTTGAGTTTTCAATATACTTTCTTGTATCATCTGTATCTGTAGTATTTCTCTTCCAGTCTTATCTTTTTTACTTCCTAATCTTTTTTAATGCATCAGCTAGAAGTCCGATTATGATATTTAATTAAAATATTGATGCTAGTATTTATTTTTCTTTCTTGTGTTAAGGAATAATTATAATTTCATTATTGAACATGATACATGTTGTAATTCATTGTGAAATACTTTTTGAGAAGTTAAGGAAGCATACTTTTCATTCTTAGTCTTTGTGTTTACTAATTTTGTTATGTTTCTGGGGTATTTTGTTATTAAATTATCAAATATTAACAAATAATTTCTGAAACTATTGAGATAAGTTCTCATATTTTTATATTTTAATAACTATATATTTTAATCTTTAATACTTTATATTACATCTATATAGTTGTAAATTATCCTTCCATAAGCCCCAGATATATATATCTATATATATCTATATATATATGCTTATCTATCTCTATATCTATACATATTTATCTATACATAGATAAATATCGAAATGAGAATAGTTTGGATATATGTAGATGTAGTTTGGATATACATATACCCAAATGAGAATGGTTTGTTTAAAAATTTTAAGAATTGCTTATGAATTTTTATTTTTTACTCATCCTTTCTGACTTTTCTACCAAGTTTACATTGACATCTTATTCTATTCTCAAGAAAGTACTGTGTTTTGGAATTAAGCATTTTTTGGAAATTTAGTAGTATCTGCCTGGGTCTTATTTTCTTTGAGATATTGATTTAATTTTTTAATGGTATTGTCTTTATTTTTGATTCAACTATTATACATTTTAAATAATTTATGTTTCATCTAATTTTTCCAATTGACATATGTTTGTGAAGAAAAGTCTTATGTTTTCATCCTCTGCTTTTGCCTATAGTTATGTATTTTTTCCAATCTTTAACCCAACTTTAATCAGAAGTTTGATTATTTTCACATTGTTTCCAAAATATAACTTGTTTTATTGACCTTTTAGCACATGTCTTTATTGACTTCACTGATTTTTATTTTTATCTTTTTTGTCCTAGGCTTATTTTTCTTTTCAGATTGAATGACTAAAACGTTAATTTTTAAAAAAATTTTCCTAGAATACTTATATCACCAATATATGTCACTCTTTCTTTCTAACATAAGGATTTAGAGCTAAAATTTTCCTTAAAGTTCCACTTCTGCTACATCCTATGAGAATTTTGTTTTATGATTTTGAAAAAAGATTTTTCATACTTGTCTCTACCTCTGGCTTCACTGATATTCCTGCTTTAGCCTCCCAAGTATCTTGGGACTAAGGTATGCACCACTGCACCCGGCTCCCGTCCCACAAGTGTTTAGGTTATACTCAGTTTTAAGTCTTCTAAAACCTCTGGTATGATACTTGCATCTTCTTATGTGTTACACATATATACTTTTAGGTTCCAGAAATATGAAAATTTTAGATTTTCAAATTGATTTCTGCTATAAGTAAGTCATCCTCAGAAAGTACTGCATAGATATTATCACTTCTAAAAATTTGTGAGCCTCTGTTTTATGGCCTAATATGTACTTAGTTACGAGCTTCACTTAGTATTCTCTAATTGTTAATTGTAGGACAATATTTATTGCCCCAAGACACTTTTTAATAATAGTTTTTAGTTCTTTATTTTGTCAGGTTTTTTGTGCTTGGTGTCTACATTAGTGATTGAGGGGAATGTATCTAAACTTTCTGCTGTGGCTGTGGACTAGTACATTTCAGTCTATATACCTTTTAACATTTGGTTTATACATTTAAGTCTTTATATTTTAGAGACATTATTTCTTCCTAGTAAGTGGTATTTTAAAAATATTAAATTGAAACTATTTTTATTATAAAGCCAATTTGATAATCAATTTATAATAGTGTAATAATTTCAGCTTTCTTTCATCATTTTCAGAATATTCTAAATATTTTCAAAAAGGCTTTTTTTTCAAAAAATTCAAACATGTACCAGAGGAAGCAAAATCTATGATGCCATATGCCTATTACTCAGCTGCAATGATTTTTAAATTTGCAAATGTATTAATATATTTTCAAATATGTTGCCTTTCATTTTTCTAAGTTGTTACATTTCATGTGTTCTTCATGTGTTTTTAAGTAGCCTATAGCTAGAATTTGTTATTTGTAAATGTTATTATGATCTTCTCTGTCTTTCAACTGTTGAGTTCACTTTATTCATATTTATTGTAATTATTCATATACCTAAAATTACTTCAACTTATTAATTTGTGCTTTATTTTTATCATACTTTTTCTATTATTTTTATTCTTTGTTGCTCTGATAATAATTCTTTTATGAATTACCTTTTTAATAATTTTAAAAAGCTTAAACAATGCAATCCTTTAAGCTTACCTTTAATGATTTAACCTTATTTTTAAGTGATATGAAACTTACAACACTTTTTACGCATTTTTACTTTAAGAGAACATATCTCATATGATTTTCCTTTGATTACTTTCCACCACTTTATTTCTGTTCTACTTTTTAAAACTCTATACATTTTTCTGTTAATATTGCTATAAAGAGGATTTTGTTTAGAATTGTGCATACATGTACTTATTTGTCTGCTCATGGAAATTGTTTGAAAATCTTCTTTTCTCTTTTATTCTTACTCTGCAGAGATAATTTTCCTAGGCACACAGTTCAGCATTATATATGTAATAACCATCATGTTTGGCTTCAATTATTGCTATTGCGTTCATCTCATTATAATTTTTAAGTGTCTGGATTTCTTTCTTGCAGCTTTTAAGATCCTCTGATTTTGATGTAATGTAGTTTTGTTATTACACTATTTATTATTGTTATTGTTATGCAAAGTTTCTGCAATTAAGTAGCATATATATTCCTATATCTGCAGATTTAATGTTTTGATGACATTTGCAAAAATCCTCAGCCAATATATCTTCACTTTTTGCCCTTTATTATTATAATATCTTTCTCTGGAACTCTTGCAGTTTGAATTTTAGACCTTATTATTTTATACTTTATGTTTCATTATCTCTTTCTCATTTTTCTTATCCTATTTTTGTGCATTGCATTCTGAATAATTTTCTTAGATCCAATCCTGAGTACACTAATTATTTTATCTGCTATGTATAATTTGGTTTTTCATCAATTCACTAGTTTTCATTTTTTAAATTTCAATAGCTATACTTTTCTTCTCTAAATTACTTTTGGTTTTGTCCTCTGCATGATCATAATCAAAAGTTTCCAGTCCCTTCATTTGAAAACTTCTATCTTTCAATTATTTAAACATCATATACTTCAACTTTATATTTTGTACCTGAAAGTTTCAGGGCCTTTTCTTCCTGATAATCTAATCCTTATCATGTCTTTTAAAAATTTTCCTGCCAATGATTTATTTATGCCCTAGATTCATCCATGTTTGGTAGGTTTAAATAGTGTATTCTCATTTTGTTGTACTTAATCTCAGGAATCTAAAGGAAAGAAAATGATGCTTCCATGTTCCAGTGAAGATTTGTGCTTGCTTCTGCCGGAGGCTAGGGTGCTGCTTGTTAGGCCTCTGACAATGAGATTGTCTTAGAGCCACCTCCCCCTAACCCTGCTGGAAGCCCAATCACAGCACTGACACAGGCCTTTTGCCTTCTGAAGATTTATTTGACTTTCTATTGAGCCCAAATATGAGTGAATTAAAATTTTATCTATGGTAAATATTTTTGGCCAATTGATATTTTTAATCAAAACTGTTTAACAAACAAAAAATAGTCTTTTCAATGCATGGAGCTATAGCGACTGGTACACGTGAAAAGGAATGAAGTTGGACTCCTACCTCATATCATATACATTAAATGCTTCAAAGTGGATCTAGACCTCGAACTAAAATTGTAAAACTCTCAAAAGAAAATATCCAGCTAAATCTTCATGATGGATTTTTTGATATAATACAAAAAAAATGCATGTGCCCAAAGTTTGTATTTTTAAGAGCTAAATCCTCATGTGATGCTACTGAAGGTTGGACCTTTGCTAGGTAATTAAATTTTGTTGAGGGTGTAAAGATGAGGCTCCTGTAACGAGATCAGTATCTTTGTAAGAAAAGCTCCCTTCCCTCTATGCACCCTACATGAGGAGATTATAAGGATATAGTCACCTGTAAGAACCACTTACAGAAAGGAATCTGTTGGCAGCTTGAACTTGGATTTCTTAGCTCCAGAACTGTAAAAAAAAAAAAAAAAAAAAAAAAAAAAAGCCTAGCTGGCTGGTCTACAGCCTTTTATTATGGCAGAGCAAGCTAGGACCAATTTGTGGTTCTGTAATAACAAATGCTTAAAAATATGACAGTAACTTTGTAACAGGATGATAGAGTTTTCAGGTGCATGTTGGAAATTTGCATATAAAAGGCAATTCTGGTTAGAAACCAGAAGAAAATAGGAGGGCTAAAGAGAAAGCTTCTATCTCCTTAGATAATATATTAAAATCATGAATAGAAGGTTGATATATATTCCCATGAACTCAGCTAGAAATGAGAATCATGCAATTAGAAGCTATCAGAAGGTCCACTGTTGTTTTAAAGTGGCAAAGAATCTGGGTGAACTATAATCTATTTTTTTTTATAGAAGATAGAAACTGCATATTTACTTGAGGAGATTTCTAAGCAAAATGTTGAAGGATCAGTTTATTTCTCCTCACCGCTTACAGTAAAATGGCAGGAAGGAATTGCATTTAAAAAGTAGTTTTTATGGATAAAAGAAACAGAACTTAAAGTTTTGGGAAATTCTCAACCTGTTCTGAGCAGATTGAGACAAGAAAAAAAAGAGAAGAGAGTAGAAGAGAGGAGAAGAGAGGAAAAGAGAAGAAAGGGGAAAAGAAAAGAGAAGAATGTTAGAAAGAGTGCCCATCTATCATAGCTCATAAATAGAAAGGAGCTTATGTCAGAAAAGGCACTGCATGTTTGAACTGAAGGTGTAGAGAAGGTGGCATGGACTGAAGGAAGGTCACTGGAAATCCAAAATGTTTTCACTGGTATGGGAAACAACTTGAGTAGTTCTCATGAAGTTAAAGCGAGAATTACCCTATAACACAGCAACTCTTCTCCTAAGTATTGTATGTGCTTAAGAAGTTAAAATGAGGCCCTCAAACAGATGACTGTACATCACAGCACTATTTACCATAATCAAGAGGTGGAAGCAACCCAATGTCCATAAATAAACTAATAGATAAACAAATCATGATATGTAGATACACACAATAGAATATTACTTAGCTATAAAAAAGAATAAAAATTGATGAACACTACAGTGTAGATTAACCTCGAAAACATGCTAATTAAAAGAGGCCAGACACTAAAATCACATATTACATGATTCCATTTATATGAAATATTCAGAATAGTAAACTCTCTTGGGACATAAAATAGATGGTTTGTGGGAAGTAGAGAATGGGAACTGATTACATCATGAATGCAGGGTTTCCTTCAGGACCGTGAAACTTTTGAACTAGACAGTTGTAATGGTTCCAGGACTTTGGATGAGTGCTAAACACTTCTCACTTATGTATTACAAAATGGTTCATTTTGTGTGATATGACTAGCATCTCAATAAGAATATTCTTTCATAAAGTTTTCCCAATTTTTTTGCATATTTTATCAGGTAGATTTGTTAGAGAACTCTATCCTGAAACTACTAGAATCGTAAGTACCATGCTGATTTTTTAACTGTACAGTCAGTTAAGTGCTTTAATATACCACTAGGCACTGACACATAAACGAGAACATGAAAGACTGAGGCAAAGGGGTAATAGGACTTTAGAGTCAGCAACCATGACAGTGACAGCAGTGGGCGTGGTGCTTGCAGCCATAATGAGGGTGGCCCTGGTTGGCGTAATGGTTAACACTGAGTGCTTGCTTTGATCTAGGTAATTTAAATCTGTTAACTCCCATAATATTCACAAAACGCTCTGTGTGGTAGGTTATCTTATTATCTCCTTTTAGATAAGTCCCAGCTGTTAACCCATATAGATTTGGACTCAATCTAGCACTTGAATCTGTCCACTAACAAATAGCCATTTGTCAAAGTTTCCTTTTGCTAAATGTTCACAGCTGGCAGGTATAGGTACTAACAGAAGGGTGGTCTGAGCCCAAGACATCTGAGAAAGCCCCGGATTATTTCCAGTGAGCTCTCTAGGGGTTAGGAGTATGGTGGTAGGTTGATGATTCCTAAATCCTTCAGGGCACGGTCACTCCTTTCAAGTCAAAGAAGTCCTTGTTCCAGGATCCTTCTTCCTTTTTGCTTCTTCTTTCGCCAGTTCAGTCCAGCTGACACCTCCTACCTCCTAATTAGGGTGATGTATATATATATATATAACCTCTAACATGCCTATCTATATGTGGTCTCTACACTAGCACTGCTTTGGAGATATTCATGCCTCTGTGTTTCTCTGCAAATACAACCACAGTGCTAATTCAGTATGGGCACTGGTACCAGCAAGGGAAGCTGAATTGGGATTGACAAATTTTCCTCCTGTGCCTACCCGTAACCTGCTCCTCAGCCTCCTCTCCACGGACTCCCATCACCCTCAGCTCCATCCATCACGGCTGCAGCTCAGCCTGGTGATGTATTACACTAACATATCATTAGTGCAACGGCAGAGCAAGGAGCTTTGATGATGTATTGGGGCCATACATCATCAGAATGAGTCACTCTGATGATGTATAACTCAAAAGATGGTACTATCCAGGGAAATGTGGACATACCATAAATCAGGGACAATGTTAAAGAAGAAAACCCAGGACAGCCTCAGAAGGAAAATAAAGGTTCAGGGGTCTCCCGCAGTAGGGGTTGAGAGACAAAACTAGTAAATTCTTAACGGCTAGGTTGAAGCTTTCTTAATGACTAAACCAGATCATCAGCATCCCAGGGTGACACTTGGATTTCCTTTCCATCTGGAATTCAGTTTGGCTTCTGCTTTCTTGCAAAGCCCCCTTGTCCTGATGGAGATGCAGAGTCTGTCAGATCAAACGGAAAATGCTCCAGGTCTGGGCTCCATCCGGGTCCTCTTGGATTTGTCTTCCACACAGTGGATCTCAGGGCCGTTCAGACTGTGATAGTTTGAGCTGGCCTTCTTTCAGTAGTTCTCAATCTTTAGCCATTGAAGACTGATATTTCACTATGAAAGAGTGTGAGTTTGACATGAAATTGTAAAAAATCAATCCAGAGGAGCCCTTCTTTGACTCTAGGAGTTATAAACTCTTGGACCATAGTTGAATATTTCTAACCCTTGATGAAGCTTCCTTTAGTTCTCTTTCTTCAAAATAGCAAAAAAAAGGAAAAGAAAAGAAAAGAAAAAAAGGGCGGTGGGTGGGGTGGGGAGGATTTGTGTAACATTTACTTTAAAGCACAGCCCCCTTCCCCTGTTAGATTTTCATGATACCAACTACTCAGTTGGTTGAGAAATGCTGAAACTTGGAAATGAGGCCTCCATTGAAATCCCTACTATTCTGTCTCTATCTTTACCAGCTTTATTCCATCCCTAGGGAAACAAGTTATGGAAAACTGTGGGCCTCCCTTCAATATCTTCACACTGGGGGTGGGTATAACGTTTTCATAGCCCAAAGCATAAACTTCTTTGTAACTTCTAGGAGTGATAGATAAATAAAGCCTTAAGGAAAGCAGGTTGAGAGCCACAGGGTGGAGGGGGAGGTGAGACCACACGAAAGCACACTGAAGGGAAAATTAACATTTGCTTTTAATGCTTTATTTAATGCTGAACTGTCAGCTTGAGAGCAGAGGCCCAAGCAAACTGAGTCTATCCCTCCACCCATACAAAATAAAACAAAAATCAAAGCCTAGGTACTTCGGGACTGGAGAACATCAGAACACAGCCCTTGTCATATGGGATCTATTATGGGCAAGAAGTCTTCCTCTAGAGGTTCCTTCCCCAGTCTCCACCCACACCCTAGCAAGGGAGGGGTGGCTAGCAAAGGCTCTTGCGGCCACCCCTGGTCATGGTGCTGTGACTCATTGCTTTTGTTTACTGCAAGCTCTGTAGTCAACGCTATCCTGGAGGGCAGCACACTTGGAGGACTCTCCTGGGGGTGCAGAGGGGGGCCTGAGCCAACCATAAAATCCAAAAGCCCCACTCCCCTCTCTAATACAAAGAAGGGGGGCTTCACCACCTGAGCAGCAGTTAAGAGAACAAAATGCTTTTTTTACTATTATTCTCAAATAGTTGTGCCTTCAAAGGCTTTTAAAAGTTGAAGCAAAACAGATCTTGCCTCTGCTCTTTATTTTTTTGTGGGGGAAGGGGAGGTGAATGAAGGAGCTGATAAAGCCAGCACATTCCTTGGGGGTTGTTTACAAAGGAGCCAGCATTGCAAGGGAAGGGTCCTTTGGTGTCTTGAGGCTGTCACCTGCATCTGTCCAAGAGACCTCCCTTTGCCCATGCAGTGAATAACGGTGTTGGGGTGCATGACCAAATGGGAAAGGCAGGTGAATGACCATCCACATGGCCAAGAGATCCGCTGAGGGAGCAGCAGGACCTACAGGACAATACAACTCAATGGTCATTAGTGGGAAAATAAAGCACAAAGAGGCGTTGGCACAACTGTTGCTTTAGGTATTAGAGCCATCAGTTTCATTTGAGAATGTCTGGGTCAAGTGTGTGGTGGTCCAGCCATGGGCGAACCTAGTAGACTTGGCCCACTGGGCCTGCAGCTCGGGGCCATGCTGTGTGCTCCATGCTCAGATCTGCCAATCAACCCGGGAAAGTCAGCAAGAGCAGAGGCGGTGGCAGTAGCAACAGGTACATCAGCACTTGGCTTACGGTGCATCTCAGGTGATCTGCACGATACCTAGAAGGGGCAGTTTTGTGCACCACTTCTCAGATGAGAGGATCACAGGGAGCATTACTACTTGCCTGTCCTGCAGTTGCCCGGCTAGGATGCTGATTTCAACCCAGTTTCCTTGGCTGCCTAATCCTCTACTTCTTGGTGCCCTGGAATTCAAAATAAAGAGACCTGCAGAGCCCTCAAGCAGCCCGATCCTCTTGTTTACTTCATCCCCTGTCCAAGATCCTTGCCCTCCAGGCTGCTTAGACTTTCATTCTAGAACTCATGTCCAAACCCTCTAAAAGGTGAATAGGAATTGTTTTATTTTAAAACTCCTGCTGTAGTCAGTCCTCTGTAGCTATGGGCTCTCTCTCCATTGATTCACCAAACAAAAGTTAAAAGTATTAGGGGAAAATTTTATCTGTACTGAACTTGACAATACATTTTCCTCTATCTTTACCTACTAAACACAACTATTTACATAGTATTTATATTATATTAGGTATTATAAGGAACTTAACAATGATTTTAAGTAGATGGGAGGACATGCACAGATTATTTGCAAATGTCACACTGTTTTATGTGTGGGACTTGAACACCCATGGATTTTGGTATTCATGGGAAGGATAGTTCTGGATTAATCTCCCTTGGATAT
The DNA here is from genome assembly GCA_004027295.1 of Dolichotis patagonum. Lineage (NCBI taxonomy): Eukaryota > Metazoa > Chordata > Mammalia > Rodentia > Caviidae > Dolichotis > Dolichotis patagonum. The sequence goes on along the minus strand of PVJX010000568.1, from coordinate 209,244 downwards.
AGAGGGATGATTGTGTGTTTTGCATGAATTAAAGAACAGAGAAACAGTTCTATCGACCATTTACCCAAAGACACAAAGGAAAGGAAAATGAGAGAGATGAACGGGTTTTCCCTAGTGAGGACCTGGGGTTTGCCTCGTGCTTGAGTTTCCACTGTCAGCACTGGACCTGGTCTCCAACCCCACTCCTCCCTCGGCAGAGTGAGCGTTCCTTACCCAGCAGGACCATGCAGAGACAGAACAGTTTAATTTTTCCTAAATTATCTGAATCTTCAGAATAAATAATACCAATACCAATACCAATAAAAACATCCTTGTGATGTTATTTAATTCCCCTCCCTTCAACATAATAATGCATGGTTTTACAAGATGGCGGTGGAAGAACTAATAAAATATATGGTTTAATTAACTAAACTTATGCTGTAATCCACATTAGAAGGCTATGATTTAGCAGGCACCCTCATCCTCAAGACAGAATAATGCAAACAGCATAATTAAAAGTTGATGAGAAGTATATTTATTGGGCACACAGGAAAAAGAGACACCCAGATTTATGACACATAAAGTAAACCTTTAGTTTACAATATAATTAATATTTTAAAAACCACAGCGTGCATATAATGCGGCCGAAGAGTCCGCCTCTGCGGAGGGATAATTTCTTCGGCGCTGATCTTGGCCCCGTTTAATAGTAAATTATGTTCCTGTGCATATACAAATGTAACATGATCTATTATGATCTAGAGATGATGCTCGTTGAGATGTCTGCAGCTATGATAGATCAGGATAGCGTGTCTCTGAAGACAAGGGGGATGGCTGAAGGGCCAATTATTTATCTGTGGCACCAGTTCCATGGCTATTAGTCATACACACAGTGACGCAAAATGAGGGTATGCCAGTACATTTTAATCAATCCCTGCTCAAGAAAACTCCTCATTAGCAAGGAGCTGGGACATCAGGAGTTTGCGGGGGAAGAGGAATGATTTGGAAAGGGAGGAGGGCTGGGGTCAGGAGGACAAGCTCAGTTGGTGGAAGCCGCGATGCCTCCCTTAGCTTTAAGGACTCACCAGCACTCCTGAGCTTGGGTCAGGGATTTAATCTCATGTCAGCTTACAACAGCCGTGTGCCTTATGCATTACTTTTCATTCCTGGTGTGCAGATGAGGAAACCGAGGCCTGGAATGATTACCATTGCTAGTAAGGGCAGAGCATGAATTCCTAGCCAGGAGTTGTCCAAGCTAGAATTTCCAGCTCTTTCTAGGATTCACTGTGTTCTACCAAGGAATTTCATGGAGAGATGAGTAATATTTTCCTGCAGTCCAACCTGTATTTCTCCCTATGGTTCAGGTGTTCAGGGAGTCTTCCTGCACAAATCCTATTTCTGCCGTTACACAGACGCCTAGGTTGCCTATGTGGGGACAAATACCTGCTCTCTCCTTCACCCTTTCTTGTTCCAGAGGCACTCCTGAACTTGGGCACTGATACTCTCCAAGAACACTCTCTGTGACACTAACCTCAAGGGCATTTCACATAGGGTCATATTGATAGTCATTTAATAGATCAATTTTCTTGAAAAAATTGTCCTACACGTAACTGAGTTAATTACTTTTGTGTATTTTTTATTTCAACTTAAGGAGTAGGTTATAAAAATATATTTGTATTTTCTTTACACTGAGACAAAGATATGACATATTCAAAAAAAGTAACATGGTTTTTGTATACATTCTTTAGGACCCAGGCTGTTTAAATTCTCCAGGCTGAGTAGGAATTTACCTTTAGGAACATGGATGCAGTTTGTTAGGACAGTCCTCTCTCGATTGTCTACCTGCTTGCTTTCCTTGTCCAATCATCTAATAATTGCTATAGAAGTCACTGAAGGATTTTAAGAAGGAACACGTGGCTAAGTTCCCTTACCAAGTATATACGCATCACAGGTCATGCAACAGTTTTGAACATGTTATAGAGAATTTCAAAATACTCCTCAGGCTCATGGAGTGGCCCTTGGGAGCCACAAAGTCTGAAACTTTGGCTTTGACTCCTGTTGCTTTAATCACATTGTAATCTGAGCCTTGACTTTAGTCAGCTGTCCTATGGCTAAGACAAAATTTCTCACAATTGTCATTTAAAAGAGGAGACATTTACTTGGGTTTATAGTTTCAGAGGCTTCAGTCTATGGTAAGCCGATTGCAAGGCAGAAGTGTCATGGTGAAAGACAAGAAAGAGGACAGATGCTGAATTCATGGCATCTGAGAAACAGAGAACAGAGGAAGAGCCAGAAAAGAGGCCAGAGACAAGATAACAGTTCCTCAAGTGGGGCTATGGGTCACCCCGACTACTCACTTCCAGCTAGGCCCAGCCTCTTGGTTGTCCATTCAGCTCTGAAGTCATCAATGGGTTAACCCGCTGATGGGGTTTATACCTGCACAACCCACTCACTTCTCTAGGAGTCCCAATCCAATCAAGTTGACAATTAAGATCAATTTGACCACTAATCACATCACCTTAAACCATTCTTAATGTCCAAGTAAATACAACAGTAAGGCCATAATTCTGCCTGCATGCTGTAGAAATCTCACGTACAACCTAAAATGCAAGAATAGCTTCCTCAGAGTCCCAACAGTCCCAGCACTGCTCCAGAGTCCAAGTCCAAAACCTCCCCCTAGACTCAAGGCAAACTCTTAGATGTGAATCCCTAGAAAGCTAAAAACATCAAGTTCCATACTCCCCAGGTTCAATGGCACAGGATAAACAGTCCTTTCACCCAAGATTCATAGCCGTAAACTGGAAGAGTCCAGTTCAGTATCACTATACTTCACTTCCAATTCAACTGCAATCCGGACTCTAAACCCCCCAGGAAGGACCATTCTGAGTAACACAAGCTTCCAAGAAGTGCATGGCTTCACCTGGGGATAGGTTTTCAAAGCCTGTCATTCATAGTCTGACAGGATACGGTCCAGTTTTCAAATTGAGATGTTTATCAGCCTTCAGTGGAACCGAGTGAAACATATATCAAAAATCCGATTGTAGGAAGAAGTTTCAGGGAGGTGGCATGCAAAGGAAATATACAAAATAATTAAATACAAAGCAGATAAAGAAAACAATATGATTGCTTCTTCATTATCTGGTTCATTACACTTTTTAGTGCTTATTAAAATCGTTGTTAAATGATTTAATTTTGTTTGGAAAAAGGTAGATGAAAAGGGAATGAGCGATTAAGGCGATAAAGCGCTGAGGTTTCCATTTTGGAACTGGTTGCAGTGCTAGGATAAGATGAGAAAATTAATTTGTAGATCTCTCTAGAGGAGCAGTCAACACCGGGCACCACAACACATGCTATTTGCCTTATTTTTTGCTTAATTGGCATGGCCTTCTCGGGGGAGAGCTCAAGCTAAGCCAACTAAGAGGATAAATCACCTTTACTGTGGCCCCTTCTGGGTCATGGATAATTTTTCTGACAGCCATGTCAGATCAGGATGCTAATGTATCGGCCAACTCCTCTGTATGCCCGCATTGAGAGTGTAATTTCCTTCCTATTAGCACACACACGCACACAAACACGCTCCCCAGAGTGCTTTAATGAAGGGCCTCAGGACAGGCTTGGGCAGGAAGAGCTCTAAGAGCGCCTGTACTCTTTGCGGCTAGTGCTGATGGCAGTGTTTGCTTCTAGAACCATATTTACATTCTTCTCAAGAGATCTTCTTTCATCTTTGGGGGGATATAGTGTCTTCCACTAGCCGCAGATGCCCAGATATGTAACCCAGTAGATTTCGTGACAATAGCTATATGTTTTCTTTACCATGTGCTATGATTTGAATATGATTTGAGCTTGCTTCACTCTTCTGCACATTGCTGATTTCCTTTCCATTTCTTGCTGCATTATGATACAGGCAGGAGGCCCTCAATGGGACACTGGTGCCATGCTGTTTGGACCCTCTAGACAGCAGAGTCATGAAGCAAATAAACTTCTTTGCTTTGCAAGTCATTCAGCCTCAAGTATTCCATTATAGCAACACAGACTGGATTAATATACTAAGTGAAATATTGGTGGCATAACATGCCTTTAGGACACCAAACCTGAACCTTGTGAAAACTACCAAAGGTGGAAATGTTGAGTTTTAAGGCAAGCTCATAGAAAGGTATCAGAAGAAGGGAGACTGCTCTTTACAACACAACACGTAGACCACAGCAGACCCAAAAAACTCTACCTACAGTTTGGGTATCCTAGAGATGGCTCTAGGTCCTAAGAAGTCCAAGTGAAGCTTCATGATGGCTTTTTTTCAGAAATTAATCCTTTCAGACCCAGTGCCTACAGAGATTTAAATGTGCCCTTGACCTTGGGGCTATGGCCTACTTTTCATTCTCATCTCCACTGTGACCACTCTTGTGTCCAAACTGAGAGCCTCATAAAAACAATTTGACATTCTTTGAATGTTCCATGCACTTTTGTTCTATAGTAAGACTTCTGCTCCTGAGGCAGACCGAAGCCCCATTCATGAGTGTGCTGGTTTATCATGCATTCCTCCCGGTGAATGAGTGCTGCTTACTGCTGATCTGTCCTTCCTTGGCAGACGGGGTACTCCTTGAGGGCAGGCACTATTGTCTTTTGCATTAGGAGATGGATATGGTAGATATCATTTAGTCTGGCACAATATTGGCATAAATATTAAGTGGATCAGTTATGGCATGATAGAGTCTTTCCGGAAGGGCAAGTAGAGAAGATAGGAGGTTATTATCTCATTACAATAACCTCACAAAATGCCACTCCTTTTAACATAGCAAATTAGTGCCTGTGACATTGATGGTTAGGGAATCATCAGATACACATCCTTTCTGCTGCCCAGAGACTTCCACTGCAGGACAGCAACCCTGCCAACAGAAGAGAAAATAAGGCAGGCTTCTGCCCTGACTAGAGCCCAAAGGCAAGGGAAGGGCTGTGCTGATGCAACCAAGCAGAGCTGGCTGGGCAGGTGCCAGCGATGAGCCAGGCAAAATCTCTCTTTATTCTGATGCCTCCCCTCCCAGGAGCGTTCGGTCTCCATTACTAAATCCTCTGCAAACTGCAGTGAGGGCAAAAAGCCAGCCTCTGCCTTTCATAATGGATTTAGGCATAAATGAGGATTGTTCCTAGGTAACTCACCCTGCCCTACTTTCTCCCACCTGCTTTCTAACAAAGTCAACCAGAGAGCAAACAGACCTGGGCCTGAGATTTAAAATAGAAAATCCTTTCACAGTGCCTGTACTTACAAATATGTATTCTGTATTTATACAGTATATTAAAACCAAAAATCTACAGTAATGCAACATTAAAGTCAAGAAATGCAAAAGTGAAGGGTTTATGGCATTGTTAGCTTGCCCGCACTGTGCATTCTGCATAATGAACCTCACCTTGAAATTCAAGCCATATACCACGCGACTGAGTTCACCCCACCAGGCAAACCTTAAACCTTTTGCATTTTGTGAATTTCATTACCTCGAATTGCAATATTAATAACTGAAATGTGCAGCTGAGAAAATGCTAATTTTCTGCTTTTCCTTTCATTTTTTCTTTCATCTATTTTCCCTTCTAATTAACAAAAGTGAGGAAAGTAAGGAAAGAGGGGGGCATCAATGGAGAAGATGCTTAGCACATGAATTCCCAATGTTTGGCAGCGTGATGGTGTGTGGGGGACTGAGGCCCAGAGGCGGATGGGATTTGCTTGAAGTTACTTCGCCTGGTGATGACCTTATAGCAAGTTTCCCAGTGTAAACTCAATGCTGTGTGGTTGTGTTTTCTCGCCAAATCTTTGTTGAAGCTCCATTTCCCAAGGGGGAAATGGATCCAACAGCAAATAAAAGAAAGGCAAAAGCCAAAGCTTCTCTGAGCCTAAAACTCCTTGTGCTTTTCTTCCATTTATACTGGTTATCTGGTTTATCATCACTTAGCATAACCTTAATCTCAAGGGCTGCACAATGGCTTTAAATTACTGGCACTGAAAAAAGACATGCGTGGCAAGCAAGAAAGGAATACATGCTGAGTTTGGTTGCGTAATTCATAAGGAAAAGAATAATTTAACTCACCAAGTAGCCTGCATGGATAAATCCTCAGGGCCACACACTAAGATCGGCCTCACGAGCTGGTATCCTCTCAGGGACAATGCTCACTATTTCTCATGGTAAAACAAATACAGGGGGCTGAGGCTTTCTTTTGAGCAGACTATTGTCAGGACAGCCTGGGATCATCTGGAAAAGAGAAAGGGCCAATGTAGCCTCTAGTCAGACTTTCCAGTGACTTGGGGCCAGAGCTGCCTTGGTACTTGGGGTGCTCACAGAAATAGCAACCATTTATATGACTGACTTTTGATTCTAATGAATCGGGCTATCGAACATGCATGTTTCTGTTTCTTGGCTAGCATGCTTGGAAGACTGTGCCCACTTGGGGAGTGCTGGCCCCAGAGAAAGACAGAGAGAGGACGTGAGAGGAACGCAAATGTATGCTCCCAACTCTAGAAGGAGGGGCTCTGGGATGTCAAGTGTCAGCATCTAGAATTCCCCCCGCCCAAGTACACTGAGGGTTTCTCTTAATGGTACCATTCAATGGAGACCTTGGTATCGCATCGCCTGGTAGATATGGAAGTTATTTCTGCTTGCAGAGATGGTTGGAGTCACAGTGTGTTGATCCACGCTGGAGGCTGCCTGCATCCTCACTCTGCAGAGTTGTTTCCAAGGAGGGGCAAAACTACAGGGCAGCTGTCCACTAGGATGATGCAAACTAAGTGTTCCAAGGGTGGGGAAGGAGAGATCTGCCCCCATGAGCATTTTGCTAAATTACAGGACATTTTTTTTCAGTTGACCCAGGAACCTAGTGAACAGAGTAAAAACAGACTCAAGGAGGCAGGACTTGGGGAAGAAAACGAAACACCCAACAGGGGCAACTAAATGTCAGAAACACATGTCCATCAAATAAGGAGACAGGAGGAAAAGGGATTTTCCTCACTCCATCAATCCTGTTCAGAAGTGGCTTACCCTTTCTTGGTCAGTTTATTGAATCCAAAAGGTGCTTACCTCAGCCAAGGCAGGATGCCCTCCCTGCCCCCAGCTCCCTCCTCCAGTCCCTGTTCTCCTCCTAACAGATGGAAGCACACACGAGCATTTTTTTTCTTCTGATGCTAAGCATGATTTACAGGCTTGAGTTATTATTTATCATTATTCATTTTCTGTCAGCAGTGCATTGAAGGTTAATAGAAATGCCAGCATGCTCACTGATTTACTTAGTAAAATATTTGTTCCAAGGTTTAGGTCATATGATTGGTGTCTGAGTGAGTTTCAGGTTTATGCATTATGAAAAGCAAGATGACTTGACCTTCAGCCACCAACACTAGCACCATACATTACTTTAGTGAGTGACCTTCAGAGCCCTAAGACGTAGTAGATGTATTCAACACATGTTAGCCTCCTCCATACTGCTGGCATTGTATACATACCAGCAGAGTTTATGCAATGTAAGCTGAGCCCTGGAGCCCATCTAATGAGTGGGAGGCAGATGAGATGTAAACTCAGGCTAAACCAGATCCACTTCGTAAGATAATAAACTGGCTTTGCAGCCCAGCTGCGCTGAAGCTATGTGTACACACAAGGACTAATCGCCTCATATAGCATTCCAGGCTTCTTCCAGCTCAGCAGAGAGAAGATTGGAGACAAAAGGATAATTCTGAACCAAATCAGGCTGAGCCAGGCATTTAGTTAGGGTTCCCAGGAAATACCAGGCTTGGAGGGAGGCATGTTGTGTCATTGTGTGGTTTTAGGCTGGGGATGTCAGAGGAAGGAGATGATGAACAAGAAAGAGTCTTGGTCTCTGGAAGCTTGGAGTCAGGTTGGTGGAAGAGACCTAAGTGGCATCGCAATGACAGGATCATAAAAGAAGTGTATCAAAGGCAAAGAGTGGATCACTAGTTCCCGAAGGGCCAGCTGAACCAGTGAGGCAGAGGCCATGCAATATCACTGTGTGGAAGATTCAAGTCACAGGATGCATGAGATTGAGTGCCAGCTCTATTGGGCAAGTTGAGTTAACCCCTTAAAATTTTAGTTTTCCTATTAAAATGGGAATAGTAATTGTCCCAATCTCTTGAGGCAGTTGAGAGGACAATTTGTTATCATATGTGTGGTGTAATAATATGCTGCACGTAATATATGCAATGTGCCCAGCAGAGTTTGGTGAATTTACCACATTTTACCATTGCAAGAATATGTCAACTTCCCGAGCTATGGGCAGGATATCCAAAAGTCTAATTATTATTTTTGTAGCCCTAAATTATATTCCTATAAATTTCTGCAAAGAGGCCATCAATATCCCTTAGCAATACTTTCTTAAATACTGTTTATTTTCAAATAAAAAGAAATGTTTTTAAGCCTTCAGAATTCCTTCAGATACAGTATTTTTACTTTATAAACAAAACAAAATAAAAGATAGAAATGACACAGAATTTTTTTCAAAAAGTAGGAAATTAACACTAGTTAATATATTGCAAGTTATTATCCTCGATGTAGTTTCTCAAGTTACAAGATTTAGGTACAAAAAATGATCAATCAAACAATGAAAGCACAAGCTGTTCTTTTTGATGAACTTACAGAGATTAGTAATATAGTTATCTACCATATATATATTTATATATACACATACATATTTATACCTATATACATGTTTTCCCCTTCCTCCTTTTCTCCTTTCCTCTATCCCAGTTGTTCTTTCCTTTTTGAGCACTTTCTTCCCTTCATTTTCACAATATCTATTGTACATTTTGAGTTTTAAAATTCAACGATCATGTGACATTCTCCACAGAGTCTTTGCAATTGCCCCTTACTGTACTTTTGCCCTCTGTATTGGCGACACAGCCTACCATCAGCTGGACTTCTCACCTCACAGGTGCTACATCTACGTTCATTCTCCTAGATTTAAGTGGACGAGGCCTACTTTGATGATTCATGCCAGCAGGAGCAAGTATTTTACTCTTTGCCTTTGGTGTCTGCTTAATTAATTTTAATACTTAGAAGGACCTCTCTTCCCACATGTAGTAATATGAAGAGAATAGCCGTATTGGGCAAGGGTCAGAGAAGGTGGATTAGTATCCATAGGACATTCCCTAAGCAGAAACTAGACACAAGATAGTTGTCTGAGGAGAAGGCAAACATTAGAAGAGAATCCAGGTATTTGTTACACATTAGCACAAACAAAGAGGCAATGTTGTATTTGACTTCAGAAAAATTGTCCCTCTCTGGGAACACTTACATAAACTAGATCCAAGCCACGAAGAATGGAAGGCTGCCTGGGAGTTGTTCTTTCATTCCTTAATTCTAGATTTTAAGTTTCCTGGGTAAAGTGGGGTTTAGCAGGACCTCTACGCAAGACATTCACTCAGTCTGGTGGCCAAAATTGCTAGGTTGAGGCCGTGGTACTGCGACTTGGTTCTTCCTATTTATTATTTATAGTTGAATCACAGGGTCTTAGTGCCAGACAAGATCTGAGAGGTCAGTGAGTCTAATCTTTTCCTTCTGCCAGTGAGAATTCTGTTGCCCAGATTTGTTGATCTTTGATTGATAGTGGCAGAGACAGGCCTGGAGCAGAGATCTCCTGGCTCTTGGAGGTGCTCTTTGCCTGTCTCCTTGTTGCCTCTGTTCCAGAATTGGCCTTAATGATGAGCTGATTACTGGGCTCCAGCTGCCCGGACTACAGGCCCACTCTCAAGAGAGCCACCTTCCTCTCCTTGAACAAGGGTAGAAACGCCAAGAAACTCATGGCGTGTCAGAAATGTTGATGGTGAAATACTGCAGTGCAACAACAAAGGCAACCTTTGGCAGAATAAGGAAACAAAGCAATTTAAATCTCATTTGAATAATTTTCCTTTCTTCCCCCATCTTCATCCTAGACTGTTCAATGAGTCCATCTGAATTCTGAGGGCATGTTCATTCTTCCACAGTGGGGACAGAGTGCTGGCAATGTCCTTTCATTTAATCTCCAGTACTAGCTAAATTATCTATTGCCACGATCTGTGATTGATTTAGTTTTTATTGCTCTTGGCTGCAACAATCTATAAGGACCCAGCTGATTTTCCCTTTTTGGGTTTTAGGCTTTATTGCTGTCATTTTAATGACAGATATTAAACACAGAGAATTCTCATTTGTATTTTCTCCAACAGGCTGAGCTGTATGCTGCCTTTGACCATGAAACAATCTAGGAACTGATCCTTCCAAGGTCCCCTTTCCCAGCTTCTCCCAGAGGATCATGCCCAGGAATCTGTGTCAGTTCCGAAGATGAACACATGCATCTTCAGGCTAATTTCGTATCATACTACCAAATATAGAGTAAATATGAAATAAATATTTGAGCCAGGAGTTAATGAATGAAGAATTCGTGAACTCTTTGGCATGTGAACTTTTTCACAAATCTGCCATTAATTCTCATTTCTAAATACTGAATAACCACCTACTGTGTGCAAAGAAATTATATGATTGCACTTTCCATGTTTTGCAATTTACTGATAAAAACCAAGTGTGGTACATAAAAATCAGTATTATAAAATATAAAATAGGTTTCACCAAATAATAAGTGATATTGCAAATTCCCTAAGGTTATAAAAGAGTGAGATACTTTCTTGAGTTGGGGAAGGCAAGAGAAAAGAAGTAGGAAAGATAAATTACACCTGAAAGAGAATCTGTTAGTACATGGGGTCCTTTGGAGATGCAGGACACAGAAACTCAACCAAAGTGAATTTATTGGCTCACTTGAGTAGGCTCAGACACTGCTGGATTAAAGGCGGATATGACATCATACGAATCTAAAATGTATGTCACTACAAGACCAGAGGAATGATCATTGCATCCTACCTCCATTTGTATTCTTTCTATGGAATTTTCAACTAAATGCTTCTTACTATTAAGTCCTGGGTATAACTTGTTGAGTATAAAAATAAAATATCTAGAATTTCATTTTAAATGAGATGCCTTTGAAGACATACATGTTCAACTTAGGCTAAGACCCTAGAGCAGCATAGTTAGTTGTAAAGAAGGCAGGTGAACTGACCAAATGATCAGAAGTTAACTCTGCATTTTGTTTATCAGAAATAAGCCAAAGGAGCTCATCTTTTTTCTTTGCTATGCAGACTTATAAGATACATCCTAGGCCATCTTAGTTCCATTCTTGGGTGCTGCCCTTGATAATTATTCCATTTGCTAATAAACTCAGATGTTACTCTGGGATGTCCATTCAGAAAACCACCTTCTGGGGGATAAAAAAATTGTGTTTTTTTTTTTTAATTTTCAGAAGAAGGAAGATAGGGAAGTGTTGATCAATTGTTACTAAGTTATACAGAGACAGGAGTAAGAATTTCTGGTGAATTATTGCATAGAAAGGTAACAATCTTATAGTAGAATAATGATTCTGAGTGGTTTTTTCCATAAAGAAAAGATAAATATTTAAAGAAACAGCAATATTAACCTGATTTACATATTGTACAATGCACACATATATCAAAAGATTACATGGTTCCTCATTACTAAGCCTAGCATTTATGTTTTTAGTGTATCAATGAACTAAACCAATTTTAAAACAGAAATTTATTTCTGATCATTATGAGACTTTGTAGGGTAAGGATGAGAAGGGAAAATTTACCATCTCAAAATTTTTAATAACTGCACAGAATTGGATTTTTGTCTACATAGGAAGTATGAAAAGATGTGTAAGTAGATATCAATATTTATAGTCAATGTAAACACATGTATAAGTATTATATCTTAGATTATAGAAAAAGATAACTTTAAAATGTTTTTATTGATACAATTCTTCCTGTACAAAAATCTGAATGATGACCCTGGAGGCATACATACCAAATCAATACGTAATACAAAACTTTGATAAAGAAACTGACATTCAAAGAGTTACATATATTTTATAAGTATTACATATTTGATACTTTTTCAATTAGCTGTCAAAGTTCAAAAAGCAAGTGATTTACCAAGTATAGAAAATGTTTTTAAAACAATAGAAAAAATTAAAATGTTCAGTTTTTCCTTTCTCTCTCATTTTTTTCCATCTTTCCAAAGGGGGGGAAAAATAGTTTTGAGTCCTCCATTAGAACCTGTGTTTGTAGCAGGACTAACAGACAGTGATTTTTTCTTGATTAAGACAGAGCTTGGTGATTTGAAAGAATTAAAGGTAACCTAAAATTTTGGCATGGAGGTTTGTTTTGTCTTCCAAAACCTGCTTTGTCTTTTTCAGAGAAGAGACTCTTTGACCATCAGAAATTTCAAAGAACTCAAGTTCATTCAAACTTGATGATTTCTTTAATACCTGTTTACAAATGGTTCCCATGTTCTATTTACTGTTCTAATAAGGATACATTAACAAAAAACACTCATAAGAATTTGGGAGCTTAGAATCAAAAAGAGCAAAGTGACTCTGGGTTATACCAAGAGGTACCTTGATATGTTCACTTCTGAGAGGAGGAGAATGACAGAGACGCTAGTTGGGAGAAAGATGGGAGTGAGTTCTGGGTACTTGAAGAATTACCAGGAAAATATAAATTTAGGAAGTTTATTAAGTGTCCAACACTTTATAGTATCTTTGATTCTCAGATCTAACTCTGTGCAGAGACTCCATTGTTCACATTGCTACCCAAACCTCTTTCTAATCCTCCAAACACTAAGAGCTAAACCCAGCAGTCATTTGGGGGTTCCATATCCTCCTTTAGAAAACTCTGGGAAGAACATGTTTCCAAGAGAATATTCAGATGTCTCAAATAAATCCAAAATTCAAGCAGAGGACCTATGATTGCTAGCCATCTCAAGCAATAAAAACAAGCAATCACAAATACCTGTGTGCCAAGTACTCTGTGAATATTATGTGGTATTTTCAACATGATTTTTAAAGTCAGGAAATAGGTTAGCATTCCAGCTATGACCATTTTCAGCCATGACTTGAGCACAAACTTAAAGCATAGTATTTTCTAGTAGTATTATTAGTACTACTCCTCTGTAAGATTTTTACTGATACTATAACTACTATCATAATTGCCAAGTTGAATGTTATATTATATCCCCTGAAACTTTATGAAATAAGGTCATTATGTCAAGACAAAAAAAACAGAGAAACAAGTAAACAAAAGTAAAACCAAGTCTAAGAACTATTAAGTATTTTGCTTTGTCCAAGACAAGGATGGGACTGGAATTTGAATCCAATTTGTTTTCTATGTAATAATTCATAGTATATATGGAGTAGACAAAAATGCAGCTCATTTAGGGCCAGAGAAATGGAAGGCAGGCAAATGCTTCCCGAGATACTACAGACAAACTCTCAGGGCAAGAAAAACCACTAAGGCATAAGCGAGTACCAGCAGCAGCAGTGCAGCAGGAGCCCTCTCGTATCCATCACAAGGGCTCCTTGCTCGTCTTGACATTCTGAACTTCTCTGCAAGCACCCTTCCATTCCATCTGGGATGGAAGGTGAGGGGATTTGTCCATAGATTTACCCTTAGAGGGGTGTTTGGGTTAACAGAACCAAAGCTTGTGTTTACCTTCCTTTATATTGCCTATGTCTTGTTGCAGCAGAAGCAGGAAATGTACCTGGTGTCACCGCCATGGAACCACCCAGGTCCAGATAAAAGATGTAATGACAGAGCCTACAGCTGTCCAGCCTACACTAAAGATAAGACGGTGTCATTGACCATGCCACACTGTCCCTTCGCAGTTCATTCCCAGGCCAAGGCATTCTTCAGGCCCCAAGGGGTAGCCGCAGAAATAAAAGCACACCGCCTAGAGCCCGTTCAGGACCCACAGCCAAGCGCAGGCATCATTGAGTCAAACTCCGCTCAACGCAGAGGCCCTTTGTTCTCTTGAAAACTTGCCTTTGTTGACAAGGTTGCTATTGTTGTGGTCTTGGGAGGGAGGAAAATGCCGACATCTCCAGTTTTTAATATGGTAAATGTCAGTGTTTATGCCTGCATGGGCTAGCCTAATTATCCCGTGTCCTCTAAAATCTTCCGCTGTAATTACCCCTCGCCGCAGTGACACCTACTGCTAAAGGGAGAGCCATCAGCGGCAGGAGTACAAGCCCACAGCACACTCAGCAGACTGCAAGCGACACTAACAGCTGTTTCTGGTTTTGAAACAGTGGGAGCTTCATGAGCCATTTTTCCCTGGTCCCTCTGCAGTAAATGCCACCATGGTTGAAAAGTTGGAAATGTTTGTCAGGCCCAGAACAAAGCTGTGAATGAACACAACAGTAATTTGCTTTCCCACAATCCCTTCCTTTCTGTAATCCAGCCACAGAGGCAACTGATGGAGCTAGGAAAAAAAAAAGACGATTAGTCCCAGTGATATCTGGTGTGTCGCTGCTATTATGGGTATAACAGCCTTTGTGTTATCTACATATGTACTGCACTGCACAGGGAACCAGCTGAAGAGTTGAGACAGCTCAAGAGAGTAGCTTTTCAGCAAAACACTGTTAAAAAGACTGATCTTTTTGGGAAAAAAATGCCCATTAGCACACATGGGTATTTATTGAATTTTGCTTCCAGTGTAGAGGGAGTACTTTGGCCTGGCTTCTCTGCCTGTGAATATAAAAGCCAAGGAAGAAAGAAGAAAAAGAAAAAGAAAGGAGCGGAAGAGAGATAGAGAGAAAAAAAGTCAATAAATTCAGTACGAGCAAAGTCACGGCAACCTTTAAAATAATAAGACAAATCCGTTTATTTCACAAATGTCTTCATTTCCAAATGCCACTGTTTGGGGCACTCTGCTGTCACTGCCCATGATATTTTTGAAAACTTGGCTCTTAATCATTTAGGTGTAGCTGGAGTTCTCCTGCAACAGCCAAGTTAAAAGATTATACATTCACCCCACTGCTCTGGCAGGGAAGATCAACTTTAACAGCCTTGTCCTGTGGGGTGAAGGAGGGAGGCTGGTAGTGGGGGAAGAGGCCTGGAGACAGACAAGGCTTAAATATGGATGGAAAAGCTCCACTGTATTGCAATATACAATGAAAAGTAATTACAGAGAAAAATGAAAGCTGTGTCTTGCTGTTAGCGGGGAGAATAAGAGAATTCTGTACCTTTTTAAAGCTCTGAGTCCATTTTGATGTAATTGGTTCTGGAATTATTTATGACATTAATTGCTGCGCTATCGACTGCCTGTCAGTGGTGCTGGCAGTGAGTCCATCTTTCTTAGCGGAGACAGCCTGCTCAGCCCAAACTAGACTGACAAGCTAATTATACCCATCTTCCCCTCCAATGACAAATGCTGCTCATCGGAAACCTTTCTAGAAATAAGCTCTCATTCTTTTCCCTTTTTCCTGAGCCAGACATAACGGATATCTCAAGGTGCAGATCGCAGCTAAAACTCAGCTCACAGGACTATTAGCTCTGAACATCTCACTTTGAGCCAAAAAACCTAAGCATCTTATGTTATCAAACTGTATGTCATTCCCTGATGCAAGTTTTCAGGGCTGAGCCAGGGCCTGGCCTGTCAGTCAGAAGAGGGCAGTGAGAGCCCAGCCGAGTGAATTATCCAAGCTCTTCTTAAGCAGCCACTGTGTTGGTCTCAGGTGATGAAAAGCAGGCTGAGGAAATGCTCGCTGTGCTTTGCATGGCTGCATGGGGGTGGGGGTAGGGGTGTGGTAGGTAGGGGTGGTGGCGGTGGTGCAATTTATGGGTGAATCTTACAGGGCCCGTTTTGGTATGACAAAGTGGGGTGTTTCTCTGGCTACTTTGCAGGTTTAACCAAAAGCCCTGTCATGACTGCATTGTGCAATGGTTTCTTGTATTTAAGATTTTTGTTCCATGCAATTTTAGTAGACTCTTTTGAGGCCATGATACCTACTCCATCAGCCATTGCCTTGAAAAGTGGGGCAACCTGCACATGAGACATTAAGAGGAGGCACAAGGAAAGAAATGAGGTGATCCTCTTGCTTTAGAAGCATGCAGGCTAGTTTGGAAGACAAGCCATGCATAAAAACAAGCATGTGTGTGAGAATGATGGAAAAGCATAACACAGAGAAATGATCTCCTTTGGAAATACCACTGGGTCCACGCTCTACCATGATTTTAGTGCTGCTTTTCTATCCAAAGCAAGTCATCAAAATTAATTCTTTTATTTAAATGGTAAAGGCATCTCAGAAAAGAAAGGCTCACCTATTTCTTGTCATTTAGGAACAAAGTTGGGAGGTTAAAATTTAAGACTCCTTCACCAAACCTTGGACGAGACTCAACATTCAAACCTGCAATATGAATTTAATAACCTCATCCAGCCTTCCAGACAAGGTTTGATAGGAATACATTTTGAAAAATTATAAGAACATTAAATAAAGATGAACTCTGCAACCCAGCTACAAAATAGAGTGATGAGGACAAGGATGAAATATAGATTTTGGATGCGGAAAGTTATCGAATACAGTTTCTTTGAGCATACCCTAGATTGTCTTTATGTTTAAAAGCAGTATGTATGGAGCCAAACAGGAAGAGTGGGGTAGACTGTAATGGATTTTCATTCTTTCGACTTAGCTTAACTAGAACTACATTTCCCAGAACTCCCTTTCATAGGAGACATTTTATAGTAATTCTAATGGCTTATTTGCTGCTCCTTGGATTGGTGGGAGATCCTAGAGCTTCTGTTGGATCATCTACTTCACTGTTTCCAAAGCCTGCACAAATAAGGCCAGATTTTCCCAGTTTGGTGGGAGGCGTTTAGGAGGTAAGAAACTAATGTGGGTTCCAGGCAGTCCTAAATTGTAACCCAGCCATGGAGGCTCCACTTTGGTTTGTTTTCCCTACTTCATATCTTTTTTTATTGCTATTTACTACAGGCTTCAGATTCTAGCACCATGCATACAGCCAGCCCTTTGCATTTGCAGATTCCACATTCTTGTATTTAAAATATCCAGGGAAAAATTCTATCTGTATTGAATATGTCCAGGCTTTGTCTTCTGTTATTGTTCTCTGAACAATACAGTACAACTAGCACTTACATGGTGTAAAGCATTGTAAGTAATCTAGAGTTGATTTAAAATATAAAAGATGTGTGTAGATTATATTCAAATAATATGACATTTTATATAAGGGACTTGAGTGTCCACCATATTTGCAGGGGGCCCTGGAGCCAAGACTCATCAATACTGATGGATGATTTTGCTTATATTTATAAAATGTTCTGAGGTCCTGTATTTATATAATCACCTAGTAATTTTGCTCTGTTGATGGAACATTGACTGAATCAGATCCCTAGGAAAATACTAGGTCCAGCTGGTGTAAGAATCCAAGAGGAGGAAGATACCAGTAATCGTCACCTCAGCATGTTGAAGAGGGTATCAGGCGCCATGCTAAAAAAAAAAAAAAAGATATAGATATCATGTGCCTCACAAGATCTGATTTCATGTTGTCAAAGGGAAAGAAACTGAGAAAAAAAGTTGTGTGAAACTTGATATCTATGGCCCCAATACCTGATGTTTCTCATAGTGGCAACACTTTTGCAGCTAGAAAGGGAGTTTGCTTTCCATGCAAATTTTGTTTTTCATGTAGGTGGTTGATACTCTACAAGTAGAAGGTACTAGTTCAGTGCAGAGCATAGTAAGACTTATTCTACAGAGAAGTAAAATATGGTTGTCAAGTGCCCAGAATTTCTCAAGACTCAGTTGTAAGCCGTGTGGTACTAACATCAGCTCAGTCTTTGGCACACTGGGATGGTTGGTTTTGGTAAGTGTAAGACAAGTTTCCTGTTGAAAAAGACTTAGCAATCTCAGCATTATAATCTGTTTCTTTATCTCTAAAGTCATTTGTTTTGAAAATAATTGTTTACATATATGTACGACATTAACCCCAGTGGACAAATAATCAGCAATAAATATGATTATTAATCATTAGTAAAGGTGTTAGCTTTTTATCACTGTAACAAAATACCTGATATAAGCAATGCAAAAGGAGGAAAGATTTATTGTTGGCTCATGGTTTCAGAGAGTTCAGTCCATGGCCTTCTGCTTTCACTGCAGTAGGTCTGAAATGATGCAGAACACCATGGTAAAAGGGTGTGATGAAGAAAAGTTGTTTACCTCATGGTAGCCCAGAAGCAGAGAGAGTGCATATGTGAGATATGAAGGAACTGGGGCCCAGATACAGTCCCCAGTATCATGTCTCCATCATCCACTCCCTTTGACTAGGCCCCACCTACAATTGCATAGTCAAGGCCTACTTGATCAGCTCAGAGAGATTCTGTATCAAAATAAAAGACAATAAAAAGAACTGGGGATGTAGCACCACAGTAAACTACCCCTAATTTAAATACCCAGTACCATAAAAAATGAAAACAAAAGCTCATCCTCTGAAACATGAACATTTTGGGGGATGTTTTAGATCTAAACAGTAAATAATATGATCAGAAATGGTAATATATATATATATATATATATATATATATATATATATAAAAGAAGAACAAAAAGATCCATAGGTGACAGAGTGTGTGTCAAATGATTGAATAAACATATGCTCTGGTTGGGATTGGGGAGATACAATGTGGTGGACAAGAGATTCTTGTGTTCTTTTATCTCTGTGGTAGACATCAATCTAAGTACAGTTTTTATACAATGAATTTTTATTTTTAACTGATACATAAACACAACATTGTGTATATTACATATTAACATATTTTACATCACCATATGATGTTTCAACCCATATATAATGTTTAAATCAGGTCAAACATAGCTATCTCTTAAAACATATCTCTCTTATGATGAAAATATTCACAGTATTTTTTCCAGCTTTTTGAAATACACAGTACATTATTATAATTATTATCATCATCATCATCATTATCAATAATCACTTGATTATGCAATAGTACACCAGAACTTCTTATTTCTGCCCATCGATCAACCTTTCTTTCTTGCTTTCACCCCCACAGCTTTTTCTAGCCTTTGGTAACCTTAAACATCATTCAGCTCTCAACTTTCATGGTGTCAACTCTTAAGATTCTACATTTGAGTGAGATCATGTGGTTTAATTTAGTGAATCAAGTGGATGCTGGTTCAATATACAATAAAATACATTGGGGATGGGATCCAAGTCTAAATGGAAAATTCATTTTTGTTTCTTACATACCTTCTACACATAGCCTAAAGGTAATACTTTCCCAGTACAGGTGGGTCCTCCCCAATTTCCAAACCTCAAATTCTCCATAATATGAGATTTTCTTAGTGTTGATATGATCTCAGAAGTCAAAATTTCTATACCATTTCCATTTTGGATTTTTAAATTAGAGAGGATGGATCTACACTGGAAAAATTCTTTTCATCTCCAGGCCTCAGGTTTATCCTCTGTGAAATAATGAACGGCTTCCGTGGAAGCATTATGTTGCTGTGATTGAATATGCCTGAAAAGATGAACCCCTAGGAAACAGTGACCCCTTGCCCTGAACACTGAGAATCCTGCATGAACTGGAGGAAAGTACCAGGTTACTGCAGCTGCTATCGTCACTGCTCGTTTACTGAATGGGCTGAGATGTTGTGAAGACTTGAATGGGTGCTGGGGTGTCAATTAAGCCTCTCGAGAGCACATCTGACGAGTGGATTGGTTTCTCTAGTAGAAATTTTTGCTTCTTATTTTCAGGAAATGATTTTAGTGGGTCAGAGAAAAAGAGTTTCGCTTTATGAAGTCGATTTCGTACTAGGCCAGAAGAGGATAATTGAATAGCTAAACTGTGGACATTTTATACTACATATATATTTTTTTATCCTGGTAAACTCCTTGGAAAAACCCATATAAATTTAACATGAAGCCTTAAAAATTGGCTTCTTTAAACCACTCTGCCTATAAATAGTGTGGTGCTGAGTGCAGCTTTCTCAGGCCGTTCGTTGTGCTGTGTGCAGAGCTACTGAGACAGGTGAATCACGATGACAATATCATGCAAGTCCCTACCCCATCCCCAGGAAACCAGAGTTTATTCTTGTACTTCTCCCTCAAAATTGTCAGATGGAGAATCTTAGACCTCTGAGGACCTTGAGAGAAACCATGAGCCCCTTAGGAAAGGAGAAGTTACCTGTTACGACTCAGACTGAGAACACAAAGTCTGACCCGCAATGGGAACTCTGAACATCCAATGAATGAATGAATCAACTTCAGGCCAACAACTGATCTTCTTTGGTCTGGATTAGTGTAGAAATTGAGGAGTGGCAAGAAGACAGGGAAGCATGTAGGACATGTTACGGTTTATAGCTGATGCCCCCCCATAGCCTCATAGTCTTATATGCGGGGCTTTTGAAGGGTGATTGAATCATGTTAAGTTTGAATGTAAGAGGTGGAGCATGATTGGAAGAGGCAGATACTGGGGCATGACCTGGAAGGATATGTCTCTCTCTCTCTCCATTCCTCCACCACTCCTGTTTTCTGGCCCCCATGACATGAGCATCTTTCCTCTGCCCAGATCCTTCCACTATACCTTCCTGCTTTGGAGCAGGGTGACTATGGGCACAAAATAAGAGCTAAAATAAACTTCTCCTCCTTTAAGTTGCAGGTGTTGGATTTTATGTCTCAGGAGTGAGAAAATGATGAAGACAGGGTAAGAGTAATAATGTGGGAAAGGGCTGCCTCCTAAAGGCCTCAGCAAGGTGACTTTGATCTATGTGATTGTTCTCTTATCGGGGCTCTGCAGGTAAAAATCTTCTGTAATAGATGAAAAATATCCATTAAAAGCAGAAGGAAAGTCAACTTGGTAGACAGTCTTTCAAATCTGCAGCTTAACTTTTTTTGAATAAACATTTTACAGCAAGATGTAGGATGGCTTAAGCTTAGCTCCCATAAAGATAGAAATCACCTAGCAATTGCAATAAAAGTACTCAAAGTACCTTAGAGTTACAAAACATATCACAGACTTCAAACCCCTTTGCAAGACATTATCCATTTTAAATGATACAACTACAATTTTTGCTTCACTGTGGGTAAGAAGTAGCTTTTTTTTTTCCTGTTGTGTCAGCTAATAGGATCTGAGACTAAATAATGCCATGTAATTTTTTCCATTGTTGAATCTTCCATAAAAAGCAGTTATTTATCAGGATAGAATGTTTTCCAGGTGTGCTCATGCTCACAATGACAGGAAGTTTCATCTTCAACTTTCTTGATCTAAGTGATGCTGAAGTGGAACTAGAAAAAGTTTTAGACCATAAAGAAGAATCATGAAAAGTAACCACACAATATCCATTTTATAGAAATTAGCTCACAATCCAAAAGAAAAGTTTATGTTATGCTATTGTTTATCATGTTGTATAGGTTGGTATTTTAAGGAATGTGAAGAATTGTTTGTAAAAGTTCATCAAAGTACTGAAGTAATATTTTTCTTTCCTAAAATCTTTTGAGATTTCAGGAAGAGCGTCTCTGACCACATTTTACTAATCATGATGATGAGGTCTCCTGTCTTTAAGAATTATGTGATTTAGCACTCTGCCTGTGTTCTGGGCACTTCTCTACTCACTGTTGCAGAGGAAATGCATACCCAACTGCTTACCTACCTTAAAGATTTTCAAGTGAGTGGGTCCTTATGCCCAACCAAAAGCAGAGAGACTATTCTGTTTCACTCTAGGGAAAACTGTGTAGTCAGCAGTGTGTTCTCTCTTTAATTTCTGAATTTAGAACTGCAGTTGAAAGGAAGAGAATGATGAGAGCCCCTTGTTTCTGTCAATAAGCTCCCATCTGCTTGTCCAGTCTTTGTAGACATTATCGTCACTATGGACAGGTGGCAGAAGAGTGGTTTGCTCCTTCCTCACCCTGTCCATGTAAGTTTCCAACGTTTTCAAGACACATGTAGTATTTTTTGCAGGAGAATGTCACAGAGATCTTATAGAAGATGCATCTGTTTTTGACTTCTAATTAATCAAGATAACATCTCTCTCAGCCATTAGACAGTAAAATCAATACCTCAGGCATCTGTATCCACCAGTTAGACTTATACAGCAGTACCTATTATTGGCAAATCAGTAATACATTTAACTGTGTGTACTCTATCATTTGATAATATGTGAACAATGTGACTATGTCAAGGGTGTGGACGGAGGGGTGAATTCTGCCCCTGGAACAAGTAATGTCCCAGCTCACAAAACCTGGGATGATGGTTCATTTCCCATATTTCAATCAGCATGAAATCACTCATTCATAATTATGCATGCCAGAATCCCAGGATGTGAAAAACACAAGTAACATAAAAATCATTGTGTAAAAAGGTAAAAAAAGAAGCATAAGAAATGTGGTTGCATCGAGGGCTCCTTCTCTCACTCGGTAGTGTCGGCTGAAATGCTTGAGGCTTTGTCTGTTCTGAAGTCTTACTCTCCAACTGAGATTAAAAGTATGAGAAGAAAGGGGTGGACATTGTCTGGAAGTAACCTATGGAAGATCTCTGAGGCCTAGCTGAGAAGGGCACAGAATCCTGGGGGTTTTCTTGTAGAATTTATGTGACACTTGCTCTGGTACCATGAATGCTTTTAAGATGATCCTACCAAGTCAAGACTTCACTGCAGGGGCAGGACTGTCACCTTGTGGCGGCCTATAGCTTCCTCCTGTCCTGGATCTAGAGGACTCAGTGCATGCTGGGATGTATGTCCCAGTAATTGACCAGGTGCTGAGACACCGGGAAACCAGGAAAGCATGTAAGATGATAAACGATTCTGCCATGGACTGTGGACATGACCTTGTCATGTCACTCAAGTCACGGATCATCATTGCTCTTTACTAGGGTGTCCTAAGTATCATCATTCCAAACTTTCATTCGACTTATAAATATTCCGGGGAAAAGGCTCTTGAAAGCATGATCAGTTCTAAGTAACCTGGCATTTGGAGAAGACCTTCTCACTAAATTGAGGAAGGGGCTTCATGGCATTTCCCTCTTAGTAAGCTTGTTTTTACACTTTAAATTCATATTGTCTTAAGCAATGCAGTCTGTCCCATTAGACTAGAAATTCCTACATCAACCACAATTTGCAGTCCAGTAGAGTGGCCATGGGTTTGAGGGAATGAATCAGGGTTTTGATTGGCTACCTGATGCCTTAGCCTTGATGTCAAATCTCACCTTAAACGTTATTACTATCTAAGTGTGCATAATGTATAAGTCCTAACTACATGTGAACATAATTATGCATTGGAAAGCTACTCACCTGTCTAGGAAGTTGTTTGGCTGACATTTTAATTTTACCACTTGTCTGGACCATGATACGAGAGACAAACCTGCTTTTGACAGGAAGTGCTTTCAATTATTCTGCAGACTTACTGGGTATGCGGCAATCCTATTTGGCACTTCTGAGCTTTCTTCCAGTTCTGAATTCACATTTCAAATACTGCTGGTTTGAGTCCTGCAGTATTAGTCAAAGTCAAAGTCAGGGCTGGTTTTCCACAAGACAGGCCAGACAGGTGTGTCTTTGTCATCCGTTCTCTTCTTTTACTCCATCCACAGTATGGTCTCTTCCTTTGTACTTCACTGGGGGCCTTGGATGACCAGAGTACCAGCCCCTCCTTCTGTGGTGTAGGTCATATCCAGATCTGCTGTTCTGATCCATTTACCAGCATCAACCATGTCTGCTTTCTTTGGCATTGATTCTCTGTGTTTACTCACTCAGCCACTTGACAAATAATGGTTAATTATCTACTCTGTGCCAGCTTCCTTGATAGATGCTAGGGAATAAAATGATGATTATGATTTATATGGTCCTTGTATTTGTAGGCTATGGATCTCATTGGAAGACACAAATAGTAATCAAGAACAGAAATATAAAAATACTTTTAAATTATCATGAGGTCCTAAAAGAAAGATATATCATGCTGTTAAAATATAAAAACAACATGAGACCTTGATCAAGCAGCATCTTCTCCCCTTCCCCATCCTCACAGAATTTCTTACAGCTCAAGAGAGTTCTCAAGAAAGCATACTCTTCCAGAAGTACTTGAGTATGACTGGTTCAGATAAAACTACAAGGACCTGACCTGACCTTGTGGCAGGACGACTCTGAAATCCAAGACCCTCTACGGCAGTGATGGCATGACTTTTAGAGACCAAGTGCCCACCCAGTAACCCAAAACCCACTTGTTTATCCCAAAGTCCCAACTCTGAAACCTGAATATCCCATGCTTGGTTGCTGAGGCGATTTGGCTCACGTGCCAACAGGGAGGGTTCTGAGTGCCTGCTGTGGCACATGTGCCATAGTGCCCCATCACTGCCCTATGGAGTCAACCAACGCCTCTATTATAGCTTCAATCCAGTTTAATATCTCCCTCTGCCTAAACCTATTTCCCTCTTTCCCTCATAGAACTTGTTCCAGAGGGTACTTTGCACAAACCACCACAGCTATCTCAGAGATTTTTCCAAGCCCCTGACCTGAAGTACAATGCATACCAAGAAATGGCACCGTACTGATGCCAGTGGTAGGGAGAATGGGAAGGCAGCTCCCCAAGGAAAGACAACAGCTTCTGCAAAAGCCTAGAAGGAGAAATGCTGTGAAGTGATTGTGGGCTGGAAGGGTTGCCACTCTGAGGATCCCTCTCACACTGATGTCCCAGGTCCTCCAACATGACCTGTCTTTTCCCGTCCACATACCTCCTGCTCTATTTCCCCACACTAACCACATGAGCTAGGCAAGTCTTCCCCTGCCTAAGACTTCAGCGGTGGACTTCCTCCGGTGTGTCATACCTTTGTTCTCCCTTGTCAATTGCTACCTTCAGTTTTATTTCTAATTTTTTAATCAACATGTATTAATTTTGTGTATTAATGGGGCTCAGTGTGATATTTCAACAGATGCTGATTAAACCCAGCCTCCCATTATCTAGTCTTTCTTCTAAACCTCTATTACTCACTTTTCCACATTCAGAATGACTTTTTAAAAACATCATATGTGTGGGAGAACATGAGGTATTTGTGTTTCTGTGCCTGATATATTTTGGTTAATATAATGTCCTCAAATTCCATTAATTTTATTCCAAATAACAGGATTTGTTCTACTTTATGGCACAATAATATTCCATTATATATTCCTTTGGATATATACCCTTAAGTGGGCAAGATGGGTGATACGGTAGCATTGTTTTCCATAGTGATTAAATTTATAGTCCCATCAAATGAGAATTATGTTTGCTCTGTATCCTCACCATCATTTGTTATTTTTGTCTTTTTAGTAGTAGCCATTCTGACTTGGATGAGATGCTATCTTCCTGGACTTTGAATTTGCATTTCTGTGATGGCCGATGATATTGACCAGGCTTTCATATAGTTATTCATATATTTCATATATGTATTCATATACTGTATTTCTTATTTTGAGAGTTATATATTCAATTAATTTGCCCAAATATTCTGATTATAGTTCTACAACTTGGTGTTTAATTATCGATCACTCTGTATCATCACTATTTGAGCTTTTTAAAATATGCTGTGCTTGTGTAGCTCTTGCAGCTTTGATGACACTGAAAGACACGTGTCCCATTCTCTTTGTTTGGATACGAGGTTGAGGAATAGTGAAGCAGTGCACTAGTGTTGGTTCTAGTTATGGGCAGAGGGTCTTACTCCGGCTAGTTTTAGAGGGGATGAACTTACCAAGAGGTGTCGTGTTGTTCACAGAGTATCCGGGAGAGATGGTGGCTGTTCTGTGAGGTGCAGCCTCCAGCATGGCTGTGCAATGGCCCATAATTGCTGCTTGCCCAGACTTGAAGCTCACACACAGCCCTGATGCTAAATTGCCACTTGAGTCCCAGTCACAATGCCCTGGAGAGCTCTCCATAGACCCCAGAGTGGAGTCTGCATGGGATCCACTTTGCTAAGTCACCAGCTTGGTCAGTTTCACATTGGGTCCTCTAACTAGTGGAGCCTATGTCACAAGACTGGGCTGCAGAGAAATGGGTAAACTGAGTCAGGCCTTTACTTTCAAGTGGCTTTTACAAATTCACAGGTGGAAACATTGAAAGTTTAGGCAAATTTAGAGTGCTGCATAGACAATACAGTGGCTGATGTCCACTAGACAGGACAAAGACCTGGCGGTGGAGATTTAGGGACCTCTTATACCAACCCAGGGAACTAACAGCTGGGGGTCACTGCTAAATACTCTTTCTCACTCCTCATATCCAGTACAGAAAGAGCTTCTGATTTATTGCTTAACTATCTCTTCAGATTCACTATTTACTTTATAATAATCCTAGTGTAATGGTCAGCAAGCCACAGTCTGTAGACCAAATTTCACTTTTGCAAGAAAAAGTCAAAAGTTAGTTTTTACAGCATAACAGTGGCACTGAGTAGTTTTCTCCTGAAAAAGGGTAAAATGCTTCTGACCTGGTCCTTTATAGAAAAGGTTTGCAAACTGTCTTAGTTACTTTCTCATTGCTGGGACAAAATTCCCAAAACTAACACGTTAAAGGAGGAAAGGCTTATTTTGGCTCACAGTTGTAGAAGTTTCAGTCTTAAATTGGCTTGGCCCAAGGCAGAGTGGCATGGCAGCCCACCATGGCAGAGAAGCAGTTCATGGGGTATCAGCACGAAGAAGCAAGACTTTCTTCTCCTTTCCTTTTTTATTCTATCTAGGCTACAAGTCCATTGGTTGGTGCCACTCACACACAGGGAAGAGCTTCCCTTTTCAGTAAATTATCACCCACACGCAGAACTGTGCTAACCCGTCAGGAGACTAATCCATTATCACACACTCATGATCCAGCATCGCACATCCGCGATGTAGTCACTCCCCAAAGCCCCACCTGTGAGCACAGAAGGCTTTGGGAGGACAGCTAGATAAAAGCCATGACACTAACCCTGTGCTGGTCTAAGCCACTACCATCTCTTTCAGAGCTACAGCAATAGCTTCCTGAAGAATCTTGCATTTCATATCAGCTCCTGCATTCCGATGTCTCACTATAGTCAGAGTGCTCATTGAAAAACATAACTATGAAAATACATCACTCTGAAATGGAATCATTTGATAAACTTTCCTAAAAAATAACATCATCATTACAGCAGGAAAAAGACCCTGAAAAGTTTAATGTGCACAGTTGTCCGGTGAGTGGGATAATAATCCTGAGTGAAGGCCACAGTGGACATGGTTAGACAGTGCGATATTTCTTTAGGTTCTGACCAGGCAAGAGATAAAAACACTCAAACGCAGAAGTCTCTTTTATTCCCCAACAGTTGCTATGGGTCACACTCTCATAGAATAAGGATTCAGCCAACTGCAAGAGGCCTGTCTATGCCTCTTCTCTAACTCACCTGTCTCTGAGTGAGTCTCTAACTCACCTGTGGTCCTGCTTACTTACAAGGCACAACTGATGAATGCTTCAGATCCTGTCACATTCCTCTTCGTGGCATGACTAGATAAATTAATGTTTAATTGTCCAGTCATGCTAAATGCCAGCAGGCCCACCCTTCAGTCATGTACGAAGTCTATTCTTTAAATGTAGCACCCGATGTAAGATTAAATACTCTCACTGCATCATTACAGCAGATTTAGATGTTCAGAGATAATTTTTATTATAGGTAGACTAAAATTATCACTTGATAATTTTACACATTGGAACATATGATATCCAACAAATGAGTCAATTATTTTATCAACTGAATAGTTTTCCCTTTTGGTAGAATTGTTCCTTAGAATATTTTACCTGACTCTTTTGAGAATCAGCAATCGAGTTACAGTGTTGCGCAGGTATCTGAACTGGATGAGCTGCTGTAACAGGTCACCATAGGTTGGCTGGTTTAAATGACACACTGCTCATGATTTGAAGGATGGAAGTCTTAGGATCGGAGTGTAGACATGGCTGGGTTCTGGGGTGGGTCCTCTTGCAGCCTGTGGACAACTTCCTGGGTGCTCATGTGGTGAGAAATACAGTAAGAGAGCGCTTTGGAGTCCATTTATAAAAGCATTTAGCCCATGTATGAGGGCTCCACTCACATAACCTAATTATTTCCCAAAACCCCACCTTCTAATACCATTACATTGAGAGTTAGGATATTAACATGAATTTGAAAGAGATACAAACATTTCATCTAATGGTTTATCATTTCATCTAATGGTTATTCTAACAGTCATAAGAGTAGCTTTTTTTATTTTTTAAGTCCTTCAATTATTCCTACAGTATTGCTAGTAACTTGTTCCTTCGATCTCTTTACTATTTTTAACACTGTTCTCAAGAATTGCCCGAGATACTCTTGGTTTGTGACAACAGATATTCTCTTCTGACCCAAACATGTAATGAGTCCTCACCCAGGAGCCCTGAGTATTTATCTATCATCTATTGACTTTTCCACGTAGCCACTTATCATCTACCTATAATTATTATCTATCTGCCTATGTTTGTCAATTCCCTCACTCTCGCTATATCTCTGATCTTCATTATTTATGTGGTTGTTTGGACTACATGATAAGCCAAAATTGGCTCCACATGTGGACATTAATAGTTCCAAAAGGACTATACAAGGTAGGCCTCTTGACAACAGGCATATTATGTCTTTATTAAAGGTTTTAAATAAAATTTGTATAGGGATGTCACATACACACAGAGTATTACACAAAGCACAACACAGTAGAAGTCAATAGTTTTCCACAAAGTGAACACCATCATACCGACACCACCCAGATCTGGAAATACAACACAAACCATCATCAGAGAAGATCTCACGTGACCCTTGTGGCCAATGCTTCTCCAGAGGTAACTATGATTTTGACACCAATCACATTGATTAATCATTTCCAGTTTTAAAATTTATGAAAATGAAATCATAAAGTATTTCGTTATGTCAGGTTTCTTTTTCTTACTGTTAAACTTGTGAGATTCTGCTTGTCTAGCGTAGCCTGTTCAGTCTTATTGCTCAGTGATTATACTACAATTTATTCATTCAATTGATAAGCATTTTAAATGTTTTCTTTCTATTATTATTATTATTATTTTGGCTTTTTTAGGCAAAGTCTTGCTATCAGTTCAGGCTGGCCTTGAGCTCACTTTGTAGCCCAGGCTGGTCTCGAATTTACAATTCTTTTGCCTTGGCCTCCCAAGTGCTGGGATCACAGTCGTGCACCACCACACCCAACCACTTTAAGTGCTTTTAGATTTGATTATTAGAAATTATACTTTAATGTGCATTCTTGGACATGTCACATGTTGCATATACACTTACTGTACTTTTGTTGGGTGTATATGGATTTGAGTGGATTAGAATATATATAAGCTCAGTAGATCTTCTAACTGATGCTACCAAGTGATTGTTCTAATTTACACCCTAACCAAAGTATATAAAAAGATTTTAATGTTTTTATTCTCTGTGTATATAGTGTAGGATTGGAATTATTTCTTGTGTAAATGTTGGCAGAAATCATCTGGACATGGTGTTTTCTTCCTTCTCCTTGATTCTGCTCATCTTCTTCTTCCTTTAATGTTTTAACTAAGAGTCCAACAGACAGTCCTCATCTTACCATGGTTTGTCTTGTAATTTTTCAACTTCGGTGCAAAATGCTATGCTCTTCTTGTCTCACAGATGGCTGCCTTCCTATTGTATCCTCAGATGGTGAAGAGAGAGAGGGAAAGAGGGAGAGAGGAAGAGAGCTAAAGAAAGAGAGAGAGAGAGAGACAGACAGACACAGACACAGAGAGACAGATAGACAGAGACTGACAGAGTCAGAGACACAGAGAGACTCTCTTCCTCTCCTTATAAAGCTAATATTGGCATGTGGGGTCCCACATTATGATCTCACAACTTAATTTACAATAGCCCCACTGCCAAATACTATCACACTGGCAGGCGGGGCTTTAGTATATAAGTGTAAGTTTAATGTAGGGGCATTTAAATTAATCTAAAACATTGTGATAGAATTGTACTATATATTAATTGGATAAATACATATATAAGAATATCATAAAGCCAGATATAGGAATCTTAAACATCAAATTAAGGACTATGGATTACTCACTGGAAGAATATTGGGTAATAAAATGGAGGACAGTTTCTTAAGATGGTACAAATATGTCTGGATATTTTATGGAACAAAGACATTTGAAGTAGACACGTCAAAGTGCTTAAATTTGCTGATGTTGGATGTTGAGTGCATCATGTTTATTATTTTTCTCTGTTCTAAAAATGCATTTTGTGATAAAAACAAATTTTGATTGAGGTGAGAACAAAGACAAAGGGATTTCTGATTTGTATTATTGTCCAGGGAGCTGTATCTATAAATATTGTGGAAAAAACTGTATTAAACCTAAGATTGTAACAATGAGCCAGGTTGTTATTGAAGTACAGGATCGATGTGTCCTGTAGACACATTGTGAAGACATTTTCAAATGTGTCATAATTAAGCATATGCCCCATGATGGGTTTTTTTTTGGGGGGGGACCTGTGGGATGAGAATAAAACTACCCATGATGAAATCAAGCAAATTAAAAAGAATGACTCTGCACAATAAAAAGATTAGTATTGTTTTGAATATTACTTTCAACGTTTTTTGTTTTGGCTGTGTTTTCTTTTACTTGACAAGTTCACAATAAACACTTACGATTTTTTTAATGTTTTTTCAAAAAAGTTTATTTTTCCCAGTTGAATTGATTTTGAAGATAAGCAATCCAGACTAAGTTTGAGGTCTGTCTGTATGATCATCAGGGTCTCACCAAAACTGTCATATTTTCTTAAAATAAATTTAGTGGCACATAATATTTGTACATATTCAGTACAGTATGACAATTCAATATATGTATGTATATTTGATACATGTAATAATGTATCAAATCAGGATAATCACCACTCTGTCTCCCCACTGAGTATTGTAATCTCACGTGTTGAGTATTGTGATCCAAGTATTGTAATCCCTTTTCAAGTCTTCCTCACAATCCAAAAAGTTATATTTATAATCCTATTAAAACTTTATTGAAATCCCAGAAAGCTAATTACAGTCTACTACCTCCAATGCAACTTACAGAGAGAGTAAAGAGGCCAAGACATGTTTAAGTTAAGGGCAGCCAAGGGGTCCTAAATCCAATCCAAGTGAGGATATGTGGACAAAGGCCCTGATCCAAGACCTCTCCCAGAATTTATTATCTTGTGAAGCAGGGGGTGGTTCGAGGATGAGTGATAGTTAGGATGGCGGGAACTACGTGAGTAACTTGAGCTGGCTGAATAGGTAGGAAAAAAAGTATCTTTGCAAAATGCAGAGAGAATGACATGCATAAGAATCAATCTGCATAATTCAATTGAGGTAGCAATTGAGGCTTTTTTGGAGGCTGTTGCTTCAGTTTCTGACATGTAAACTTTTGTGCCCTGGGGACTCATAGCCTCTTACTTTGAGGCTCATACCCTGTTTATATTCCTGGAGATGACTGGCTCTGCTATCCTGCTGTGCTCATCTCTATTACAGAGAGCACTATGCAAGGAAACAGGAGACTGTCTGGTGGGTCTAGAAACTACATACCAGTACCTCAGCTAGCCTTATTTGCAATGCTTAGAGCCTGTTGAAGAGAGAAGGAAACACATACTCAGCTCTGTACATGTCACTATATGGAAATAAGCCTCAATACAATCAATGTTGCAGCAATTGTTCTGAATTTAAGGGGAGTCACTCAACTGTCTCCTATTAGTAAGCGTTTCTATATGTTGAAAATATTAGTTTTTCTGAAATATATCACAGACTATTATAGATTATTGTTACACTGCTATGGAACATAAAAAATAATTGTTCCTATCTAATGTATTTTAATAATGTTATCTATCCTCACACTATTTCCATTCTTTACTGACCATTTTCTATTCTTTCATTTAACAAAACTGAGTTTCTCATTTGCACAAATTTTTGAGCAAATTTTTTGTCTTCTGTCCTTGGTTTATTTCATTTAACTGATTTCCAGTTCACTCAGGATTTAACTCTTTTGTATATCTACTGCATTTTCTTTATTCTTTCGTTCATCAGTGGGCACTTTGGTTGAGTCCATGTCTTGGCTACCACAAACAGTGTGGCAATAAACAGGGGAATACAAGTTTCTTGTTGATAGGCTAACTTCATTTCTTTTGGATGTATACCCAGTAATGAGAGTGCTGGATCATATGATAGTTCTATTTTTAATTTTTAAAAGGAATTTCCATGCTGCATTCTGTAATGTCTATATTTATCTTCCCATCAACAGTGTGTGAGAGTTCACTTTCTCTACTCCATATCAGCATTTGTTAGTTTTTGTCTTTTAGAAATGTGGCGAGATGAAATTTAATTTTGGTTTTGATTTGCATTTCCCTGACAGTTAGTGATGTTAAACATTATTTTCCATATAGTTGTTGATCGTTTGTATAATTGATTTTAAGAATATCTATTCAGGCCATTTGCCCAGTTTAAAATTAGATTTTTTTTGCTGTTGCGTTGTTTGAGTTTCTTATATGTTTTGGATATTCTCTTTTGAGATGAATAATTTGTGAATACTTCCATTCTATAGGTTATTTATCTACTTATTTCATTATTAATTCATTCATTTCTGTGCAGAAGCTTTTCAACTTGATAAAATCCCCCTTACCTAATTTGCTTCTGTTGCCAGGGTTTTTGGGGTCACAACCAAAAACATTTAGGTCAAGACTTTGAAGTTTTCCCCCTAGATGTTCTTCTAGTTGTTTTATATTTTGGATCCTACATATAAGACTAGTTTATCTATTTTGATTGATTGTTAAATATGGTTAAATGAGAATCTAGTTTCTTCTTAGATCTCCCCAGAACCTTTTATTGAAGTGACTCTCTTTTCTCCAATGTGTGTTCTTGGTGCCTTTGTCAAAAATCAGTTGGCTGTGTGTACCAGGGTTCATATGAAGGTTCTCTGTTGTGTCCTGTTGTCTGTTTTTATGCCAGTACAATGCTATTATGAGAATATATATGATAAAAAACCTAGAAAACATTATTTCAGAAATCAAAAGAGGGAATAGATGTAGTAGGTATTGTGTAAGAATAAATCTTATGACTACTTGATAATGAATCATGAAAGAAAAAGAGAATTCATACTGGATCACCATGAGAGAATAGCAGAATCAAGTGCAGAATTGGAAAGACAGTAAAGAATGGGACAGATGGGAGCGAGCACATTTACTCTGTCCAGGATATGGAAATTTCAGCAATCGTTATCAGTATTGAGATGTAGGATTATAGCTTGGAAGAACTGGGCAGAAAGGCATATTTAGGATTTGGAGCTGTAAAAATAAAACTGGGGGCCAGGAAAAGGAAACCACCTGAGTGTTACGTGCATAGGCAAGTCAGTGGGTTCTGACACAAGTTTACACCATAATTCCACTGAGGCCTGAACCCTGAAAAAAGATATTCTGTTGAAATAATCATCTCTGCTTACTAGCACACAACCAGGGCAGAAATGGATGGAGTACAGAATTAGCAGCAAATGTGTTATGACACAATGGCAAACTTACCTCAATATTCCAAAGCAAATGTGACAATAAAAGCACCTACCCAACCCCAGACATTTGCAAATTTTGAGCTTGACTTGAGTTATGGGGACAACAGAATTCTCTGTCTACCGCAGCATTGACTCATGGCATTGGGAAAGTGAGACCAGCACTGTCATTGATTTATCACCATGCTCAGGGACCCAAGGAATTTTCAGTAGTGAATTCAGACTTGATATCTATATATAACACTGGCTTTTCTTTTTAATTAAATAATTTTGTTAATTTTTTAAAATGAATGTACTTATGAAGTCTGCGTGCTATCTGAAAATACTTAACTACAAGCCAATATATTGAACTAAGAAGTATTAAATACACATATCCCCTGTTAGGCTGGAAGGCTGGATTAAAGATTATACACACATCTGCTACCATTCATCATGACTTAATGCCAGTTAACCATCACTTCTGGGATACAGCTAATCAAGCCAGGCTCTCTCACCAGGTGAACTTGGTTACCACCTGTTACGTTGGCTGGGTAAAAGGCCTGCTCATGGATTTTTATTTAGCAAAAATATTTGACTTTGGCAGATCATTAAAAGAAGTAATATTTCAAAATAATGCAAGACAGCAATATTTATGAAACTATTTACACAGCGTTACTGAGAAGCTAGCTCTTCTCGCCCGTTATAAATCATTTTCCAGCTGGGTCAGAAGAGCAAGTTTGCCAAATATTTAGATCATGAAGGATTTGCAGCAGGATTATTACAGTAAAAGAATAAAAAAATCATCAGAAGCTACTGGTAGGGAAAATGCTTACAACAAAACAAATATAAAAAAATACAAACAAGACTGTGGGAAAGAACTCAGATTGAAATCTAGATTTGGAGGGCAATTCGGAGAACATAGAGAGCAAATAAACAAACTTCTTTGGCCTCTGATGGAGCACACCTTTCACGGCCAAGTCTATCCTCTTGCAGCGTGGCAACAGTAGCTGGTGAGGAATGAATGTTTTAAAGTTTTCTCAACACTCCCCGCTGGCTCTGTCCATTTGTAGATACCACTCTGGAGTTGGGATGTGACAAGGATTGGAACTGACAGACACCAAACTCCGCATGTCCTGCAGCCAGCCTCAGTGGCTCTGCCACTGTCATGTCAGGATCCATCCCTCGTGGGCACTCAGTGTCCGCACCCATGACACCTGTCAGAAACTTTCAAGTGTCTGCTCGTTTCTTCATCAGGGTTGCCTGCACAGCGGGCAAAGAAGGGATGACATTTGGGATGAGGGAGATATGGACAGCGCCTTCCTCTTGTGCCTCCTCCGGCTGTCAGCTTGGGTTTTCTCTCAGCATATCAAGATTTAGATGCAGTCACCTTGTCATTTAGAAATGCAGGCAGTGGTAACCAGGTCTGAAAACAATGTGGGAGAGAGAGAACTTGAGAGGCCTCCTTAGAGAAAGATGCACCAGGAGGAAATTAAACACAAGAGTCATGGCACGAGGCTATCTCTGCCCTTTGGAAATGTGCCGCTTTGGGAGATGGGTGGTTGCTCTCAAGCTATCTATACACATGAATTCCTTTGCATTTTCTTGCTCTCCATCAAAGCAGAATAATTTGGCATATGAATTATCCAACACAGCGGAGTTTTTTTTGGGGGGGGGGTTGCTTGTCTGTTGTTTTTCTTTTCTTCTTTCTAATCAAGCTTTCATTTTAGTAAGTGATTAGAGGTAAAACTCTGGACCTCTGTTAAAGCTAAACTTTCATAGTGTTGCAAGCTTTGTATGGATAAATGTCTATAATTCACTCTACCCACTTACATAATCTTGGCATATATGTAGATGAAGACATGCTCTTCTGGTGCACACGAATTTTTCCTAGTGGTTTTATTGGATATTGATATTGTTTCTTCATCTGCCTTTCATAAGGACAAAGTGAGAATCTTGATTTCTCTTCAGTCTGTCTACTAAAATTTTCCAGAGCAGTTTCACAGAACCGAACTGCTGCACTCAATACCTTCATCTCCCATCAGTTTCCACTGGGCTCACCCTCCAGCTCTAAGGTCTTTCTGTTCACTCAGGGCACATTCCTTCTCAAGTAGCTGCCCCAAAGGAGGGCACCCAGCTTGACTTTTTCGCCTGGTCTCTTAGGAGACAGCATCTTGTCACTGGCTCTCGAATCCTGGTGGCTGCTGAACTTCCTGAGAGATCTGTGCACCAAATATGACAACGTGCAGGCTGTGGAGTCATGCAGGATGGCTGAGCCCTCAGCTCAGCTCAGCTCAGCTCAGCTCTTCCCAACCTTGGGCAGATGGCTTCCATGTTGCTCCTCTCTCCCTGGGTATAAAGTGGAGGACTAGAATTGCAACCAGCTTCACTCACGGGATGATTTTGAGGCTCAAGATAATAGCTATAAAATTACTTTAAAAATAATAGGTGTATTATTAGTACAAAAAGAGAGATGACTCAGGTAAGTAGTAGCAGTGTAGCTTCTAGATACAGCCAGTCTCCCATGTCTAAGGGTTCTGCCTCCGTGGATTTAGCCAACTTTGGACTGAGAATGTGGAGAAAGGGACTGGATCTGTACTGAGTGTGTACAGACTTTTGCCTTCTTGCCATTATCTGCTGAATAATATA
Organism: Dolichotis patagonum; assembly: GCA_004027295.1. Lineage (NCBI taxonomy): Eukaryota > Metazoa > Chordata > Mammalia > Rodentia > Caviidae > Dolichotis > Dolichotis patagonum. The sequence goes on along the minus strand of PVJX010000568.1, from coordinate 173,249 downwards.
ATATCACAATGATTTACCTAGCATTATGCTTTCTTACATATTAAAAGTAATCTAGAGATAATTAAAATATATGAGAAGATGTGTAGAGGTTATATACAAATACTATGCTGTTTTTTTGTAGGAAGCTTGAACACCCACAGGTTTTGGTACCACTAGGATCTTAGAGCCAGTTCCCTGTGGAGAGTGAGAGATGATTGGATTGCAAATGAGTTGAGAGACTTTAATTCTCCCCAGCAACTACACAGGAAAAGCAAACAGAGGCAGGAGCCACATTTGAACCTATGGGGATGACTAACGTCTCCCCAGCGAGGGGGGAGTGCAGATACATAACTAGCAGGAGAGACTGGAAGAAATGTTTGTTACCCTTTTGTAGTTCTAGGTCAGTAAAGCTTCCAAGTAACTTATACAAGACAAAAGACCTGTTTTTACCAGAAAGGAGGATAATCTTCATGGGTAATAGTGAAAATGAAAAGGACCTTGTAGGCCTTATATTAAAGATAAAAGAAATCAAGAGAGGAAAGAAATATAAATATATTCCTCCAGAAGGCTCCAAAAGCACCTGGACCAGGGGACACATCAACAGCAGTATCCTTCTTCTCTGGCTACTTTGCCCCTCTTGGTTCACACCTCAGGGCAGTGTAGCATTATAAACACTGGGCTTCACAGAGAGAAATCAAATCTACAGGGAAAATAGCTCCCTCCATGTCCCAGAGTCTGACCTCAAGAAAGTATCATGTTGACATTCTAAGGACAAGAAATAATATACCAGGGAAAAATGTGAGCACTTTCCAGTCTGAAGTCTTTCCCAGCAGCTTCCCTGATCAAAATTCAGAAGGGTCTTTGTGGAGATGGGCAGGTCACACTGGAAGATGCTGACTGCACACACACCAGCCAGCCTCCTCCTCCTGCAGCTGGGACAGGAACTCAGTACCTCCCCGTGTACATAAGAAGTGAGTTACACCAGTCTCTTCCTTTCCCAGTATTCTTCCTTGGCTCAGCAAATGGACATGGCCAGTCCGCAGAGTCGCACCTCCACTCATCTCCAAAGGGAGGAGTGCATCTGATTTTCTGATGTGGGACATGAAGACTCTGGCCACAGCACGGGCTGCTCTGGTGATCCGGTGCTCCAGGTTCATTTCTGCGCTCCCTACTAGCCTTCCTAGAGGGCACTTATTTTACATTTTATTCTGGTTGCCAGGAAGTAGGTGAGCACACAGGGACAGAGCACCTCTGCCGTGTGCCTGGCAAGCACGCTGCATAGTCTTGCCTCAGGCCATACCCCATGTGTCAATTTAATTTCTTCAACCATAAAGTAGGTGTTGGAAATTGTAGCTGACTTCTACATCTATCTCAAATTGTTTTTCTGACTCCTGTCAGGAAAAATCATTTACAATCTTAATAGGAGAGTCTTGCTGGTAAATCCTTAGGTTGGAGAACATGGACATCATAAACCAAACTGTGGGAAGTGATTAAAAGAGCATCGCAGGTAAGTACTCAGAAGCAATACTGTCATTACAAACCACACATTGACTCTCGAATCCCCTGCCCATCATCCTAGTGGGAACCGCGCTCTACTGGAAATGACTTTTTGTGTTCAAGGTAGGAACTGTGGCCAGTTTCTGAAACTAAAATTTATCAAATAAAATTCTGAAGTTATGAACAAAGGCAAGTTTTACAAATATGAAGCAAGGGAATATAGCCACAAGCAGAGACAACCTCATGTGAAGAAAATTAGGATTGTAAATGTGAATGCCAATGAACCCTTTAAATATGGGCAACTAGAATCACATTTGTTCTTTCCTTGTGGAACCACCTGCAGGGCTTAGGAGAAGAGGCTGAATATGGTATGTTAGAATGCAAGAGAAACAGAAACAAGCCCAAAGAGACAGGGAAATGCTGAGGTCTGGGAGCACGGTGGGAGGAGGCATGGCGGCCATCTTTAATATCCTTGGCATTCATGTGGAAGAGGGCTTGGTTTGGTCTGCATGGTTGGAAGAGAACTAAATATGGATTGTAAGAAGCATTTTCTAACAATTTGATCAAATTGACACAAAATGACCTTACAATATACTAGTGAGTTCTTTGTTATCAGCATGGAGTATAGATCAAATCCATGCACTAGCAAAGGTAAGACTTTAATGGTATGAAGCATCATATATGTATCTATATGATAGTCTACGAGTCTAGATATTATGTGAATTTCACCCAGTACAGCACAGAATGGTTATAACACTATAATTATGAATGTTGGATTCTTTCACCTTTTTTCTTTGCCCTTTTAATGAAGTTTTAACTAATATATGAAAATTGTCATACTCATTGTGTAGCATGTGATGTTTCAATATATGTATACATTCAGTAATGTTCCAATCAGTAAACATAACTATCTCCTCAATTAACATTTATCTATAGTGAAAATATTCAGATTCTTTCTTTCTTATGTTTTAAAGGAAAATGGTACATTATTGTTGTCTGTAATCATCCTATTGTGCTTTTTTACACAAAACACCAGACCTTCTTTCTCTTATTGAGCTATAACTTAGTACCCAATAATATCCCTTTTCTATTCCTATCCTTTTCCTTTCTGTATTCTCTCCAGCTTGTAGTCACTATTACTATGTAAGATCTTGTTAGGTTTCACATATGACCATGCCATCTTTGTGCTTATTTTGCTTAACATAACTTATAGCTTTATCTATGTTGTCATAAATAGTGGGATTTCATCCATTTTATAGTTGAATGGTGTGCTGGTATGTATATGTACCACATTTCTTCGTTCATCAGTCAGCATTAGTTTCTTTCCATTTCTTCACTGTTGTGAATACTGCTGTGATAAGCATAGGAAGGCAGATATTTTCAACAGATTGATTTCATTGCCTTTGGATAGGCCCCAGTAGTGGAATTGCAGGATTATGGTGCTAGTTCTTTTTTATTGTTCTTTTGAAGAACTTCTGTACTGTTTCCATTGGGGGCTGCACTAAGTTGTATTTCCACCAACAATGTTGAGACTTTTTTTAATCCACATCCTTGCCAATATTTGTTATCTGTTGCATTTCTTTTGTATTCTTACTGAAATGTAGTAATGTGTTATTGTGGCTTTGATTTCCCTGCCTAATGACGTTGAGTATTTTCTTGTGTATCTGTTGGCCATTTGTATATCTTCATTTCAAAGATGTTTATTTAGATCTACATCATATTTTTGAAATTAGGTCACTTGTGACTTTTGATCATATGTTGTTTGAGTTCCTTATATCCTGGCTCTTAACTCCTTGCTAGTTGAGTAGTCTACAGATATTTTTATCAGTTCTGTAGGTTGTCTCTTCACTTTGCTATGTAGAAGACTTTTAGTTTGATACAATCAGTTGCAGGAATGTATGTGTCTCTGTTTATGTGAGTACCATGCTGTTTAAATTGCTATCATTTTGTAGTGTATTTGGAAGTCAAGTAATATTCTTCCTGCTTTGTTCTTTTGGCTTGAGACTGTGGATATTTGAGATAGTTTTATGGTCCTTTATGAGTCTTAGGATTTTTTTTTAGTTTTGAGAAGAGTGTCATTGGTATTCTGATGGGGATTACACTGAATCTGTAGATTCCTTTGAGGAGTATGGATATTTTGATACTATTGGATGTTCCACTGCATGAATATTGATGTGTTTGGGTTCTAGTTAAAGATGAGTCTCAGTGTGATGGGCAGTAAGAACGCTGAGCTCTAAGACAAAGTTCTATACTCATTTTCCTTTCCCTACTCTCTAGAGTCTGGAACCTTGCTCCTCACACTGCTGCCCAAGCTTAGGGAAAGAGTGGTAGATTCAGCCCCTTAGCCACCAGGCTAACACAATTCCAGAGGTTTCACCTGCAGGAACCATGTCATGCTGCATTTGGCCATGGCAGACTGGGGACCCAGTTTCAAGTGGAAAGTCTGGACTTAATTCCTTCTCTCAACCTCAGGTGGAAAGTATGCATGACTGCACTGCTAGTTGCTCAGGGAGTGATGGCCTGGGAATTTCTTTCTTCCTGCCTTTTTCAGTGTCTACTTTGTTATTGTCACATTAGAAACTGGGACTGCAGAGTCTTACTTGATGTTCTTAGCACCTGTGAATGTAGATTGGTGCATCAAGAACTGTTCAAGTTCATGTGCCTGTGGGGAGACAATTACTCAATAAATTTAGTCTCCATCCTGGCTCAGTTTTCTCCTTTCCTTATTATTTAGTAATTCATTTTTGTGGATAACCTACTGCCTTTTACTTAAACACTTGGCAAATGTTTACAGAATATGTGAATATTAGGCATTCAAATATTTTGATATAGTGCTGATATACTTAATAATGTATTGTTACAAGATATTGTTATTGACTAGTAGATTAATAAAGAAGAATGATTAGCATTAGAAATTGTTTCTAAATTACTGCTTATTGACATAAGCAATTTTTGATTTGGTAGCCTTTCTCTTTAACAGTTCTTTCCATGGGTTGAACCCAATATACTGAGCAGCATTAAGACATCTTTCAGTTTCAAAAAAAGCAGTATATTTTAAATTTTACAAAGGACATTCATATCTATTATGTATTTATAATCCCTGAAATAAGTATATGAGCTTGACATTTTTCTAATGAGGAAATCAAGGTCCAGAGGTAGGAAAGGACACATGTTAGAACACAAAGCTACGTAGTATCAGAACCGGGGCCAAGTACAAGTTCCATTAATTCTAAGTTGCATGATCTCTCCACTATATTTCGAATGCTTCTGACCAAGGCTTTATATGAAAAGAAGAAAGGTTGTGTCTTCCCCGTGATCCAGCTTGTCAGGCACATCCGTACCTTATTTCCCCTTATGTCGCTCTTCTTACAGTGCTTCCTTCAGCAGAGCTGACTGTTCACAGGAGTTATGGCTCAAGTTTGCTTGGATGCCGAGCTGACGGTGATGCTATGTGAACATGACCATGACATAATTTGTCTTTATAAATATCTATTCCTCCCAGGCTTGTGAAACTACTCACTTGAAGTCTGAGTCTATTTGGCAGGGAGACAGGGACAGGGCAGCTGTAGGTTTGCAGTTACCCTAGGCTAGTCCATCACAAGCCACCTCACTTAGAGGAGGGCTAGAGGCTGGTGCAGTGGTTTAATACCAGGACTGCTGGCAGCTCCCACCTTGTGACCTGAGATTGCAAGGTGATCTGTGAAAAGAGGCCCCAAAATATCATCAGACATGCTCTGAGGGTGTGCTGCCGCTGCTTAAGTGCTTGGGAGAAAGGACATCCATTAAATGTGCTTAGTATTCTCCTTTCCTCTTCAATCACATCTTCTTTCACTGTTTCCTTTTGTTTCCCTTCTTAAAGAAACAGCAAAAGTGAAAACAGATTCTCATAATTATCAGATGACATTTCCCTACATGGATTGTTTAATATATATGAGCACCTACAATGTTTTTAATGTCTAGCTAAGTTCTGGGAATACAGAAGTGAAAAATAGTTCTTGCAAGTAAGGGGTCATGATCTAATAAGACAGACAAAAACTAGGATAAAAGGTAAAAATAAACTAATTAGTAGTGTTATTGGAGTATTCACAAGATGCTGTAATTATATTCCTAAAGATATGAGAATCAATGGAACGCATATGGCAATCATATGTATAATTAAAAACTTTCCTATATTGAATACAAAGGAGTTACCTTGTGTTGTAGTCAGGGGTTGTACAGAGAACAAGTAGAATCAGGACATGGAGTTTATAATATTATTTTTATGATGGTCACCCAGAGTTAACACAAGAAAATGCAGGAAATCTATTCACAACACCAAAGACAGAATATTTAGCCAAGGGCCTAAATTCCACAGTATTGTCCCACATGAGCCCAGATAAAGACCCATAGCTCATGACAATGCCTCCCATGAGTCCAACTGGAGGTCTAGAGCCCACAAGAAGGACTCACGCCAGTCTCTTTTATGGATCTGTGCCGGGAAGGCCCAAAGGTCAGCGGTGGAAACTAGGAAGTCTATGCCAGCAGGGTGAAGGAGCTGTGCTGATAGGCTGAGGATTCTACACTGGAGCCGAGAAGTGACACTCACAACAAACACCAGGGCTGTCCTGAAAAGCACCACAGCCATCCTCAGTGACACAGAGGCCCCGAGCTCCTCTGACGAAAAGCACAGTTGAGTACATGCCAGGAAGCCAGTGTGACGAGTTCATCCTGGAGACCAAGCGGCACACGTCTTCCCCTCCAGAGCCAGGAAGCAATGCTTGATGTGAGGACCAGAGCTTCTCCAGGAGAACCTAAGGGCTCAAACAGCAACCATAGGAGACCTCACAATGCTTCAATACACTAATACCTCAATGCCCTAACGCTTTTCCTTCTCCACGTCTCCATTTATGCTGGCAACCTTCCTCAGGTGAAACATCTCCGCTCAGCACCACGCTGATGTAATCCAGCTGGCATTAAGTTGACCACCAGTTTTTAATCCATAACACCTGGTAGCATGTAACTTAACATGAAAAGGCCAATGTGTAAATAAATCCTGAAGAAACTTATTTATTATTTGTCTTAATTTGAATAAAAATTCCTAGCAGAAGCAAATAGTAATTATTTCTAGAATAAATTGTTTCCCTCCTAATTATTACTATTGCTTAAATGATCTTGACTATATAACTATTGTTCATTATAGAACAATACCATTTTAAATGTTTTATATTTATCTCATAGTTTATAGTTGCTTTTATTTCACTCTTAAGTAAGTTTACTTTCTTTAGGATTTTGCACATATATGATCCTGTGATTTTCTTTGATAACATTCTCTATTCAGTTAAATACACTTGTTCTTTGAAGCTCCCCCACAATACTTGTACTACAGATCATTGACCTGGTCAATGAACAACTTTATATTCTTAATTAACTTTTAGTTTCATATAACTTCTAGTAGCTTTCTGTTTCCATTTAGATTAGGTTTGCTGCATATCAGAATAATGAAAACCAAATGGAATTGAAATAAAATTTTATTTCTGTATCACAAGGAGATATTTGGAATTAGAGAATGCAGACCTGATCTGGTAGCCTCATGCTGTCATCAAAGACGTAACTTCCTATCTTACTTTTCCATAAGTTTCTGCATATAATTTGCATTTGCAAAGGAATCATGGACCAAAATAAATGTTAGAACCCAGGTACCACATCTACATTCCAGGAAATCAGAAGAAAAAGAAGAGTTCAGTGTACCCCTCCTCCTTTAAAGATACCTCCATGAAACCACTCCTCACAACATACTGATTGCAAATCGCTGGCTGAAACAAGATCATGTAGCCATTCATAGCTGCAAGGGAGGCAGAGAAATACATGTTTGGATGTGTCTAAACAAAAATTTCTCTGTGCTGCTCAGAAAGAAAAAGAATGGATCATTGTGGGGAACATATTTCTATGTTTTTCATGATTAAAGTTAGTTTTACATCACATTTATATAATATTTTGACAAAGTGTAGAATTCAGAATTGAAAATAATTTTCATCAGTATTTTGAAAGTATACCTCTACCATCACCTAGCATTCACTCTTATAATAACTGGACAGTCTTATAAAGGTATCATGTTTATCTGCTTTGTCTTTCAGGTTCTGCAAGTTTCTTTAGTTTCATTTTCTGAAATTCACAATGATTTTTCCATATTTTTCATTATCATGTTGGATATTTAATATCCTCAAACTCTTCTATTATATTATTGCCATTCCACTACATTATTTATTTGAATATTTCTTTCTGCTGTGTCTTATCTTTTTGAATTTTCTACTTTTCTGATCTCTTATTACTTAAATTTTCTATCATATTTTTATTTTTTTCTCTACATATTTCTTCATAGAGGAAAGTATCCTGAATATTTGTTTCAATTCACCAACCCAATTTTTCTAATAAATATTTTATTTTGACAAAATCAGTTTGACCTAGGCCCACATCTCTCACCATGCACTAAACTAAAACTGAAATAGATCAAAGTTCTAAATATTAAAACAGAAACAGTTAATCTGCTAGAAGATAAAATAGGCAAAACTCTTGAAGACAAAAGTGTAAACAAAGACTTTATAACAAAACCCTGATTGTATATTAAAAATTACAAAGTACAAACAACTGGGATCACCTTATATTAAAAACTTTTAGACAACAAAAGAGTGAAAAGACAACTTACAGAGAAAAAAAAATTTAACCAGCCTTTTCCCAAACAAAGCATTAATATCTACAATATATAAAGAACTAAAAATAAATCAAAATCAAACTCCTCAAATTTAAAAACACAATCCAAAAATGGGCATGGAAATGAATAGACACTTCTCACATGAAGAAATACAAAGAGTAAATAAATATATAAAAAAATGTTCAGCATTACTGATCATTCAAGTAGTGCAAATTGAAACAAAACTGAAACTACAACTCCTTCCAGAAAAAAATGACTGTCATCAAAATATCAGCCTATAACAAATGCTAGAGTGACTATGAGGAGAAGAGTCCTTCATGCAACCACGTTGGAAATCAGTGTGGAGATTCCTTGAAAAGACTAGAACTAGAGGTTTCATTTGACCCAGGGATTCTCTTTCCTGGTATCTTCCCGAAAGTGTTAAAAGCTTTACACCGCAGTGATATACGCACACCCATGTATTCAGCAGCACAATTTGTAATACCTAAATCTTGGAAACCACCAAAATGCCTATCAATGGATGAAGAAAATGTGGGTTTTATATACAATAGAGTGCTACTCTGCCATAAGGAAGGAAAAACTTTAGACATTTTTTAGGAATGGTTGCACTCAAGACCATACTTTTAAGTGAAATAAATTAGACACATACCTTTAAATATTTCATTATTTCTCTTGGGTGAGAAACAAAAGGAGTAAATGAGGACCAAAAGCAATGAATCTTATTCGAAAGTAGGAAAAAATGTTTAACTGAAAGAAGAACAAGAGAGGGGAGAGGGAGAAAGAAAGGAAGGGAAAAAGATTAAAAAAGAGAGAAGGGATGAAGGAAAAAAATGAAAGTAAAGATCTTGTAAATAAGAAAGAGAAGAGAGGTGGAAGGGAAGGGTGGGGAATGGGAGAAAAAAGAAGAATCAAGATATATCATGTAAAGGTAAAAATTTCCTATCGTGAATGTGATCATTAGGCATGTCAAAAGTGTACCAATAAGGTTAGTTTAAAAAAAGAAAAGCAAAAAAAAGTTTGTTCAACAATTTGTCTTTTTTTTTCATAGCAATCTATTATGTTATAGACATAATGCTGTTTCACACATCTCTGAGGATATTAATATTGGTATGCTACTCTTATTTAACATCTCTGTTTTCCTTGGTATCTTTTTCCTCATGTGTTTCAAATGAATCTTATGCCACACTGTGTTATCTAGGTATTTGGTGATTTTTAGTTTCCATTCAAATTTTGCAATGAGGTCATGTAAGAAATTCAGTCAACATAGTTCACGAAAGAAACTCCCATAGCTATAAACATTAAAGTATTGGAATGTGGACATTGGTACACACACACACACACACACACACAATGTGCACATTTGCACACATAAACACATGCAGATGAGCTTGAAAGTAACAAAGGAAAATTTGCAGTGCCCCCAAATTAAAAGAATCTCAAAGGCATAGCAGAGTATGAAGTCAAAGGCAAGTGGCATGCAGCAACATTAGAATTGAATATAAACCTACCTGGTCGCCTAAGAGAGGATGTTTAGGGTCTCATGCTTAAGCATGATGAACTGACACTGAGTCCCTGAAAAATACTTCAGGCCTCAAAGGACATGAGCTAGAATCCCACTAGTCCCTCTGAGCAATGTGGTTAAAGATTCAGCCACAAGCACCTGGAAACCCAAACCTTTGTAGTTGGTAGGAGATACGTAGTTCACATCCTCGCTGCCTTCTAAGGAAGGAAATAGAAACCAAAAAGTAAATATAACATGTGGCCTAGAACCTGCAACACAGGGTCTTATCAAAGGAGGATTTCAAAGTGTCCAAGAGTAATCCATCCATAGCAGCAAGCATCAAGAACTATCTTGGAAAACAAATCCTATGAGACAGCAGGAAGAGAGCACACTGAGATTCAAGAGATAAAATGAACAGAAAAATTACACCCCACAACAGGTAACAAACCAAGTTAAATGAAACTTTCAAGAATAGGATGGGGAAAAAAATGAAAACCACAGCTAAAATTTTCCAATTTTGATAAAAACTGTGAACTTATATATTGGAGGAACACAATAGAATCCAGTAGAATAACTAAAAGGAACCATTGTCATGAAACATCATAACTGAATGACCGCAAACGAATGATAAAGAGGAAATCTTTTAAGGGTTGCTGGAAAATAAAAGGCCACATTCTATTCAGAAAAATGAGAATAGAATGACCAAAGTTCAGGAACAATGCAAGACAGAGCACAGCAAAATGACATATTCAACATGCTCAAAGGAAAAAGTGTCGATGTAAAACACTATACCCAGAGAAAGCATCCTCACACATGGAGGTGAAATAGGGCCATTGCTAAAGGAGCAAAACGGAGGATACATTGCAAGCAAAAGCAGTGGAAAGGAAGGTTTAAAATTTTCGTCATGCTAAAGAGTTTTATGTGCAAATGGAAACTTAGATTTATCTGGAGAAACGAAGAACACTAGAATTGGTAAATATGAAAATTAGAAAATTCTATGTGTTAGCCTTTTGCTTTATTTTAAAATTTTTTCAAGGATATTTAGTTAATAAAAATAATAAGAATGTATTAGGAATTTTGTAAGTGCATGAAAATAAATTACAGTGATGAAAGCAAAAAGGACAGCAATGGGACATGGGTCCTGTCAAATGGCACTAATCTGCATCAGCAGTAAGAGATTACTAAAGGTGCACTGTGGTAAGCTGAGGATAGGATTACAAGCCCTAGAGCACCCACATAGGCAAAAATGTTACCTGGAGTACAAAAGTCCTAAATTAATTGGTAAGGAAGCTAGTAAAGAAACCAGGAGTGGGGGACACATTGGACCAATAAAAGGCAAATGACTAAATGACAGAATTAAAACCAAATATTGAACTCAGGACCTCACACTTGCCAAGCAGGTACTTGTGCCACTGAGCTAAAACCCCCAGCCTGAAACAAATATATTCTGTAAGTAAGAAAATAATTTCAAACATGAGGACACAGATTAAAATCAAAAGGATGGAAAATATAAATCATAGTGAAGGAGATTTTGGAACTGGGACTAACTGAAATATGGAAGGATATCTTACATTTAAAATGAAAAATACATGAAGATTATATAGTAATTGTAAACGTGAGCAGCATCTAACAACAGAGTTTTAAAACACATGATAAGCTTAGAGTCAGTGGAAAAATAGAAGAATCTAGATCATGCTTGTTGACTTGAACATTCATCTCTTAGTGGTTAATAAAAATGTATCCTTAAAGCCATTAAGAGAATAAGAGACAGGAATAAAAATGAAGCCAATAAATGTTAGTTAATATTATTACAATAATATACCCACTTTGTTGAGGAATCTCCATACTGATTTCCACAGTGGCTGCACCAGTCTACACTCCCACCAACAGTGGAGCAGTGCTCCTTTTTACCCACAGCCTTGCCAACATTTTTTATCAGTTGATTGCTTGATGGAAGCCATTCTTTCTGGGGTGAGGTGATATCTCAGTGTTGTTTTAATTTGCATTTCTTGAATGACCAGTGATGGTGAGCATTTCTTCATGTATTTGCCATTTGTATATCTTTATCTGAGAACTGTGTGTTCATCTCCCACGCCCATTTTTGGAGAGGGTCTTTGAATTTGGGGGACTTGATGTTTTTCAATTCTTCATATGTTCTGGATATAAGTCCTTTGCCTGAGGGATTTTCTAAGATTAGAAGTTTCATTCAATCCAACTATTCTCTTCCTGGGTATTTTCCCAGAAAATTTGAAAAGGTCACATCACATTGATACATGTGCACCCATGTTTATAGCAGCACAATTGGTAATAGCTAAATCTTGGAAACAACCAAAATGTCCATCAACCAAAGAGTGGATGAAAAAGATGTGGTACTTTTATACAATGAAATATTGCTCAGCTATAAAAAAGGATAATCTTAAGGCCTTTATAGCTATATGAAGGCAATTTGAGACTATCCTCATTAGTGAAATAAATAAGACTCATGTTAATAAATATCACATTGTTTCTCTAGTGTAAAAATAATAAATGCTGAAAAAGTAATAAGACTCAAAAATGTATAATACATATTGTAAAAATGAAATGGAAAGAAAGTGCTCTAAAGGATATAACTGTATGTATAAGTGTGTAAGATAGATGACCATATTACTAAATTTTTGTTGGATCATTGAACAGAATGGTTTGCACTGTCAGTGTTTGAGTGTCTATCCACTTTTTATGCTTTGATTTTATAACTTGAACAATTATTTCTGAGATGACAATATGTAATGTATCAACTAGAGATTCCTTAAAATGTTAATTTTTTGTTGAATTCTGTATCATTGTACCCTTCTTTTCCATTTTACTTTTTTCTTTCTTTCTTTAAATAAATTTAAAAAAATAATATACCAGCAATAGCAGTATACATATTTTAAGAGCATATAAAGCATTCACCGATCTAATTTGTAACTTAAGCTCCAACATTTGGGAAGATCAAAATCCTACAGACATGTTCCCTCAGCACAATACACTAATTTAATAAGAAATAAGTATCAAGCATTCTGGAATTTAAAAAAATATTTGCATATTTAAAAAAAAAGTATTTCTAAATCTATAGTAAATTAGACATAAGGAATATTACTAAAAGTTTCCATTGAAGTACCTAAAATGTATAGGGTATAGCTAAAGCAATATTTAGAAAGAAATTGAAAGCTTATATTAGAAGATAGTACAAAAAATCAATTATATAATTTGGGAAATTATTTGAACTCTTCCCTATTTCCCATTTCTTTATTTTGCTCTCTCTCACTCTCATTTTCTAACAGAGAGAGAGAAAGAGAGAGAGAGAATTTTCTCATGTAAGATAAACCACATGATATTTAAGTTTGTATGTCTGACATATTTTATATACTGTTACGTTCTAAAGTTGTACCCGTTTGCCTACATTGCCTCAAGTTTTATCTTTATGACAGAGTAGTACTTCACTGTGTGTAAATACCACATTTTCCTCGTACTTTCATCTGTTGGTGGACATGCACGATGTTTTGAAGATCCAGCTATTAGAAATTGTGTGGCTATAAACACAGATATTCATGTACCACTGTTATGTGATGACTTTAACTGTTTGGGGAAGATAACTGGAAGGTGAGAGCTAGTTCCACACTTACTGAACTAAGAAAAGAAAAGAAAAGAAAAGAAAAGAAAAGAAAAGAAAAGAAAAGAAAAGAAAAGAAAAGAGAGCAAAGTAATGAAGTAGGAAAACACATAAACATTCCCAGAAGAGATAGTAAAAATTAATGAAGTTACAATAAATTCCTGAATCGGGAATCAACAGAAGATATTAGTAGGAGAACCAATGAGACCTGAGTAAAGTGTACAGACTGAATACAATCCAATGCTGAACATTGGTTCTGAACATTGAAACGGTGATTATTTACAAGCAAACATCTGAGAAACCTGGATGACAGGTACACAAAAACTCTTTGCACTATTTTCTTACTACTTCTTTGTAAGCCTAAAATTCTTTCAAATGGAAAACATTTTCAAAAAAGAAATTTCTGGAATAAGAGGAAAATATTTATGGTTTGAAAGAGTCTGTTAAAAATTTAAAAAAAGAAACCTAGGCGTGGTGGCATGGTACTCTGGGAGGCTGACAAAGGAGGATCACAACTCTGAGCCTAGCCTAAGCAAATTAATGACTTCGCAACAACCTGTGAGAAATAAAAAATAAAAAGGAAAGGGCTGAGCTTTGGGCTCAGTGTGAAGGGCCTAGCTTTAATTCCTAGTACCAAACAAGCAAACAAACAGAAAAACCACAACAGTAAGCTGCAAGATTAAGACAAATTTTTTTCAGTGTACATCTGACCAAGGCCTGTATTAAGAATGTATTTTAAAAATTCTTACAACCCAATCATAAGATACTCCTACCAATTAAATTAAGTAAAAGACCTGGACAGACACTTCATAAAAGAGGACAGATGAATAGCTACTTTTAGGTATATATTCAACAGAGTTGAAAGTAGAGATTCATTGACAGCACTATTCATAATTACCAAAATATTGAACCAACACTAATATCCATCAAAATAAATGGAAAATTAAAATGTGGTACATCTGTACAATAGAAGGTTACTACCTCTAAAGAAGGATGAAATTCTGAGATATTGTACATCATGAATGAATCATGAAAACATCACAATAAGTGGTGTAAACTAGACACAAAATGACACTGTATGAGTCCTCTTACATGATGGGCCTAAAACAGACAAATTCATAGAGACACATAGAATCATAAAGGGCACCAGATACTGCAGAATGTATAATTGGGAGTTACTATTTAATAGATTCAAGATTTCTCTACAAGATGATGAAAATATTCTGGAGATGGATGGTGGTAAGTGTTACAATCATTGATTGTACTTAATGCCATTGAGTTACAAACTTAAAAATTGCTACAAGGCTAAATTGTGTGTTATGTATTATCACAACAAGGAAGAAGAAGGAGAAGAAGGGGAAGAAAAGGGGTGAGCAGGAGAAATTTAACTAGAGTGAGGGATCCAACTATAATAAAAATCATAAAGAGACTTTGAAGACTAAGAATCGTGCATGTACCTTGATTGGGGTTGTGTTACTATAATCATGTATACTTGCCACAACCCACTGGACTCTAAACTTATGTATAATGAAGGAATTTTTTTTATGATGTGAAAATTATATCTCAATGAAGTTGATGGGAAAAAGAAAGTGTGAAGAAAGGAAAAGAGAGGAGGAAGAAAGAAAATTGTACAGTGATAACAATTAGAATAGGACAATGTTGAAATAAATCATACAAACTGAATAAAACAGAGAACCCAGAAATGATTCCACATATCAACTTACAGTGACAAAAATGATATTGAAAAAGAGAGAGGAGATGAAGCATAAAAACAGAGTGACAATATGGTCAATAAGCATATTATCACACCACCACATAGTACATTACAGATGAACCAAGCACCTAAATGTGCAACACAAAATGTAACATTTAGAAGGAAATAAAAAACACCTTTTTGATTTTAAGGTACTTAAGAATTTTCTAAGGTACACTGCAATCTGCACCTTCCCCTGTGCATGTGCGTGTGTGCGTGTGTGCACGTGTGTGTGCGCGCGCACGTGTGTGTGTGTGTGTATGAAATCTGGTCATCTCAGAATTAGAAACATTCCCCTAAAATACATAAAATAAAGTTAAAAGGTAAATTGCAGATTCACAGATATTCTTTCATACTTTAAAGCCAAGATTTAGTATCCAGATTACTCAGAGTCTAAAGAGACAAAAGGAAGTTTTTAAAGTTTTAATCATTTTAAAAGTTTATGTGCTACTAGCTTATGTTACTGATATTTGAAACTTTAACCAGAATTTAAAATATTGATGTTTCTTATTAAAATTCATCATAATCACCATCTTGTACTAGATGTCACTCTAATCGATTTTAAATCTTCATGAAAACTTTCCTTAGCTGTCGGACAGAGATGTAAAGAACAGCATCATATTTCTGACTTCATGGTCCTCTAGGATGAGGTTTGGGTGAATGCATGACAGAATTCGGGCATGACCTCATGAGGAAAACTTTTAAAGAGATGCACTGGGTGACATAGATGTCCCGGCACAGGTCATACTCCACCACGCTATCCTCCAGAGAATGCCATTCAGAATCCATAGAACTCAAGTAAATTAAAATTTAAAATCTATTTTTTACAGTTCACAAAAGAAAATTGGTAGAAGAGAAATAATTGCACAGTTAGACTGGGATTTTATCTTAATGGTAGAGAGCCTGCTTAGCATACCCAAGGCCCTGTTTTTTATTCCTGAAACAAAATACCCAAATGCACAAAAATAATTATACTGTAAAATGTTATTCTAATGGTTTGGTAGCATTTAAACTTTGAGAGTCATTGAAACCTAAAGCTTTAGTAACATTTTGTAGCATTCTGTATGACGAGTGTTTACGAATTTCCAACTCAGTGTCCTTATTATTCTATCAGGTGCTTTATATATATATTTATGCCTACACTGATAAATGTATATGCATTCATAATATAATATCTTTTTGATTTAGTATTTCTTAAAGAAATATTATACCATGCTTTGTTCTTTGGGAGATAAGTAAATAATAGAAGGTGTAAAGAATTGTATAAGTGTAGGTATCCATTTGCATAAAGAAAAGGAACATGGTAAATCTCTATCTTAAGCTCATTTTCTGCTATAAACAAAAATTGCCTGAAGAATCAGTCTATTTTAAAACCATGAGTGTGTGTGTGTGTGTGTGTGTTTGTGTAAATGTATGTATACACTTACATACACATCCAGTTCTCCTTAGGTGGGTAGAGTGTTTTATAGTTGGGGAGGGAGAGGAGAATATGAGAGTTCTCTTTTTTCATACATATATATTGATAAACAGCAGGATATAGTATTTCTCAGTTTCTGCCAAATTCTGTAGAAGGAGAATGCAATGTTTAAGAGAAGAACTAAAACCCACTGGGAACTGGTTTAATAGCTAAATGGGGAAAATGCAAAGATAAGAGAAACTATCGTAGATAAGACCTAGCCTTCTGTAATGAAGCCAGCTACACACCACAGTTTATGTTATTTACTTGTAAATTAAACCAGTGTTAAGTAGACAAGCCCAAGAATTTTAAATATACACTCAAGTAAGTGATGTTTGAATTCTCCTACTCTTTTCTTCCACAAGAGGTGTGATTGAGATAGGATTGGGATTACAGTCATCTGGCATGAATTTAGTATAAGTATGAAAAGCAGTGTTAAGGTCCAATAAGTTAAGAGACATCTAAAAATATTTACTAAAACCAAATGAGAATGAATGAGCAAGACTGGCGGTTACATTAAAGTCAGACAGAAGTCAAAGAATGTAGAGTCAGGGAAATAAGACAATCTGAAGAAAAATGGAAGCAAAAAGAAAAAAGGGGACTTCTGAATGATTACCAGGAAAAGATGCTGGCATTTTTTTTGCTTGTTAATGAAGTAGGGGTATGCAACATAGAATGTGAGTTTTTTAAACTTTGATGTGTATACTAGTCAGTGTTCCCATCACTGAGACAAAATATCTGGCACCTGAAACTTAAAAGAAAGGAAGATTGTTTTGGCTCAGAGTTTGAGTACATTCAATCCATAACTGGCCAGCTCCAAGGCAGAAACTGCATGGTGAAAGGGCTTGGTAGACAAAAGCTGTTCATATCATGGCATCCAGGAAGTAAAGAGAGAAAGGAGGACTAGAAGACAAGAATATACCTCTCCAAGTCACACCCTACTCACCCACCACCAACCAGGCCTTACACCTAACAGTGCATTTAGCTACTGAACTAACTTATAAACAGATGAATTCACTCTTGAGGACAGTGCCTAGACAATCCAATTATCTTCCAAATAATTGAGACTTTTGGGAGACATTTGAAATCTGAACTAGAGTATTCTGCCGCCAGCCAACAAAAGGCTCACATCTAGCTGTGTGAGTCACTAAAATCATGGCAGTTTTAGGACTGCTGCAAAATTCAACTCCAAAATAACCTCTGAGACTCTGAGGTAAACTCATAACTGTAAAACCCTGTGAAAATTTTTTAAAAAGTTAAATATGTCCAGTGCACAATGGTACAAGATAAACATGTTTACTCCAGGAGGGGGAAATAGGCATACAGAGAGAAATGAGATTGAAGCAAGGCTGAAAAACAGTAGAGCAAACATTAAGTCTTTTAGCTGTGTGTCCAGCACATGGGACAAGATGTGGTAGAGGTGAACTGCAAAGGAACTGATTGTCCCACTTCTATGATTTTGTTGTTTGTAGCTCACATGACCTTTCTCTTGATCTGGCTCCACTCACTGCATTTGACTTTCTTTAGCCGAGATTCCATATTCCTGGCATCCTTAAGTTTCTGGGGTCTCAACTGCACCTTTGATTCACTTTCAAAGCTTCACACGCTGTGCTCACTGGGGCATATTCTCTGCTCTACCAAGGCTTCTTTTGAAAACTGGGTGGAAGCCTCCAGGACTCATAACCCTTCCATTATAGTCTAATTGTCTATAAAACCAGCACCACGTGGATGATGTAGAGATGGCTTTGTCTGCTGCCAATTCAAGCAGCAGTCAGACCCCTTTGGATGATAACTGTGTAGCCTTAAAGTCGCTGGATGGCTGAGCATTGTGAAATGAATCCCAGGAAACCAATTCCTTAGGTAAACCTTCTGGGGCAGAGAGCCTAGAGTTTCTTTTCTCAAATGAAATCTTTACAATTTTGCACCTTGAGCTTCTTTTTTAAAAAAATTTTATGGAAAAAAGACAAAACAAAATTTCATAACAAGATTATAGGAAAACAACAATAGTTAATACATTGTATATTATTACCTTTAAAGTAGTACTTAGAGTGTAAGACATGGGCATAATAATTCTCCAGTCAATATAAGTGTCAACCTTCTTTTTCTACGAACTAGGAGACATTAATTGTATAACTGATTTGAATTTTTTCTCTCTTTTCCCTTCCTTACTTTCCCTTTTCCCCCATCATAGTTCCTTTTCCCCTTGGATCAATTTCTTCCCATTTCACAATATCTATTATACATTTTAGACCTTGTTTATTCTTTCAGTTTCTCACACCAGGGAGACAATACAATATTTACTCATGTGACTCTGATTTGTTTCTAATCCATTTATCTATAAAAACCTCAAATATATGGGCTGGGGGTGTTTATCCTTCATGGCTGAGTGGTACTCCATTGCATAAAACTATCATATTTTTTTTTATTCATTCCTCAGTTGACGGGCATTTGGATTGTTTCCAGGGTTAAGCTATTACAAATTGTGCTGTTATAAACATGGGGTATACCCTGAGCTTTTGAATGGTGGTGTCTTGTTGATTCCTGAGATGCCCTCAAGCTATTTTCCTATTGTCCTGATGCAAAGTACCTGGCTTCTTTTTAACATTAACCTTTTCAGCAACCATGGGTAGGGGCTCCATAGCCACAAGTTTATATGCATTTCCTTTCTGATGAAAATGTAAACTTTTCACTTCAACTTTTTGCTGCAGATTCTCACTATCTCACAAGTCTGGCTAACAGCAGCCAGTAGTACCCATACTACTGCTAGATCACTGAGCTGTGTTGAATTTTTCTGTTCCAAGTTAACTAGCCAGAGGCCTTAATGCCAATCTCCTACAAAGTCTCAGGACATGGGCAAAATGAATACAAATTTTCTACTAAAGTATCACACACTTGTCCTATAGCGCAAGTGTCAATGGAGTCATTGTTTTCAACTAAAACCTCTTGAGCTTGGCTTTTATTGTCTGCATTTCTATTTGTAAGTATAGACTAGAGTAGGAGCCATGGGATATATAAAGAAGATTTTTTTGTCTTTGATGCTTTTTTTAAGGGATACAAACAAATAGCTGAAATAGTTGAATAGCTAAATAGTTGAATAGCCAAATATGGACTGTGTTGAACCATATTAAATGGAGCTTGGTGCAAAAGGAACATTTTTATTTAATACTTGATATTTTATTTATTGTGAATCTTTGCATTGATCTTACCTTTAAAGGAATAAAATGCATTGAGACATTTGTCTTGCTTTCCCAGATTTTTGATGTTCACCTATAATGGCTTTCAAGGAGAGTACCTAATCACCTAACTGTAGTTTAATCTGGTAAATAAATAGAACTTAGAAAAGATGTAATATTCATACCCTCTAATTAATAGTACACAAAATAGGAAGAAAAGTCATGAATGATGATAGCCAAATGAAATTATCACCTATGAAAAAAATTACAAAGTCTAACCTTCACAAAAATATTTAAAGCTATGCACAGTTATATAAGAGCTATAAAATGGGGACTAATTTTAGAGTCCCCACTTCAAAAATTGTGCAAATGTTATGTTATGGTCTGCTTCAAACTATTCATCTTGAAGGACAAGGATTCCAGGATAAATCTAAAATAGTTCCAAAACATTTTTAAAAGAACCTTCATAGTTTGCAGGCTACCATATAATTGTTTATACTTGAATAGCATATCATTTTGCAAAGCAATTTCATACACCATATATCTCATAAATACACTAAATTATAACTCTGGAGAGTTACTGGAGATGACCACTGGCTTCAGTGTGTCAATCTAGCTGGGTTTGGATAATTTCCATTTCCTCTCTCCCAGGGTACAGAAACAGAAAACCAAAGAGATGAGCAAGCTCAGTAAGGAACAGAGCAGAAAGAGACGTGGGCCTGTTGGCTGTGGTGCTCCATTCAGAGCCATGCAGTAAAATGAGGTTTTTCCAAATTTGCAACATAACAAATGATTCCACATTGACTGAATGGCAGAAACCAGGATGTGGGTTTCCAAGCTGTTGATTCTTTCATTACACTATGCTAAATATTTATATAAAGTCTTCAAAACTTTATTCAGAAAATATTATTCATTTGAGGGTAGTTTTGAATTTGAATGAAGAGTGTGATATTTATCTTGGGAACTTATTCTTGGAAATTAATTGGGGTGTGGAGCTAGAAATATTATTTTTCCCTTTTGTTAACATTAAGAAAAATGAATGATTATAAATGATTCCCCCAAAAGATTTTATAAATGATTTGCAAAAGATTTTTAAACTCTGTTCCAAAAAAGAGGTTTCAAAGCAACATCTCCATCGTGAGAAGACAAAGCAGGTAATGCCTATCAAAGAATTATTACTATGCTGAAAAGCTTTTACTCTGGACATAGGCATCCAGGGTTAAGATGCAGTGTGACATAGTTCATGGGTGTTGAGCTTTTCAGAGCCTTAGTTTTCTTATATTTAAAATGGGAATAATAATAGAGATGTACGTTATGGAGTTACTGGATAAATACATTAGCCAAAGCATATAAATAGTTTAAAATAGTACTTGTATACTAATTATTATTAGAAGGCTGGTTTATAAATTCTACCCTCATACTAGCAAGTAAAAATATTTAATTTTTTTAGTCACCAATGAGATGTTTTGAGAATGTTTGGATACTAAGTTACTGGGTTAGAATGAGTTCTGTCCATTATCTTGGGACGAAATCATAATTTTAAAGATATCTAAGAAGAGTTCATTGTATAAGTAATATTACACTGCCTTTGAATTTCTGCTTAAATCTTGCCTTAATTGTGCCTTTCGTATAATGGTGTATAATTATAACAAAGAATTTTAGTTTTGATTCAATAGTTTAATTGGATGAAAGAGACAAGCTTCTAATCTGACACGACCACCTCTGATCTGCAGTGCCTAGTGGTGTCTCGGGTGAAGCCACACAGCATGCTTCTTGTTGGCTACCCGTGGGAAATACCTACAGAAAGCGGCCCTGTAAATCCACACCACATCTTACCTCCATCCGGAGTCAAGTTGTGCCTTAACTGGTCTGAGCTTGCCATTTACTTCCTGTCCTGTTTCCATCTTAACCCATTCTTACGGCCTCATGCTTTTTTATTGCAAGTTATTCTGAAACTGAATGAAGCATTCTTTGCTAGGCAGAGTTTTCTTGCCAGCTTCAAGAAAATGGATCTAAAGTTTTCCAGTGGAAATTTCTTTTGTGAAAAACATTCATCCTTTTTAGTGTGCAACAATCTTTGTAAACATCCTAATAGACTTTCTGTGGAGTAGAAGCATTCTTTTTTATATTCTAACTTTTATTAATATGCAATAACTGTACATTATGAGTCACAGGATGCCATTTCAATTCATGCATACAGAAAATACTGGTCATAGTAGGGCAATCAGCATTTCCATCTCCTTACCATTTTTTCTTATCTTGGAACCCTCTGAGTGTCTCTTTCCTAGGACTTTGCAAAATATACAGTAGGTTACACGAGCTGTATTCATCCTTCTGTGCTGTAGAGCATGGAATTTATTCTTTCTATTTAACTATGCTGTGTAGTACAGGTTACTCAACTTTCCTTTGTACTCTCTGTCCCCACCCCACCTTTCCCAACCTCTACTCATTGTTAATCTATATTCAGATCAACTTTTGTGAGTTTCCATATATGAGAGACAACATATAGTAATTTTCTTTCTATGCCTGGCTTATTTAACATAATACCCTCCAGTTCCATCTATTTGATTAAAAATGACAGGATTTTATTATTCTTTATGGCCAAATAATATTCCATTATATATATATATGCATGAAATCTTTATCCATTCATTCATTGATGGGTACTTAAATGATTTCATTTCTTGGTTGTTGTCAACAACGCTGTAATAAACATTGGAGTACAGTGTATCTTTTTGATGTGCTGACTTCATTCCTTTGGATGTATACTCAAAAGTCATATAGCTGGATCATATATTAATTTTTAGTTTTTAAAGGAATGTGCATATTGTTCTAATGTATATGGCCACTGTTATGGATTGAGAACTGGTGGTCAACTTAATACCATCTGGATTACATGAGCATGGCACTGAGCGGAGATGTTTCACCTGAGGAAGGTTGCCAGCATAAATGGAGACATGGAGAAGAAGAGGGAACTTTAAGGCATTATGGCGTTGAGACGTTGAGGTGTTGTGGGTTCTCCTACGTGTTGCTGTTTGAGCCCTTAGGTTCTCCTGGAGAAGCTCTGGTCCTCACATCAAGCATTGATTCCTGGCTCTGGAGGGGAAGACATGTGCTGCTTGGTCTCCAGGATGAACTCGTCACACTGGCTTCCTGGCATGTACTCAACTGTGCTTTTCGTCAGAGGAGCTTGGGGCCTCTGTGTCACTGAGGATGGCTGTGGTGCTTTTCAGGACAGCCCTGGTCTTGCTGTGAGTGTGACTTTTCGGCTCCAGCATAGAACCCTCGACCTACCAGCACAGCTCCTTCACTCTGCTGGCATAGACTTCCTAGTTTCCACCGCTGACCTTTGGGCATGCCCGGCATTAATCATAAAAGAGACTGGCATGAGTCCTTCTTGTGGGCTCTAGACCTCCAGATGGACTCATGGGAGGTATTGTCATGAGCTCTGGGTCTTCATCTGGGCTCATGTGGGACAATATTGTGGAATATAGGCCCTTGGCTAAATATTCTCTCTTTGGTGTTGTGAATAGATTTCCTGCATTTTCTTGTGTTAACTCTGAGTGACCATCATAAAAATAATATTATAAATCCCATGTCCTGATTCCAATTGTTCTGTGTACAACTCCTGACTACAGCAGCCACCAACAGTGAATAAGAAGAAATCCCTTTCTCCACAATCGATCTAGCATTTGTTATGTTTTGTCTTTTTTGTGATAGCAATTCTAACTAGGTTAACCTGATAATTCACTGTGGTTTTGATTTGCATTCCCATATGTCTAATGATATTGAGCAATTTTGCATGTACTTTTGACCATTTATGTTTCAATGCACAAAAATATCTATTCAAGTTCTTTGTCTACCAATTAGACTGATTATTTTTTATTTGTTATATTTTCTGGATTCTTTATATATATTCTAGATGTTATTTTTTGTCAAATGATTTGTTTCCAAACATTTTCTTCCATTCTGTAGGTCATCTCCTCACTCTATTTGTTTCCTTTTCTGTTCAGAAGCTGTGTAGTTTCACCCAATCCCATTTGTCTGTTTTTGCTTTGGTTGCCTATGTGTTTGGAGTCATATCCAAAAACACTCGCCTGTACCATTGTCTCTAAATGTTTCCCTCATTTTTTCCTATTAGTATCAGTTTAAAGTCTTATTTTAGGTCTTCCATTTATTGTAAGTCGCTTTTTGTATTAGAAGCGAGACAGCCCATCTAGTTTGAGTCTTCGGCATACGGATATATCCTATTTCCTGAGCTGCTATGATTTGAATCAAACAGGTGCCTCCACAGGTACCTGTGTTCAGAGGTGGAGTTTGTCAGATGATTAGATCATGGAAGTACTAATTCATCAATAGATTAACCCATTGATGGGTTCACGACTAATGTGCTGTTAGGGGGTAGGGACTTCTTGGTCAGAGGAAGTAAGTCACTGGGCGTATGAAGTAAATTAAAAGTTTGTAATCTCGTCCCAAGGTCCTTTATTTCTATCTGTCCCCTTTCCGTTCACTCTGCTTCACAGCTCACGTGGTTAAGCAGCTTTCTTCTGCCAGGCAATTCTCCCGCGGTCATTGTGCCTTGAAGGTAGCTGACCACGGACTAAAATCTCTTAAACAGTGAACCAAAATAAATCTTTTCTGCTTTAACTTTTGTGTGTAAGGTAGTCTCCCTAAAAACAGAGAAGGGATGAATATACCAGCACCATTTATCAAAGGAATGGTTCTTTGTGCAGTATATACTTTTGGTGCCTTTGTCAGGATTTATTTGGTCATAGGTGCACAGGTTTATTTTGGGGGCGTCTAGTCTGTTTCACTGTTCTGTGTGTCTGGAATTAGGCCTGTACCATGCTGTTTTGGTTATTGCAGCTGTATGGTGTACACTGAAATCAAGGTATTGTATGTCATATTGAAGATCATAAATTCATATGAAAAGAAGGCACAAAGTTGGTATTAATTAGCTATGAAGCAGATGCATTGTGCCATGTAGGCTGGTAACAGCAATAAAGAGCTAATTTATTTTGGAGTCCATGGAAAAGTTAGAAAATCATTTAAAATGTCAGAAATAGGAATATTTTTCCTTTCTTTCTCGCTCCATCTTGTTTCTCTTTGCTGCTGAGGAAGACAATATTTTTTGGAGTGTGTGATAAGCCAAGTAATTAGTAAAACATTTTTAGAGGATTTCGTGGCTGTCAGTGTTACTGTCTTAAATTATATTATGCACACAAAAGCAGTTTCTATTGTAACTATTTCCTAAAAAACATTAACTGGATGGAAATCAGAGTATTATTTTTAAATAAAAGATTAAGTTAAACAATAATAACATGAAAATTAAAACATCACATTGTACCTGTGTGTTAAACTCATTTATCTCTTGCATTAAGTGGAATTTATTTTATAGTAGATTTCATTATTATTTCAACTGTGATATGATATATTTAACTTTTATAAATAATTAATGTATCTTAGTCTTTACCTATTTTGACATGACTGGAACAGCCTAAAGGTTGCGGTCCAGTCCACTACTGTGACTTTGACCCTCTTTGTTAACTCAAATTGAAAAGTTAGTGCCTAAAGGGAATTATCTGTAGAACCTTTCAAATTCATTTCTATTTTTAACATCAAAGGAACTATTCTGAGGTGAAGGAAAGGTTGATTCACAGTAATTGATAGGGCAAAACATACACATTTTCCCTAGAATATTCTGCATGTTAATTCAGATTATCTGTATGCAGGAATGGTCATAAAGGGGACTTCTTTGTCCTTAAATGTGTTTCTGTTTCCATTGTTGTTGTTGCTGTTATTGTCAAGATGTCCGTTAACTTCAGAACTTAATTTTTTCTCTTCACTCTTACTGCCTAGTCACTAAATCTCTTCCTTCTCGTTTAGCCAGTCCAGCAGCTGAGAACTTACCTTAGGATGCTGTTTTTATGGCATATTAGACACAAGCCATAGTCATCTTCACCCATATTCAATCATCACACGTATGATCATGTGTCCTATAGCACTTTGTGATGTGGCTTTTCCACCTTTTATTTTCAGAGCAGAAAAACTAAGAAAACATTAAGATGTGGCAGCACTCATCCATGCCAAAGATGATTTCATTTTAAGAGAAAATATTCCTAATCATGACTTTAGTACCAACCACAGCAAGCCTCTTTTAATTAGCAGAAAATTATTTTTTATCATTGTCTTAGTTTCCAATGTAACCCTAGCCACCAAGATTCCAATTTTAAATATTCTTTGTCCTGTCCCTCAGCATAACTTTGCTTTTTGTTGTTTATATCAGTTCTACTAACATTTCTCCACCATACACATATTATACTTAAGACTTCTTCTTCTCTTTCTTAGCAAAATCCCCATATCCTGGCTTACTCTTTGGGTCACATTTTTTGCAGCTTTAAAAGGATCAATATCAACTAATATGTAAATGTATACAAATAAAATTCATTAGTCATCCCACTCATAAAGTGACAAGTAGATGTTTAGAGTTGTAGTTATTTGAGTGGGCACTAGCAATGCTTGGAACTTTTAGATAAACTTGCAGAAAGACAATACTTTTGGACAGTGAGTTTGGTCTTAATAGTCTTGAAACCCCGCAAGTGGTGGCTGAAGCAGTACCATATGTACCACACAAAGGGCTGATGACCTTGTCATACAAATACGTGATCAACATGCTTTGTGTTCCGCTGGTCTCACCCCCCTCTCTTACTCCAAGTAGGCTCCAACATGATATTTAGACAAGTGAGAGAGGCCTGGATTAAGTGACAGTAACACCCTTGTTCCATGCAGGTGGCTTCTTGGAAACCAAACTGGAACAGCAGCTAGTGAAAAGGTCATGTTGGATCAGCTCAATGGATAGATGACACAGAACAGTCTCAGTGTACCCTGTGTGTCTTTCCTGTGGCACAGGCAGCAACACAGATCTGATTTAGGCTGCCCTCACAAGTAGCCAGTTCTGAGGAACGTTACTGGTTTGATGAAAAGAGCCCTGTGGATTGTTTTTCATCTGCATATTAACAAAGAAGACAAAGACAGCCAGCACACTTCTTAGAAACAGCAAGAAAGACTTTCCCTTGAAAAAGGTGCAAGATACAGCTCTGCTGGAAACACACACACACAAACAAACATACACATGCGTGCTTTCATCTAGAATCTGTAGTTTGCTTTCTTTTATTCCTTCGTGTACATGAATATGTGAAAACACATCACACTCAGACATGCAGCCTGATCGAGTGATAATCTCTTATAAAGTGCTTCTATTTAAAGCAACAAACAGATGGAGGGTTTATGAGCAAGCCTGGTAAAAGTAAAAGCTAATGATTGCAATAGTTGTACTTTTAATAGGATTCCCTACAATCTAAAACACTATTCCCCAAAGAACAAATTGTTCTATAAAATTATGTTACTTGAGAGACAGAGAGTCTCCTTGACATGGTTGAGGTTCTAGAAAATTCTAGAATGGCCATGTTTTGTAGGGGTCTCTCCACTCAGATCAGTGTCCCAAGGTGGGGGAGATGGGATGTCAGATACCCTGATTCTCAATAAATAAACTCACTAGACTAGCTTAAAGGGAAAAAAGAGCCAAAAATAAAGAGGGTATGAGATATGTCTGAGTTTTAAATCTATTACCCTCTAATTTTCTACCTTGAAAAATAAGATTTGGGAAACCCCTACAGATTTTAGGTAAGCACGCAATCCAGACCCCAGTCTAGCTCCAGTGGAGCAGATCTTGCTTAACAAACAGTGGAGTTGTAAACAACCCAACACTGACTCATTATCATTATCCCTGCTTATGAGAAACAAGTTGCTATAATTCTATCAATAAGACGAATATACCACCGTGATGGCCTTTACGTAAATTATAATTAAAGCTAATCTTAATTAAAGTTATTATACCATTCTGGAAGAAAACAAACACGCCAAAGAGAGGGAAACAATGTGGTCAATAACTCACTCCAAAAATATTTTTTTTGCTTCCAAAGCTCACATTGAGGGAGACATTCCCGCGCATGATACAAATGGTTCTGACATTAAGAAAAGTAAACAAGTAAGAAAAATAAAGATGGAAAAATTCTGTGGTCAGTTCACAAGTGCTTTTTTATTGTTTGAGGCAGGGTTAAAGCCTTTTATAAAGACAAGGATATATGTGCCGCTAGATTGGATATGACATCGGACTAGTCTAGCTGCCCTCACGGAGAGCTCTGCTGCCCATGATATGCCATGGACAAAAAAAACGTGTTGATGTTTCTAAGCAAAGAACCAGGGTGGGACCGAGAGTAGCTGACTTAAAACATTATCCCTATGCTGTTTTGTGGATCAAACACAGAAAAGGCACTCAACTCTTGTTATGAATAGGTTGGAGAGATGTAAGCAAACATTCCATAATCTCTAATGATTAATGGTCTCGGGGATTTTAATGTTAACTAGTCTGAACAACAGCTGATTAGCAGAGGTTGTATAATCTACAAGCGGGACTCCTGCCAGCTTCGATACATGTCATTCCAGGACTGTGTTGACTCAGTAGGCCAGAGGCTATGTAAACGGACTAGAGCTGAGAAACAGGGTTCTTCTCAGGCAGCCCAGGGATTCTGGGTCCCCAAAGACTTTTACAATAGCAACTCTCTTGTCACTTGGTAGCTGTAACTTGGAGGCATTCTCTTTCAGGCTTTACGGTCCCAATACTGGGGGGACCCAGGACAATGAACATCTGGTCTAAATACAAGAAGCAAAAATAAATGCTATTGTGTCAAACAGCAATCAGTCTTTCCAGGCTTTCCCAGAGTCATGTGACCTGTGTACCGTAAGTTCAATAAATGGCAATCACCCAACTAGCACGATAGTGCTTATTTCCCTCGTGACCTTAGTGCTAGAATATAGCCAAAGACACACAGCGACCTAGCAATGTCTCTTAAGCTGTGGTTCTAATTTCTGAGAGGTCCTGAGAAAAGACATGAAATTCAAAAGGCTTGTGCCTTCTATAAAACCCATGTGGTCTGGTAGGTATTTCCTAGTCTTCGTTTTGTTTTTCAACCTCCTGACGCATTACTCTATCTTTCGTCACCTCACTACTTTTAAATAGCACCCGAAGGAGCAAACCAGCCCCCGCCACAAATATGACCATTGGCATAGCTATAAGTGTATGTGGTTAAAAATACTAATGGTCCCTGGTGCAACCAAACCCTCATGCTGGGAAAGATGCCTCTTGCTGTAAGAAGTGGATTTGCAAATATGCAAATTTACAAATATGAAATAAGATGAAGTCCATGTTTTTGTAGTCAGGGACTTAAGGACAGCAATTTAATCAAACATAGCAACATGAAACTGGCCCTAAATGTATGACCCGGCTGAGAGGTTATCCTTTCTGTCCTCTGAAAAACTGTACAAGGCATATATCACCTGTGTTAATCACGATGCTAAAGTATTGGAGAGGAGAGAAGGGCGAGCATATGAGCTGTGCAGATGCAGAAAATAAAGGCTAAGGTTTAAGTGTCCTTTCCCTAAACCGTGACTATTCCACTAAAAAGAAACCTACATCAGAGTGCCATCAGAGGAATCTTGACTTAGCAGGCAGGCAGAAGACAGTCTGTCTCCCTAGACTGCAGCCACTGAGCATGCTCAGGAAGGCCCCAGGTGTGACCTCTGCTCCCCTGTGAGCAGTGGAGGGACCAGGCAATCTATCATGGTGTTCATGCTGTCAGCCCTGGTGCTTCGCTGCCACTGTCTGTCACCCTGGTAGATGAGACCTGCTTAAGGGCAATCATGTCAATCTCTCTGTGACCACTCAGTGTAAGGCAGAAGGATGATCTTGACGAGCCTGGCAAAGTCAGGACAAGGTACCAACAGCTGAAACCACAGCCTTCCCTCAGAGATAAGAAGTGGGTCATTGTCTCTTTCTTTGGCTTTTTATTTTTACTTCCCTTTTCTTTTTATTTTCACAAAATAGGCAAAGGCACACAGAGTTTGTCTTCAGAGCTGATCATCCCGGATAAACCTGTTGCCCTCGGAGTTTTTCCCACAGTAAACATAGTGACACTTGCCCAGGACCCCTGGAAACAAAAACAAACACATCATTACAGGTGGCAGAATTAGCAGTCAGGAAGTGCAGGTGCCTCAAAGCAGACTTCCAAGATGGTGACATCCAACCCCATAGGTAGCAGAAAATGCATTAAGCCCCAAGAGGGAAAGGCCACCTTCTTTTCCACACAGTAGACATTCAAATAAAACACCACTACCAAGCCTAGGTTATTAGGAAAAACATGTTTTCTGCCTGATCTCCACATTTAAGAGACTGTTTTCCCAAACACAGCGCAGCACTTTCCTCTCTTTTGGTTTCCTCCCTAGAATTTCTATAAATAGAGAACCAATAGCTTAAAGATGGACTCAGCCCAAGCAGAACTGGAAGACAACCTTCCAGGATGGTGACCGCCATGAAGTCCTTTCTTCGAGCACCTGTGCGATGATTCAGGAACAGTGGTAGCATGGATGACATACAACACAGAAGTCACAAGGGCCCCCGACAGTGTCTTTTTCTTATGGGCATCCTAATTAGTTTTCGCCTACAGTTTTACTTTATGTAATTTGTCTCACAGGATAAAGCTTTACTCTGAGAATTCAAAGAGATTATATGAGACTTAACCTTGAAAAACATGCCGAAGATAGGGTTAAACTTTTTTGGGAGCATTCTAGGGATTGAACCCTGGGCCTTTGTGGAACTATTTATTTATTTATTTATTTGCATTTTGAGACAGGGTCTTGCTATGTTGCCCAGCCCAGCCTCAAACTTGGGATCTTCCTGCATCACATTAGGAGCTGGAAAAGCTGCCATGTACCACTTGGCTAGGTCAAAACTTTCTAAGAAATTCATTATTAATTATAAATACTGATAAGAAATAACCTGCCATAGTTATTGTAAAAGCCTCAGAGGATTATTGAAGGAAAAATCAGGTTTTTTTTCCAAGAAAATACTTATAATTTTATTTTGCCTTTTGTCATCTTTTTTTCCTCCCATGTTTAGAAGAACTAAAAATTCAGTTAGATGCAGTTGTCTTAGTACAAATAGGAATTGAATCTCTGAAGTGTTCCCAGCTAGAGGGAAAAAAAGAAACCAAGAAAATGTCCATAAAATGTTAATTCATGAGCTACTAATCTGCCTGTGAAAATAACTACCTATATGCATGATTATTTTTTTTTCATCAGTGTAAGTGTGAAATCAATGAGCAAACACCCTTCTCGCTTAATTTGGGATAAATTAGCATTTGAAATTTGCCAGGTTCCTCACCTCTGGATTTTTCACTGGTAAATATTTTTGTGACTGTAACAGAACTGTTTCTCCACTGCAGAATCTTCAACTTTGCTTTTACAGCACAATTAACATGACTCTTAGCCACTTCTATGGGCAGGACAGATGCTACCTGGCTTGGATGGATTGGGACAAAGGCGGACAATGCTAGGATCCCAAGATCTCTTATTGGAGTTGGACGAAGGACCAGGTGACATTGTTCCATGGCTCTTTGTGCTACTTTCTGCCATGTTCTGAGCAACATCCTGGTGCTTTCCTCTTCCCATTTGTCTATGCTTTGTCCTTGATCTCCAACCCCCAATTTCTGACTTTCAGCATTGATCTGGTGCCTGGAGGTACTGAGCTTAGATAGAACCTTATGGACACTCTTAGGAGCGAAGTTACTCTTTGGTTATTGGCATTGAGCTGTAACTTTTTATTATGCAGGTAAGTAGTCTCCAGCAATGTGCCAGCATTGTCACCAGTGCCAAGATCCTGGCTGGGCCAGTGAAGTTTGTCCCAGGAACAGCACGGCCTGCGGGCCTGAGCTGGAGAGTCCAGCTGGAAGCAAGAATCTTCAGGGGGCTGCCTTAGGCGCCCAGATTCAAACACACCCTCAGGATCTGGGAGGGTGAGGTCAAAGGGTGTTAGCCTCTTTCTATGGCTCCAGGACAATATGGACTTTCAAGAAGAGAAATGCATAGGGCTGTTAGATGCCATAAAGAGCACAGTCTTCCTCTTGAGCAAAAGCCCAGAAGGCAGGCACTTGAATACACACACACACACCTGTGCACACACAGCCTGCACCCAGGGATTCCCTGCCTCCAGAGAACTCTCCAGGGCATCTGGGGTTGTGCTTTCTTTCCTCTATCCTTTTTCAATTGTGCACTTCTAGTCTCAGGTGAGACCTGCAGGCAACCAGAGGGAAGCAAATGCTCCTGGAACATGGGCCTGGATGCATTGTGAGCCACTTTCCCAGACCTGCTTCCTGCTTGGCATTGATAAAAGTCCTTCTTAAGAACTTCCTTGTTTCTTTGGGCCTGGAAGCAAGAATGTTTATAGTCATCCCGGTGAGAGAGGACTGCTGGGTGAATGCAGGAGACCGCAGCTAGGTGTCAGCACTTGGAAAAGGAGGCAAGGACATGCGGTATTAATATTGTCAATGATCTCTTGACTGGAAAACAGATAACATGCTCAGCGCCAGATTTAAATAGACATCAAGTGCATTAATGACAAAAGGGCAGACTTCAAACAAAGGGGCTGTGTGGTGAGGAGCTGAGTTCCTCTCTGTGCTGGCAATAACCTGATCTGAAAAGGCGCTGTCAGGACTTGAGACAGGCCCAGGATTGTGTGCGGTGACAGAAAACAGAGATCCTGACAGAGATACCAGCGCCATATTATGCCAAGGAAACTCTAGCGCTGTCTGCTGCTCTAACGCAAGCTGACATCACATCTTACCACTTGGGGTCTTCTCCGCCTGTTCCCGCAGAACTCTTATCCCCAGACGTCATTACAAAGCTGCAGCTGTGAAGTTCCTGGCAGCCCTGGTCTGTGGGAGCAGTGGGGTCACAGGGCCTAAGGATAACCTCAGTCAATCTAAATTTCGGCTTTGCAGGAGGTGCATGCTCGTCCTCCCTGATATCTTGGCTACTTGAGGTGATCAGAGGGCCAATGTGTGAGGAGCTGTCACCTTGAATAAAATCTGTAAAAGGAAGGCACTCACTGGTGGGCTGCTCCAGGGGAGATGGATGCAGGCCGCCCTGGCAGCTGAAAATGAGACCCAGCTGTTGGTGCTGGCCTGGAGAGAAAGGTGCTCTGGCTAGTGACAGTGACATTCGGCTGAAATCTTTGCACTGGGGTCATCATTGATGGCTTAAATTAAATAAGCATTGTCTTTCTGAGTTCCTTGCCTGAGCTCCAGTGGGAATGTGATTACGCCCAATATGCAACTTTTGTGCTCAAAAATAAATAAATACGTAAGTAACATTAAGAAGGGGGAAAAGAAACAATAACCGGTAACAGTCCCGCATGTGAATACAGGGCTTGTATTTATCACAAAGCTTATCTGGGAAATGATAGGTCTGCTTGCAAATGAGGGAAGGGGCCATAGGGGTTCTTCTTCCAGGTGCTCCCTGGGTCCCTCCCTCTCTGCCATGGCAACTGCAGGATGCTGAAAAAATGACACAGGGACAGTTTTCTTGCATAGAGCACTTTTACCAGGAGGTGCTTAGAGGGTAGAATTTGGGAACCTGCTGGTTGTGACTCAGAAGGCCTTGGTTTCTGAGCACATCTGCAATAGATTCACTTGTTTGTATCTCTGCAAACTCTAACATCTCGGAGCTGGAAGGCGAACAACACATTTAATGGCATATGTAGTGTTTTTAATTAAAATATCTGGCTTTGGTCATAATAAGTGAAGCAGGCTTACCATGCATCAGGCCCACGTGCAGATGTCTGTGTGGGGGTTTCTTTTCAGGGGCCCTGAAAGATGACAGCACGCTGTCCCCTGGGGAATCCTTGCCTTCCAAATGAGAGTCCTAATTTTTCTTAAGTGGCCGGCTTAACCATCACCATAAGCTCTTAAAGCTATAATTATGAAAAAAACACATTGGGGAGAATCTGTTGGAAAGAGGCTCTTTATCTTTTCAATGTCTCCCCCATCAGGAAGGGGGTGTTCTAATTATGCAGGTTAAGTTATGACCCTGGTGTGCCTCGAGGAATCAGCCTCTTATCTTGGATGCAACACTGTGAGGTCTGCGACAATTTTAGGGACTGCGCTGCGCTGAGGAGCTTCTGAGTGTTCCAGTAAGGGAACTCTGCCTAGCAGAGCTCTGCATCTGAGTCCAGCTGGGCCTGCAGGACAGCCTGACCTACCCCCATCTCCATTCAGTAGGGCACATGCAGGAAGATCTGTGTTTAAATCTTGCCCTGCTCTTCATGGCCATGTGACCAGGGATGCCCCTTACCCTCACTGGGCTGGCTTCCCCTCTGTAAAATGGAGTGACAAAGATGATCTATGAGACCTATTTTAGTTGTGAAATAGGTGATTTAGTACTTTTAAATGCTTTTCTTATGAAGGTAAAGACATGCTTCTAATATTGCTGTGCGGAGGAGCAAATCCAATGGTCAGTGGATCCACAATTTGAGTTGGACTATGTCAGATCTTGAAAGTCATCCAGCCCATACCCCCATACTATAATCTGGACACAGGGGAGCCCTGTAGGGTGCCAAAGTCCCCAAGGAAAGGGTTTCTATTAACTTGCGGATGACCCGTGTTCCACACTCGTAGCCAGAAGTGCTGCCTACCAATTGTCCTATGTCCCACCAGCTTTGACACAGTTCATGGCTGCATGTGCACTAGCATGAAATCCTAATCGGCAGGGCAAATGGCCTGCTATTCATATCTTAGTAATGGAAAAGAAAAAAAAATTGCATATACAAATATAAAAATGTACTGGATGACACAAGTGCAGGTTGGACCAATAAATTTGCACTAGCAAAATAGAGAATTTAAGTGTCAGTTTTATTAAGAGATGGAACAAGGGACGAACAGCTCATCCTGGAGCACTAAGCTGGAGGAGGAATGGATGGAACTAGATTCCTCTTTCTCGGCAGAAAATGATGCCAATGTTATAAAGAGGTGAATGGGTCCAGTGACATAGAAGGAAAGGGCATCAGGAGTGTCCTCCTGGTCTGTGTGGAAGGCTCTACAATAGATTTCCATGGGACACTACGCATATCATACACATCACTCCTATATTATTCTCCCTTCTTTTACATTTCTAGTACTCATTGCCTAAAACTGGTACAGAGGAGAGGCCCAATAAATATCTGTTAAATGCATTCATATCCTTAGTGTATTCAGACAAAAAATCAGAATCCACCAAGTTAGGAATTGCTATGCACGCCTACCTTTAGCTTCCGGTATGATTTCAGACCTTTGAAATGTTTTCAAAAGCTACGCAGATTAAACATGTGCCCTTTAAAGAAAGGGATGCAGAGAAACAGCAATGGCCTAAGTTTTAAATACTGGTGTTTCTGTGCTATGTGCTTCTCTCCCAAGAAAACAAAGCAATGGCTGGAGAGAGAGATGAAATGAACATTCTCATTCAGCCTTAAGAGCTGTAACCCTCCTATGTTGGAAAGGGACATTCCCCGAAAGCATATACCTCAGCCTTTATTGCGTGTGGGCTGTTAGTAAACTGGAAACCAGAAAGGAATAAACACCCACAGTTTATGCTCTCCAGAAGGGGCTGGAGCGATACCCCTCAGGTCAGCTGTGTGCTGTGTTATCAGCTCTGCAGTGGACATAAAGCAGGATTCACAAGACCCTACAGAATTATAAGCTCTGAGCACCAGATCCTGTTTTAGCGTAAGCTACTTAAATACCAAGACAAAATGGAAGAGAAGAGAAGCTTTAAAAAGTCTTCAGGGAAAGGGCTGCTTGGGAGGTTTTGTGGAAGGAAGACCAAGTCCTTCCTTTATGCCAGACGTATCTGTCCTCCCTCTGTGGACCCAGCTGAGAAGCCTCATGTTGGAGGTGAAACAAGCTCTAGACCTGACCCAGGGGACAATACAGACTGCAAAATAAACAAATAATAAATTAAATTTTAAAAAAATTTAAAAAGTAAAATTCCCTAAAGCAGTAGAGTATGCCTTCAGGCGAACACCTTGGGGTGGCATCTGCAGCTTGTATTGGAAGGGGGTGCTACGGTTGTCATCGTGTTTGCTAACCCCAGTGTTCCTTGGGCTTTGGATATTTTCACCCTGAGGGAGGGTACACACTGCACATATTTGGTAGACAGTGCAGTGATCACCTTCAACCATGCTTCCTGTTTCTCCTTTATCCGACAAAACAACCCCCATGACAGGTGACGTTAAGCGCCACTGAACTTCCACATCGAGGGGCTTCTGAGTCGGCTGTGCTAACCTGAGAGATGCTTTGAGCTCCGGCTTTTAAGCGTAAACATGTAAACCAGACTGGAAATTTTCTTTGAGAAAATTTATTCATAGCAAACTCCGCGCAGCCAGTTTGACTCCTTAATCAATTTTAAATGCAAAGTTAAACCATGCCTAATTTTAACATTTCATTCCTGTTGTCAGTGGGATCAATTCTTTTCCATGTAATTTTTACGTTCGGATTAAATTTCTCGATCAGCTTTGGCTAAGTATCAACTTTTATCAATGATACCACCTGAATTTCTTTAGAGTCACTTTGTTTTCAGAGTCCAGTTTCCTTGAGTAAAACGGTACGGCTCTAAATTTGTGATGGGAAGATTTGAGTCTTCTGTGAAAGTTTACTCAATATATTTTATTGTGTGTAGTTTTAGTTCATTTGTTTTCATTATTTCAACCAAGCCTAATTCCTCCCTAGGAGTTTGTGTAGGTTTCAGTACCAAAATATAAATCTTGGGACAGTATTATGTGGAGGCTGGCTTGCTGTCAGTGTCCTGTCAAGGTGAATATTTCTACCAGGGATGTTTATCAATGAATTAAATGATCATCTTTATTCATTTCCTAGCACAGAGAACTCGGTGAACGTTCTGGGTGCAGGGCAGGATACAAATTGCGAGGTGATGCTATGCTGATTTCTGTAAGTCCCAGGCCAAAATAAAAATACACTGCCACCCCCCAAAATGCAGAATGATCCTCTCATTCAGGGGTTAGGACGCACCCATACCCTAAAAGAAAGGTGACATGAAGGCGAGGGCGGCAAGGCTGAGCCTGCAAAGAAGAGGCCATTTGGCCACAGTGCTAAGATCCCTCGGGGACGCCTGGTGGGAGGTCGGAGAGCAGCTCATGCCGCCTGCTCGGACAACACTGGACCTTGTCAAGTCACACCCCTGTGTTTGTGGGGAAGGAAACCAGGCAGCAGGGAAAAGATCTGGGCCGCTCTGCACGGGAGGCGACAGGCAGGCAGAGGGAGGACACTTGCTTCCCAGACCGGGGAACTGGACAAATATGACGAGAGTAGTCAGACAAGTTGACGTGTGATAAACCAGAGCCTGTGCAAAATATACTCCAGGCTTGCAGGGCAGCTGAAATGAGGCTTGTCATTCACAGGAGGAGGAGAGGGGAGAGGCGGGAAACGCAGGGCAAGTTTCCCCTTTCATATTTTGTAGTCTGTTGGCAGAAAATAGGCTGGTCCGAATCCAAGAAGCCCTTGCATAGTTGAGTGGACCCTCAATCAAAAGCTCTGCTGTCCCCATTTCAGCCCTGGGACCGGGTGACTGATGCTGTGATCTTGCAGACCTGATGGTCTATGCAGGTTCTCTCCACATCGAGGAAACACAAGGCATGCAGATTAAAATTATCTGGTGGCGGATTGTTTCATTATGCAAATCTTGGAAAGGAAACACTCAACACGCTTTTGCACAAATGTCAGTGTTTTTTAATTTCCTTTTTTCTTTGTACTGGGTGTAGTGAGATATAAGTGGGGATTGAGTAAGCACATCAGGTCCAAGGTGGGCTCACTGGCCCCCTATGTTGAATCATATCACTCATAGGATCAGCTCTCACCTCCCAGTATTCTGTATTTCAATCAAATGGGAACATATTATAAATGGGAGAAATCAGACTCTATCGTTAGTATTTCCTGTTCCAACAACTACCCCCCACCTCAAAATAAACTGCTAAGTCTTAGCAATCCAAGTTTTGTTTTTATTTTTATCCTCAGGTTACATTTTTTTTGTCTCAACTAAAGATGAAAGCGAAAACAGTCTTTACTGAGTTCATAAGCAATGATTTAGTTATACTCTGCTGTAAAGATACGCTATTACTTCTAAGTATTGTTTTAGTTATATTCTTCTATAAAGATACTTCCTAGTAAGCTTATATGTAGAATGCTAAATTTTCCTTTGAAAGTGCTTTTTTTTTTTTTTGCTGTATTGGAGATTTCTCACCCTCATTTTAGGTAAAATCCTTTACTTTATTGAGCAGAAAAAGTGGTTGCAATTGTTTCCCCTAAGGGGACAATATCAGGGACCTGTACTTCTGAACTTCTCTGGTCCCAAAAGATCTCTGAATTGTAAGATGTTACCTTTAGGACAGGAATAGAAGTTTTACTTTTATTCCTTGTTTTTCAAATATGGTATTTATTTGCTCAATGCTGTTCACAGGAACCAGAGGTCTGAGAACTTCAAAGATTACCAGCAACATGGCTTAGGCTGTTTTTACCCACATTTTCAAGGAGAGAAACATGAAGTCCAGGGCCAATGTGCAGCAGGTTTCCTTCTCCCACTGTCCGTATTTGAAGGAGGCCTTAATGGGTTTGAAATGGCAGCATTCCAAAGTGCATATTGAGATCAGATGCAAATCAGCTAAGGTCCATGAAGTATGGCTTGGTATAGTCCAGTGATGGACAGGCCACAATCAGGGATGTCATTCAGAACGGACAGTGGTCAAGTGGGACGACTTCACGTTTCTCTTTTAATTTTTGACTAAGGAACTCTGAAATCCTTCAGACAGGAAAGAGAAAAGGAAGCAAAAAACCGACCCCTCTACCATTCCCCCACCGTCTCTGCATTCTTTTCCACAGCCATCGGGAGATGCATCATCGCCACTAGAGGGCAGCATGAATTTAGGGAAAGAAAAAAACCCCCAGCTGCTTGCTTTAAAATAAATAAATAAATAAATAAATAAATGACAGCAACTATTTGGAGAGGGCCGTTAAAGGCACACTGTGCTTTTGGTCACCAATTATAGGTTCTGAAATGATCCATACGTCACGTTTACTTAAGCTGGGCAGAAGGCTGCTGAGGACTGAAACCACCAGCGGCTCCCCCCGCAACTTGTATTTATGGTACCTTTATTAAAGGAACTGAGTTTCTTTATTTTCAGTTGTTCTAATTAATCTTCCAGACTCAAAGGGTGGAGATTTTTGCATATCACCTGCATGAATAAATGTAAAGAAGCATGCAAACTAGTCAAAATCAGGTTCCCCACGTTTCTTAGCAAAACAAGATCATTTTTACCATCGGAATCCAAAAATGCCATCCAGTGACGTGCGCTGGCCTTTATCTGGTAGTCGAAAAGTACAAAGAGTGAAAATAAAGGGATTGAGAAAAACATACGAATCTGAGTACACCTCTCTCTAAGGCCTTTGTTGCCTGAAACCCACCCAGTCATGGTCATGTCTCACAGAGTACCGGATCCACTTGTGTCAGAAAACTGAGGGGCAGAAGCTACTCCAATAAAAATATAATAATAAGTGCAGTTGCTGGTGGATTCTTAGTTGGTCCCTATCATTCTCTGGCACATGGGCCAAGTAACTATTTCCACATGCCGAACAATGAGAAACTACCTTCCTTTAAGAGATTGCAAACCTATCTCTTTTTTAAAGCAGCAAAAAGATATATGGTAGCCTAAGGAACTGCACTGTAGAATTTTTTGAAGGGTGAAAACAAATGAGTAGATTCAATTAAGCAAATACATAAATAAATGAAAACCAGAGCGAATCCAGAGCTCCTGGATTTCTGGGCTAAACTGGGTCCAGGTGTGGCTCTCTTTCTGCTAAGAGGCCTCTCAAGTGGTCAGTGCAGCACGTATAACGTGACTCACACCCTTGCTTCCTTCAGATGTGGCCGGTATAACAGTCATGTGATTGACCAGCCACTAGGGGAAAACTGGGTTCTAGTTAATTAATTAAATTGTCACATTAACTCACAGTGAACTAGAGACCTTTTTGAGTTTTCTCTTACATATAAAAGTATCTGAACCAAAGTCAGTCCCGTTTTCTTATTAGGTACATCAGAGCGAGTGTAGCTGCACACTACATGGAGACAGTACAGTTAGGAAGTTTAGCTGGGCCCCTAAGACTGTGCACTGAGGATTTCTCCAGGTCTCGGGATCTCCTCTCTGTGTGAAATCCAACAGGGTAAGGTAACCGCTTTTCATCCACTCAGTGTTAAACCTAAGGAGCATAGTAGGTACTCGATAGGTTCTTCTATGTTTTGTGTGTTATAAAGAAAAGATCTCAAGATACTCCTTGAATTCCAGCAGTTCACCACATAGTTCACCTGGACATTTACAGGGATGAACTGGCCACGGACGGTAATTTTCTGACTTGCCTCTGCATCAAACAAACTGATATGTGCCATCTTTTAACTTGATGGGTCTGAGTTAGGGCTGAGAATTTGCACTTTTGCAAGTTCCCAGGGGATGCTGAGGGACCACCTTTAAGAAACACTGTTCACCTGTCTGTAGCCCCAGCTACTCTGCTTGGGCTGAGGTGGAAGGGTTGCAAGTTTGGAAGCCTAGGTAAACATGGTGAGATGGCCTGAAGAAAAGAGGAAAGGAAAAAGAAACACTCTTCTAGGACAACCTAAAAGGACTTCCGCCTTTTCAATTTTTCAAAGTAAACCCATGAACATTAATTTTTATTCTTATAAAAGTGATGCTATTTAGAGATTTTTAAAAATATGACTAAGGGTCTTGTTGTATTGAGTTCTGGCAAACGGAGATTTTATTTTCCCCCCAGTTGCAGTCAGAAAACAAATGGTACCCAAAATTAAAAAAAAAAATACCAACAAAAATAAAAGGCTGCTCAGCTCTTTAAACCAAATCAAAAGCCATGAAAATTTAAGTTGAAGTGAGGTGCAGATAACATTAACAGAAGAAAAGAGGGTTCAGATAAGTAAAATAGAACAGAACCTGCAAACCATGATTTATGAAGTATAAGGGGAGAAACAAAGCTGGTAGAAAAAAATTTTCCGGAAAGTCTTTAGACTCTCTCTAAACTGACAGAATCTTATATGAACAAATCTGAGCAGTGGGAATCCTCCTGCAGAGCTTGAATGGGAATTTTGGCTTTGCTCGCAAGCAGAAATTCGCTTTTGGGTTTCAGATCTGTTCCTATTAGAGAGCACATATCAGAAGGAGGGAAACATCCACAGCTCTGTCTGGATCCACAGGCTGAAATTTCTCGAGAGAGTCATTGAAAATAAAGACAAGTTGCTTTTCTTTTCTTTTAATTCTTCAGGCTGCAAAAGAAAAAGAACCTCTCAAATAAAATTAAGCAGACCTGGTAACAACTGGGTTTGTCATAATTCAGAATCTGCTAGGATCTGGAAAGGGCTTCTTTTTTGAGCATAGTGGTCCATCCTCCATCTGCCCTTCATTAGAATCCAAAAAAACTCCTTCTTTACTGACACTGCCATAATCTTTCCTGATTCTTGAACACTCTAAATCACCTTCTCCAGAAAGAAAACAAAAGGAATCTGCTGATATGTCATCTAACTAAAAGAAGCTTGCATTACAAAAAATATGCAAAGTCTATCATAGCAGAAAGCAGAACATAATTCTTGGACACTAGCAAATTCTATTACCAAATGCCAAATATATATATATATATATATATTTATATATTTACATATTTATATATTTATATATTTGTATATTTGTATATTTATATATTTATATATTTATATATTTATATATTTATATATTTATATATTTATATATTTATATATTTATATATTTATATATTTATATATTTATATATTTATATATTTATATATATATTGTCAATATGTTACTTTAGATTAAATAAGAATAGCAGAAAAAATTTTAAAAGCAATATGAACTATGTTTTTCCCCCAAGATAAAGACAAAATAAATAGAGGAAGAACATATTATAAGGGCCTTCATTATGGTCAGTCTCATTAAAAGTTAAAGAAGCCATAGGGTCTCTCCAGCAATATTCAGAGGGGCGTATTTAATTTTTTGCCTATCAACAGAATGACCCTGTCAGAGACATTGGTGAGAGTGGTTGGCGCCAGGTGTTATCTGTCCCTTAAACATACTTCTTTGATGGCTTGGAATATTACCCCTTTTATTTGGCAGGCTTGAATTTGTCAGGATTCACCCTGTGGTGAGTTAACATGCCTCCATATTGAAAAAAAATTGCCCATGGGCCAATGTGAGCCTCGCACCTAATAGAATACATCTGGCTCTGACAGTTTGATGCCCAGCTCTGAGCCACATTCAGCAACACAAATTAACAGCATAGA
This sequence comes from Dolichotis patagonum, assembly GCA_004027295.1. NCBI lineage: Eukaryota > Metazoa > Chordata > Mammalia > Rodentia > Caviidae > Dolichotis > Dolichotis patagonum. Next base: position 131,284 of record PVJX010000568.1, on the reverse strand, counting down.
CATTGCCCACGCTGAGCAGGAAGTAATAACCTGCTACCTGCTACTTGGCCAAAATCTCATTATAAGCCATTACGGTAATTGAGGGCCAAGGCGCTCTGGATATTAGACTCCCTGAGTGCCAGCGGTTAGTTCAGGATAAAAAAGACTCATAACGCAGGGGGTAGGGCAGGCAGGAGAGACTGTCCTTGGGTCATAGAGTGAATGCTGTCTCTATAGTATTTTGGGAGGGCTGTGGTATTTTTAAACTCTTTCTCTTCTGTCCAGAAGTCCAGAAGTTCTCTCACACAGGGGTTCAGGACTCTAGAAAGGTAATACAACTTTTGGTAGGCCTCCCACAATGCTATACAATTAAAAACTAGTTTAAATGACCACTGGGCACATCCAGTACGAGAAGAGAGAAAAAAGAAGGCAAAATACACTGCAAGGAATAAGCATTAAAGCTAGTGAGGGGAAAGAGAGGTACCTGTTCTCAATAGAAGATGGAGGCTTTCCAGAATTAGTACACGAATATGAGCTGTCATCCCTCCATATCTGTCATCCCTCCACTACTTCTTTCATAGGCCAGCGCTCTAAGTCTCTGGCCAGGGTTGGATAGTGATGGGTGCAATGAAGGGAGGGAAGCAAGGCAGAATGAGTGCTGTCAATCATTAAATCAGTTGATCAATTTGAATAGGTTATCTATTCAAGGTTATCTATTCTCCACAATTTGATTTTATTGATCATCAGGGTGGTTCTGGACACGGCAGTAATGATGACAGCTCTTAGTAAGCTCTTCGGGGAAGAGTCATACAAGGCCATGGAGAAGAGTAATTGAAAATATAATAAACAGCCTCCAGAAATTCCTTCTTATTGTCTCCCTTGCTACAGTTTGGATCTTAAATGTCCCGCACAGACTCATGTACTGAATGCTGGAGTCCTCACCTAGCATTATTCGGAGGTAGTAGAACATTTAGTAGGTAGAGTCCAGCAGAAGGCAGCCAGGTCACTGGGAGCCTGGCCTTGAAATGCTGGGACCCTAGCCCTTCTTTCTCTCTCTCTCTCTCTCTATCTCTCTCTCCTCTCTCTTCCTCTCTCTCATGTCTAGGCAATGAGGTGAATGGTTTGCTCTGCCATGTGCTTCCGCCATGATGTTCCACCTTACCACAGGTTCAAAAACTGAGTATGGCCTGAAGCCTCCCAGACTGTGAATGAAAATGAAAATACACTTTTCTTCCTCAGATGTTGTCTGCCTCAGGTACATTGTCACAGTGACAGAAAGCTAACACATCCTTCTACACAAACATAAACAAACAGTACCCACAAACCAAATCTCCAGTCATGGCACTTAGCTTATGCAAGGATTTAGCTCTTGTGTAAAAAAAGCCCCTGAACCAGGTCTTATGCCAGACACTGCCAGAAGCCTGGTGAATAAACTTATCCTTGGCATTCAGAATTCATCATTTAGTTTACCTCAGATCTCAACAAAGGGTTCCTTGGAGCTGGCATTCTAAAGAATTGATATTTGGGGGGAAATAAGCAGTGTGGCAGATAAAAGAGAGCATTCTGGGGGACAAAGATGCCTTAGGGGATCAACTTGCATATGCTGCACAGGCGAAGTCAATATTCCCGTTTCAGCCAGGCCAGCTTCATTATTTCTCTACCTAGAGGGTTAAACACAGCCTGGGACCTAGAAAATGGCTGCGGTTGGTACAAGTGAGGCCTTCCCTATAACTAGATCCTTCAGGAAAAAACAAATTAATCAACAGCGAGCTGAAGTGGGTTTAATGATTGCATTCTGCATACAATCAGCTTTTCCCTTTTCAAGGGCCATCAATATGTCAAGGGAAGACATATCTGAAGGATATAGCTCTTAACATCAAGGTTATCTATTCTCCACAAGGCTCCCACTCCTTGCCCGGCTGATACTCCACGCTGCCTGTGTCTAACATTTTCATCAACTCTGCAATCAATCAAGGTAATAATGTTGTGCAAAAAATCAATTAACAACGCAATTAAACTTTCCTTATTATCTCAAAGGGCTGAAATAATACCTAAAGGGAAGATAGACTCACTGAGCGGAGACATCCATAATCCAATGTGAAAGTGAATTATGAGGTTAGACAGATGCAGGCCTGTGCTGGTGCTGTTATTTTCCAGGGGTTATATCTCATCGCGGCAGTGTATCAGTCAGCCCCAATCCCAGAACCTAAAATTCCAAATTACTTTTAAGAAATATATGATGCGCAATATCCATTTCCCCTTCTCTTTTAAAGATAACCCCCTCCCCTCCAAAAAAAATTGAACGGCCATATTATTCAAAGACAAAATGATCTTTCAACAAGAACATAAAATATAAAAGCTATAATAACATTTACATCTGTATAGCACACATCTCTGTAAATGCAGGTCATCTATTATACATAATCTGCGGCGCCTAAAAGGCTCAGGATGCGGCATAATATTTAAAACCCAAACGTGTAAATGTGCAAACTCCTAGGGGATGGGTTGGCCATAGCTTCCCACAGCATCGGCCTCCTCACTCATCCCAGCCACACACACAGACACACACACACACAGAAGCATCAGGGACAACGGAAGTATTACTCATTTAAAATGAGAATGACTATATTATTTAGCAATTACACTCAACTTGCCCTAAAACACTATCCTTAGGAATCAGGCATTTACAGTACATAAAAAAGAGACGATTATTAAGCTTTTGCTTCAGTGAGGACTGGGAAGTGCTTGAAATCTCATACTGAAATGAGATACATAAGAGAGGAAGAGGAAGAGGGCCTGTGACATTTACAGAGCTCTTTCTAAACCCTTGGCAAACTGTATGTCATGGTCCGAGACCAAAAGAGCAACACCCAGAGATAGAAGAAGTAACAATGGGCAAGACAGGAGAGGGAAATAAACTCGTGAGCCAAAGTTAGCAAAAAAAAAAAAGCGCTGTTCTTAGAGGAAAACTATCCTGGACACAAAAGACATCAATCTGTCAATAGTAGCAGACATCAAATGCAAATGATACATCATCATACTTTTCCTTCCATTCTCCCTTTTGCACCCAGATGGTCCTGCAGCAGATTCTGAGGAGCTCTCATCAGGGTGTGGATGGCTAAGTGATCCCTGGCAGTGCACAGAAGCCAAATGATTGATCCAGGGAAGTACAATTGGAAATTTGAGCCTCGGATGGCTAAGAAAGGATTTCCTTCTCTGTCAAACATGTTGAGATGTGGGTTCAACGTTTGGGTGCTCCCTGGTTAATCTCATAGTGTTGTGGATTCCACACATGCTCCTGGCAGTTGGGCAGGTATTGTTGTTTTAAATAGCATTACCCAGAAATGACTTTTTGGGGGGAACTTACTCACTTGTAACAAGGATCCATCTCCAGGCAAGCCACCTTTCCTCTATTTTCAGCACAGCATGGAGTCGAAGCTAAGCCACGAGCGCACAATGAAATGAATAGTAAAACCAAACAAACCCATGCACATTCAATTCTGCAGTTTCTTAAGAAACACAAAGATGCAACTTGTGATGTACCTTTGGTATAGATTTTCAACAGAGAAGTTGGACAGGGTTAGCAAATCTTGAGATTTATTATCTAACCTTAAGGAACATAATTAATATGTTTTCATTTCCAATGACTTTATTGTGTGTCTATCAACTGGAATTGCTCCTGCTGTGTATTTGATTCCACCGACGGTGGGGTGGGTTGGATTTTAAATGATGTGTGAGCACTTCTGTTCTTTCCATGCTCTGGTTTATGTGTTATTCATGACGTTACAGACATGGCTGATACACAGATGTAAATGTTATTAAATCTTTTGTATTTTAGAGGCTTTGTGAGAGCTTCCTTTGTTTTCAAATAATTCTCTGAGCCACCAAATATAACCAGCATTACATGATGATGTCTTGGGAATGTTTTTTTCACTGCATTTTCTGATGAAGAGATTTCCCCCTCTACTGCTACCTTTTCATCAAAACAAAAGTGTGAGATAAGTTGGCCAGTGGAAAAGTTTTGCTTTTGTAGGGATGCCCAAGAGCAACTTGAGAAGTGTGTGTGTGTTTACACGTATGTTGCATATGTTGTATGCAAGTGTGTTCCATGCAGGCAAGTGGATGCTTGTATGTGCACTGTTACATGTGTGTCCTGAGTGTTTTCTATTAAATTGTGTCACACAGGTGTTCAGTGTGTGTGTGTGTGTGTGTGTGTCTGTATGTTGGCATCATTTTGCCAAGTCAAAACTCAGGAGACAACCACTCTTGATTACCTGTCAAAGATGCAGTTACTTTCATGCATTTTGGTATCTGACATAATTTTTAATCTGTTTTCACTTGCTCCATCCTCCTTGCATTTCTCAGGATTTCAACAGCAGTGTGGCAGAGAACCAGCCTCTTCATACAGACAGCACTTAATCAGCCTGTGACTGATTTTTCTTATTGATTTTAAATTTAAACAATGCTCTGAGACTTAACAGTGCCCTCCACAAATACAGCTGACTTGACTGAAGGAGGTCAAGGAAGACAGAGATGAACGCCCAGTCTTGATATCAGGAGTCCAACTTTGAACAGCTCTGAAAGGAGAGTGCAGCTCTCTGCCTGCCTTGCATGCAGGGGGAGCACCTACTAGCTCTCAGGGAACCCAAAGAAAGGTCACAACAACTCAGAGGTAAAATCACAGGACCGAGGCTCTGCAGCTGGTGCAGGGAGCACCCTTGAGTCTTGTTCCATCTCCCTGATCTGGGTTTCTTGGCTCCTGGAGAGCCATTTCCTCCTCATCAGGCTCTCAGTAGATTCTCAGCCTGGACTTGCTCACATAGCTGATGCAGTGAGGACCCCACTCCACCCCCATTTTCTCTGTGCCCCTCTTTTCCTTCCTGAGATACACCCTCCTTTCTCCTAGAACATCCATGATGCTCGCACACCTTCTTGCCTTCCTTGGAGTTTCCACTGTAGAGTAAAATCATCACTGCTTATTTTCTCTGCCTAAATTTCCACACCTTTTCTCAGAAGCAACCAGTTCTCTGATGACTGCTGGGATGGTTTTCTTAAAAATAAAAAAACCAAAACATTTATTATTAAATAGACCAGGAAACAGCATGTTCCATGTGCAATGACACCCAAAACCCTACCACAAAGAAGGAGAGAAGAAAGGGAGATATCTATACCCAAGGAAGTGACAGGTCAGAAAAGGATAATTGTCAAATAAAAATAATTGTGACAAAATTGGCCATAATACTGATATGTATGAGATGTTATGCAAACATAGGGAAAAGATTGGCTCAGTTTTGTGAAGAGGTGAACAAAAGTCCTATCAAGCAGACATTTTCTCTCAAAGTATTTCACTTTTTGGTTGTTATAGGTCACAAATAGAATACATGTTTCTTCTAACAAGTTAAACAATATAGAAAAAGTATAAATAGCATTTAATAATTAATCCTTTCAATATTTCTATGGTCACCTGATACACAGGGACTCCCAGAATATAGGAATATAGAAATTATATGTTTTGTGCATGTGCACACATAGTATATATCCATTTGCATGTATGTAGGGTTTGGTGGTAAGTAAAAGTACAAAAGTATAAACTCAGGTGCTTTGGGTTAAAAAAGAAGTAAAAATAAGACAAATACCAATGCTTTCAAAAAGAATATAAGAAGAATAAGTCATAGACTGGAAGACTGTTTATTAGATGAGCAGAAACAGAATAGGGGGATCTGGGTAGGATCAAGACTTCACTGAATATTTTTCTTTATGTATTCATATATTTTACAGTTAAAAATAAAATAAAATAAAAATGATAAAAAGCAAACCCCCAAACTGAATACAAACCAAATATTAACCTCCTTATGTATTAAATTGATAACACAACTACACAAAGGAATTAATTTTATGGACACAGTCTTCAGGTTCACACCTGAATGAGACATATTCTTGGTGCTACAAGAAATGCAAAGTAATCTTAACCTCTATGGAGCAGGTGTATTGTTGTTAGTGTTATGGAGTTTGTCATTCTCAAGTTATGTGTATATTACAAGACAGAGAAACTGTGTAGATACATGGAGTTCCCGAAAATCAGATCTTTCACTGGGTGAAGAGAAAATAAAACAAACAACAAGGGAAAATGTGACTGACAGAACAGTGGTCCTCAATATGTCCAAACTGTAGCCCCTGAATCTTAGAATATCACCTGACATGGCAAAAGGGACTGTACAGATGGGTTAGGGTGCACACCTCCATGTGGGACATCATCTTGGATACCTGGGTGGGCACAATCTAATCACATGAGTCTTTCAAAGGGCAGATGCCTTTAAGGCCATGGTCAGAGAAGGACACGGGAACTTAAGAGAATGGTCAGATATCCCTAGCTCTGAAGACCACCAAAAGGCCGTGAGCCCAGGAGCCAAGGAACGGCGCAGCGTCTAGAAGCTGGAAAAGGTGAGAGAACAAATTTTCCCTGGGCCTTCAGAAAGACATATAACCCTGTCCGTGCCATGATTTTAGCTCACTGAAGATACAGGTCAGACTTCTGAGCTCACCAGTCGGACAATGAACTTGTGTTAAGTCACTCTGTGTGTAGTCTTTGGTTATGGAAATCATAGAAAGTTAAGAGTAGAAGAAAAGGGACCACATTGGAGGGGTCTTTAAGAAGGTATGATTTTGAAATATAAATATGTGTGTATGCCTATGAACGGCACTCCTAGAGCATTTTCTACAAACAGGAACAACCAGGGTTCCTTGAAAAAATGACCAGTTCAGATTGTGGTATAAGAAATACACAGACTTAGCGTTCATTTTCTTGGGTATGATAATGGTATTGTTTCAAAGACATGTTCTTCTTATATGAGATGATTGGCTGAAGGATTTAGGGATGAAGTGTGAGGCCACCTGCAATTTATCTAAATATTGCATTAAAATGTGTAGGTACCCTAGCAGACTTAGAGAAACACAGCAAATGCAACGAAGTATTAAGAGTGAGCTAAGTAAATAATGACCATATGTTCTATTTACCATTGTTGGACGTTTCCCGAGGCTCGAAAATTTTTACAGTAACAATTTTTGACAAAAAGACTTTTTAACATATGTAATTTTTGTTGTAATGACCCCAGGAGCAGGTCAAATCCATGCTAATTTTCTGTGCCATTCATTTTTCTGATGTTTCAGGTGACCTATTTAAGCATTTCAAGGTAGCAAAAATTGAAATCCTTTCAAGTGGATGCGTCTTCCCCAAATAGCAATCACAATATTGGAAGAACAATAGTTAAAATGAAAAAATCATCAGTCCTTCCCCACACTGATATTTCCCTGTACTTTTTTCTGTACCTACACAAACACACACACACACACACACACACACATTCCATAAATATAATCTATCATTGTTTCCTTTCTTCCCTCTCCCTGAAAACTGTATAAGACCCCTATTTAACTTGAACTATAAAATGCCTGCCTAGAGGAAGTATTTTCTGGTCATCAATCCATGTCTAATTAACACTGCACACTATTTACTAAAGTTCTACTATGCTAACCAAGATTCCAGTATTGCAGGATATACCATGGACAGGGTTCAGCTCTGAGATACCATCACTGAGTAGCAGAAGACAGGCAATCAGTAGACAAAATTTAAGTAGTCACTTATAAGAGATTTAAATACAAATATAATGAAGACAGTAAAACAAAGGACAGAAGGGAAGGGTGGTAATGCAAGAGGACAAGAAGGCAGAACCAAGAAACAGTACCCTGATGCTAGTACTAATACCTTTGTAGTGCCTGTGGATTTGGCCAGGTTACATGACTTAGGTGAACCTTAATTTTTGTGCCCAAAATGGGAATAGTAGTCTTTGTCTCTGTGTTCTCCTCGGTGGCTATGAGGAGCCCAACTACTGAACAGTATGTATTATCACTGCCAAATCATAGCATATCTGGGGATACATTTCCACGATTTATCATCATTTTTAAGATAATGAGCTATTTAAGAGCTTGTTACCGTATTAGTAAGGATTATACAAGCTGCTGCAACAAAGAAGCCCCAACATTTCAGCACCCTATTTCAACATAAGCTTATGTTTCCTTATTCAAAAATGGCAGCTTTCTCAGTACGCACATCCCGTGGTTCTGCCATCTCTTATCAAGTCTTTTCATGTTATCAGGGCAGTAGAAGGAGGAACATTATGGAGGAGGTGTAGTTATCTGTCAAAGCTCTGGTTGAGAATTGATACATATCCCACTGATAGGCTAAAGCATACTGACGTGATTGTTCCCAAGTGCATGGGAGACTAAGAAATGGTAGCCCAAAGAGAAAGAAAATGGGGCTTTTTGTAATCAAAGAGCAATTTCTGCTGTTATGATCAAGACATTTTTCTCCTTTGACATTCTTCCTTAATATAGAATAATACTATATGTTAACAAGATTATAAAGGGTAATTTTACAGTTAGTTTGTTACTTTGTGGGCCATCTGTACACCAGGCACAGTATTATACTGATGTTTTTATCTGTGTCGTAAAGCACAGTCTCAATCACAGTGCCTGGCATGTAACTCAGTATGACATTCTCATTGGTGAATGAATGAATGAATGAATACCCCACTGGGTCCCAAGCTCCATAAAAGCAAGCAGCATCATCTGTCTGCAGTCTCCCAAGGGTTTGATACTGAGCCCAGCAAATGGTGAATAATAAACACATGTTAAGAATTTATATTGTTAAGCCTAAAAGTACGTTTTGTTTCTTAAACTTAGTATCTGCTTGTATAAGCATTCTCTCAGACCCAAAACTTTGATAACATATTTATTCCTGTTAGAATAATTCCAAGCTACTCACTTACCTCCTGATAAATTCTTAAATAAGAGTGCCATGGAGCCATGATAGCTAGTTTAGTATCAAAGACTAATAAGCAAATCAATTTGATAGCATCTACCTTTAAGGTGGAAATAAGTCACTTTAATTGAGATTAAAAACAAGGCCCTAACTTTCAAAGAGCCTCTGTTAATTAACTAAAGCAATAAATATGCAAGCTTTCGGATGACAATAGCCATTCTCCCAGGCCATCAGGAGTGCATAGAGTGACTAAACCAGCAGTAACTGCAATGATGACAAGTACAAACTTGTTTTACAAGATGAAAATACAGTCTCAGCCTGGTTGAGGAGAAATGCTTAGGAAGGTAAATGATTCTATGGTACATTCAGAAGGCAAGGAATCTGCTTGAATCAGGTTATAGTAGCTCAACTTGGCCTGACAAGAGCAATATTCTGAAGGTAAAATTGTGAGTAATCACAATCAATCAATTAACTGAGGGAGAGATGCTACTGAGTCCTTTCGAGAATAAGTGACATTTGCAAGAGTTCGTGATTCACATACTCTCTTTCTCTCCCAACCTTTCCCTCTCCATCTACATGATTGTTTAATTACTGAAATGTCAACACTCCAGATCCATTTCAAAGGCTACATCTTCTTTGAAGATGTTTATTTATTATTCCAACTACGAAAGTAATCATTCCCATAAAAACAGACTCTAAAACTTTAAGAATCACCTTGAAGTAATAGTTCAACCTAAATCCATTCCACAGTCAGAGTGCAGCAGTCATGAGAACTGCATTTGAGAAACTCATACAGGGAGACACATCATAACTAAGCCATTTAGCTTTTTAATTTATCATTGAGATTATGAGTCACTTGATCAAAACAGGGAATTTCCAAAGTAAATGTTCTTACACTATGAAAAGCTGAAATGGCTTAGGCAAGCATTCCATGGCAGCTCATGTGACACAACTGCCCTCTGTGACATTTCCCCATGTCTTCTGAGCCCCAATCCCAACGTCACTGCTCCTACATCTCTCCCTGTGTATCATTCATTACACAACCATTCCACACAATCCACTGAAGTATCGCCAAGCATTTCGTTTTGCTGAAATTAAAATACAATGCATTTGGGAACAATTTTGTTTATCTTTGTATCCACAGTGCCTATCGCAGACCCTGGAATTGAAAATGTAGCTAAAATGCTCGCTGAATGGACAAATGAATGAATGTATGAATATTCCAGGCTACTCTGCTTATGGGATAGAAAGTCTTGGAGGTTACAGGAAAATTTTGTGATCAAGTCATAAAAAACACACAATGATTATATAGTGGCTTCAAAGGTTAGAGATGGTGAAATTTGTCCTTTGAAGGAAAAGCTTAGGCAGAAGAGCTGATCTACCGCAAGGCATGTGTGTCTATATTAAAGAAACTGAATATATAGCTTAATATTAACCCCAAAAGATATCACCAGATCAATGGCTGTAATGGCAAATTCAACATAAGTTTTAATAAAGAATAATTCTAATTGGGGACAGATTTTCCCAGAAAATTAAAGAGGTGGAAATACTTAACAATTTATGGGCCACACAACTATACTGATAGGAAACTGCAGAAATACATTACAACAAAACAAAACTACAGAACGATATTCCTCCTGAACATATATGCGAAAATCCATAACAAAGTATTAGCACTTAAGAGCCAGCAATATTTAAAAGTATAGTACATCATGAACAAGAAATCCAATGTTGGTTCAATATTAAAAAATAAATATAACTCACCATATTAACAGATTGAAAAGACATGTAATCATCTCAACTGATGCAGAAAAAAATACTAAAAAAATTCAACATTCATCCATTCATCATAAAACTCTCAACAACCCGGGGGGGGGGAACAACAACAAAAGTTCCTTAAACTGATAAATGTCATATACATCTAACATCATATTTAATGAAGCCCGAAAGCTTTCTCTCCATGACAAACCTTGTGGAAAACCCACTTTTAATCTTGCTATTTAATTCATGTAAACACACCTTTGCATCATGAATTACATGTTCCCATGTGATGTGGGGATTGAATGGCATGGTATCTAGCAATCCACTATTGTAAAGGCAATTATAGGCTCTGGAAGCTTCAGCACCAAGGCTGGCTTCTACCACAGTACTAGAGGAGCACTGGGTAGTTTCCCTAAGGCAGGAAGTACTGAGTATACACTGAGCACCAGTATACTGTAAGGACTAATGGGCGGGGGGCAGGGGGAGGATTTTCCAATACTAATAGAAAAGCATAACATAATCTCTGCCCCTGGCATGAAATGGTAAATCTTTTGGTGATTTAAAGATACATGTTTCTGAGTGTTCTTTTTGTAGAATTCTCTTCTGCATCAAGCCTGGCGCTAGTGAGCAAAGTGGAAGGCACAGTATCTCTCCAAAGACAGGGATATCTCCCAGAAGTCTGGGATGTCTCCAGAGCCTGCTGTATACCACTGACCTCACAGCGTTACCTGTTCATTGCTGTGTGAGGCTGAGAACTGTAAAGTACACCATCTCATTTAATCTCCTCACTGTTCCCAGTCCACAGACAAAGAAAGCGAGACTTAGATTGATGTATTCAAAGAGACAACCAATGACAGGGAAAAGCTGCGGTTGGTTTTGAGATGTTCTTTATAACAAAGGTCACTTTAAGGACCTGTGAGCCAGGGAATAATGCAGAAAGGAGTGTTTCTATGACTTCTGGCATTTTACAAGAGATTTGTGTTTCATTTCATGATGCAGTTTATGTAATGTGTTTTCCAGTTATAAAGACAAAGCTTTTTCTTAAAGCAAATGTTCAACTAGAAGATGTGTTAGACAGCAAAACCTGAGCAGTACCCTTGTCCTTTTCTTTACCATCATCACAATTAACTTTATTAAGCTTCCTAGGCGAAAGCACTGTGGTAACTACTTTATATGGATCATCTCATCACTTGATCCTTTAAACAACATTATGAGGTAACTTGGATTATTTTTGCCCTTTCCTTCTTTTATATTGTCTATAAAATGGATGGATCTAAACAAAATTCAAATCCATGAATCTTCAGGGTAGTGTTTACGCTCTCCCCGGGGCCCACAAAATCAGTTTACGATGCAGTTCATGAAAGTCCTTGCCCATGGCCTTCACTCTCTCTTTCAACCTCGCTCAGTGCGTAAATCTATCACAACCAAGGGGTTGTCTTATTGGTTCTGACCCATTGCAAAAAGCAGTCTTAAAAAGAACCAACAACTTTTCCAAAATGCAGTTACTCTGGGAGTCTTTTCGTGCATTCGAGTGGGAATGACTCCCCTGGGGACTTTAAAAGCTTTCTATTTTGGGGAGCCACCCACTGCCATGCAGAAACCTCCTCATTCCACCATTGGTGGACCAAGAGGAAAGTTTAAAAGTAAGGTGTATGGCAAACAGTCTTGACCTGGGGAAATAATTTTACTTGGCCTGTCAGCTTTAGACTTGGTCTCAAAGACTGTTTTTAGAAAACAATAAAAATCCAACTAGAGTCAAACCAGTTGGTCCATGTTTTTTGATTCTCTCTCCACTACTGTGCAAGACAGACTCAGAAATGGATGACCCTTATGCATTTGAGATGCCAAAGTCCCCAGTTGGCACACTATTGAAAATACCCACTTGTGTGCTACAATCTCTCTGCCAGAGATCAAAGAACTCAGGAGCCAGAGGAATTCAGCCTCTGAGGGACACTGTGGCTTTTTGCCACACTGCTAGGTAGTCAAGAGCTTAGAGCTCTTGATTAAATATGATTTCCAGCAAGCTGCAGCTGTATGTAACTTCTAATCCAAGATATTCATATTTTTAAGAAGTTTATTGCAATTCTTAACTACATTAAGTTAAAGGTCCAAGGCCCAGACCCAACAGTCAGGCAACACGGGCTCAAATCTCTTCCTGTCTCAATATCTGCCCCGGTAGAATAAGGACAATCCTTGTGTCTCATTCCCAAGATAAAATGACACATCGCACGTGCAACCACAACAATGATTTGCAGATAATAGGCATTTGATTCACATTAACTTTGATTAGTTTCTGAAAAATTATATTTGTTCAGTACACTTGGCCTTTGAAAACTTTCACAACTATAAAATCACCATATCTCACCACTGTCCTAGAAGGCAGATCACTTTCCGTTATGCCTATTTCAAAAAAGAAGAAACAGAGAGAGAAGGGGTGCCCAAGGACTAGGAATGGCAAGTGGGACTGCATTGCAGTTCTTGGGACGGGGAATGCTGGTGATTCTACACAAGGTTATACTAGAGGCTATCTTCAGCTTTCTTTGGTGCTACTGATGCACTAGCCTTTGTTAAATTCAACCTGCTATTGAGTAGAATATATATATGTGTGTGTGTGTGTGTGTGTGTGTGTAAAAATATGTTATACAGAAAAATAAATTAAAATCATGTATTATTCTTTTTTTTTAAATCATGTATTATTCTACCCCTCAGAACTAATCACAGCATTCTGATGTTTTGTCTCCTAGTCTTTTTTCTATCCATATGTAAGCAGAGATGAATTAGTATGCATCTTCGTTCACTTGGTTCATTGCTTAAATATTTGCCTAACATATTAAAAACTATTTAGAACATCACTTGGGTGCTATGTAACATTTAAAGCTGCAAATATGCTGTACTTATTCCACATTCCTATCTAGTTGGATAATGACTGCTTTTTGATATTACATAATTACTATAATGAACAATTTCATCTTAATCATGTTTTATGTATGTCCTCCCAATTCTTTTCTTAGGATAGATTACTAAAGATAGCATTACTGAGGCAGTGCTAAACATTTTGTAGCCTTAGTGCAGTGAACCAGAGTTCTTTTCAAAAACATATGCACTCAACAGCACCCATTATTTGACCATGTAACTAATTAATGAGTGGAAAAATTATCCTCCAGGATTGTTTTGTTTTTGAAGCATTGGGTTAATACTGAAGGTGGAACATTGCTTATAATCACCTCACCTTCCTCTTACGGTTTATGCATCTTTGTCTCTCCAACATCTGATGCATAGGCTGGCCTACAGGACACACTCACTTTGGTGTACTAGGAGGATATGGTTATTCTTAATAACAACACTCCTGGGACGGTCTCAGGAAAACTGCTCTGTTAAACATGGCAGATTATATTATATCCCATGGAGTTTTAGTGTTTGAATACCAGTGATTCTTGAATGATTATAGTAACTACACCTAACACTAAACATTTTTATGTCTTCTACAATGTTCTAACAACTTTAAACGCAATTCAACCATCAGACTAGCCCTATGATTTAGATAATATTACTCTCCTCGTTTTATGATTCAGAAGCTGGGGCAAAAAATGTGAACTAAACAGCACAAGGATTTGTGATGTGATTCTAGAATGAGTTTTTCCTCGCTGTCTTCAGTGTGAAATAGAAACTTGCCAGCTTTTTGAGCGGAATACTAAGAGAAGAAAAGGAAAAAGCCCTAGTGTCCCTGGTCAACCTGGTCATGCACAAAATGAAATCCAGTAAAAGTGGGTAATACCGGTGATAATATTAGCTTTCATTTACTAAGGTCCAAACACTCTTCTAAGTACTCAATCCTCTCAAACCACATTTTGTAGAAATTGACATTATTCTCATTTCACCAACAAGGAAACTACAGCACAGAGATTACGTACTTTGAGTTGATGACAAGTAGTAACTGAAAAACCAAGGGTTAAACCCAGGCAGCCTATGTGGGAAGTATTCAGTACTTGAGTGTAAAATGATACAAGAGGGCACATGGCCGTGTACACGCAGCTGTCGAAGATACAGACCCAGTGTGCTCAGTGAGTTTTGTCAACAGCATGTGCCCTGTGACTGGAACAGGTGGAAATGACCCTATCATTTCTAAGGAAACCTGCATCAGACAACAGGTTACAGTGGAATCAGTCAAAGGTAGGTTCAAAGCCCAGCTCCATCTCTTCACCTACAAGTGCAATGGGAATAAATATTTTTCTGTAACAAGGAGGTTGTAAAAATGATATAAGTTAGTGTACCTGAAGCATCTAATTTCATGCTTTACTAGGAACACAAAAAATGTGGTTTGCCTTATGTAGCAGACATAATGGATGGAATATTTTTAATCCTGATTTCTTCTACTACAAGAACATGAAAACTGAATCACTCATGCTTGCTCAGCCTCCTAGTGGTATGGTCTGCTCTATGAGAAAGAGGCAAATATTTTTAGGAAGCTGTCCACACACAAATAAGAAGGGAATACCTTGCAGGAAAAATACTTTCCTTCTTTATCTTGCCAAGGACGCTGAAATGACATCAGGAACAGTTGCAGCTACTTTGAGAATAAGAAGATGAAATTTACATGCTAAGCATGGTGATGCAGAAAGACAGAAATAATACATTTCCCTACTGATCACTTACTTTTTCCATCCCTGTAACAGATGTGAATGGTCTACTTTCATTGTTCTATGTGAGACAGATAAATTCTTATACTTTATTTTGTTAGATTTCTACTGTTTGCAACTAATTATATGTTTATCTGGTATACTTTCCTTAGCATTTGTCAGAGGTCCTTGTATTTCTCCCACCCCATAGGAAACACATACCTGAGGGTCATAACACATATTCATCATCAAATAGTCAATGTCTATTCATGTAGGCAATGACTATGGTCTATAAGTGGGCCTTAGGACACCAGATTTAGATGGGAAAACATCCTTTTGTCCTTTAGAGCCCGTGAGGTGGGAGTGCTGGTTATTGACTAGAATAGAAATTTAGGGTGAGATTTTATCACCAGTGACAAGATGAAGGACAAGAACATGGGGAGAGAATACACAGCTGGCATAGAGGCAAAACAGGCCAGGCTTCGAATCTTGGATTGCTATGCATTCATGATGAACATGAATAATTAGTTCATCCCTCTAGACCAGTTTTTACTACAATAATAACTTTTGCCTCCAAGGGTTATAACTAAGATCATTTCAAATATGTAAAGCAATTATCACAACACATAGAAATCATCACAGGTAATCCAGAATAGCCGTAGTTATGTTGTTTTCAAAGACAGTAAGAAGGGACAGCCCTGCATTCACTTCAGGGTCATGTATGAAACCGACTTTGGACCAGACCATCGTCTTGTAGGGCAAAGAAGAAAACCATGTTCCTGCCTCTCGCCCCACACCCTAGAGCTTATTTTCACATGGTAAAAATGTAAATGAACATATAGGCAAATAAGTCAATCCTCTGAGAAAGAAGTACTTGAAGAACAATCTAGAAGCATTCAGGTGTCACATGGGCAGCAGAGATGAGCCTTCAATACCGGCCTTTAATACCAAACATTTCTCCCCATCCTGCTCACAGGCAAATGAAGGGCCACGAAATCCATGAGTTTGGTTGACTGATTAAACATCCCTGTAGGTCGCTAATCCATGTCATTTAAGCAATTAATGTTTAAAAAGATACAAGTCGTATTTTAAAAATTTGAACACTGCATAGCTAAATCATCTCAATCTCTTTTCTTCAACCTTCACGGAAAACTCCATGGAATGTTTTCTCTAGAGCTCTGGTATCAGTCTGCCCCGCTCACTAAGGAGGACTCGAGATGCTTGCTTGCCGAAAGGGCACTAAAGCAAGCTCTCTGCATAAAATGTTTCCAATTATTTCTATAAAGTGTGTACCATTTCCCAAGACCCCATGCTCCCAGGGGATAGCCTATTCAGGCTATTTTATTTTGAGAGAGGGAAAAATTACTGAATCCCATCCATATTGTTTTTGTTGTTGTTCCAATGGAGTCATTTCCCTCCTTCTGTTTCTGCCCATTTCTGCCCAGCAAGATGGCACTGCTCTTGGCAAAGCCCCTTTTCTCCCAGCCACCACGAGCCTACCAGCTTCACAAAATACCGACTTGAAAAGTAATTAAGATATAAGTATTCCAAAAGAGAACACACGGTTATTTAAAGCACTGGACAGCGTTCAAAATGAAAGAAGGATGGAATCCCAGGGCCAAGCGCCATCAGGCTGTTTCTCCCCCCACTTCTCACGTTAAGAAAAAGGGACTAATTATAAATCTCCAGCAAATATGACCTGGTAAAGAGTTTTCAAACAAAAACCTGCACCGAACAGGATATCTGGCAGATCTGGGCACTTGTTTTTGCTAATAACCATTAAAGCTGTTCCTAGTAAACCATTTTACAGCAGCATTAGAAATATCAGAGTTTACGTTTTCGTTAATGAATTGCTGCAGAACGTGAGCGCTGCACCACGTCTCCCGAGGGCCCCAGATCCTCGCTTTGTCTCCTCGGTGCCTCCCCCCTCCCCTTAACATTTCATTTCCAATGATATGTCAGCCGTCTTTCACCAACCTCAAAGGAAAGTTGAATGCGGGGCTCACAAAGTTAAGCTGACATTTGCTCCCTTCCAATAAAAAATATTTAGTCCATTAAACATAAATACCTGTCATTATGATACATGCACTGGGTGCAAACCTCCCGGTTCCCTCTGATGTTTATTACATCCAAACAACTGCAATGCCTGCATGTTTTCAACTTTAGTGTATTGATTAAACTTTTAAATGGCTGCCATATAACCCAGGGACAGCGGGAAGATTAATTTGCGTCAATGTTCATCTGTAATTCATTAGCCATTTATTCTTTACAACCACATGGGCTATCAAGAAAATGCAGGCCATTTTTCACTCGGCACAGGCTGAGAACAGATTCTGAAATTTGTGCTGCATACAAATAAGTTCCCCGGGCCTGGCCAGTGAAACTGCTTGGCTTTTCAAAAGTTGAAGTTGGGAAAACGGCAGCAGGCAAGAAGCAGGCACAGGCAGAACTGGTGGAGGAGGGTGGGGAGGACGTGTATCCTCAGGGTGCTCCTGATTGAGCTGAGTTGGTCCACGGTCCTCTCAGCCACGGATTATGGTTTCTTATTTCAGTTGGATTAAAATAACGGAAACTTGTGTCTGAGCAAAGGCCATAAATAACACGGGCTGCTTTCCCCATCCCTTCCCTTTCGCCCTCTTTCTAATGTCTCCTAAAATGTGGTTTCTGGCAGGAAACTCCAGCAAGGGGCAGTGAAGTAGAAAAGTGCATAGCCTAGGGGAACTTTGGAGCCCTGAGCTCAGGGGTGGTGGCATGCGCACCGACTCTCCCCCAAACACTGGAACCTCATCCCGCCTTGAGTTGGGAAGGTGCCCAGCTAAATAGTGGCGCGTTTCCTTGGGGAAGAGGGAAGCCATCTGGCTTCTCCACGCGGCCCCCTGACCCCTTTGGCTGAACACAAAATGCATATTAAAGGCATAAATGGGCTGAGAACCCCAGTGAAAGGCCCTTGGACACACAAGGCACTTCGGGGAGAGAAGGAAGGCGGAGTCTGCGTGTGCTCAGGTCTGGGCTGGAGGAGAATAAAGCACACGAGGGAAATTTTTCTTCATAAGGATGAATAATTAAAGTAGAGAGCTCAGCGCCCAGACCTCACTGTGTCTAATCACTGCAACGGCGAGCAGCAGAGAAAAAAAAAAAATCAATGGCCAGGATGACATCTGGGGAAGAGGGCTGGCAGGTACCCATTTGTGGGACATGTGAGAGCCAGTGTGCAGATGCTCAAGGCGACAACTCTTTTTCTCTGGTCTATGGTGCCCACAAAAATCAAAGGCACCAGGCACACTGGTAACCTTTGGTAACAACATCCGTGAAAGAGCCGGCAGAGGAAGCCTTGGGGAGGAGGCAGTAAATTACCCATTTATAATATAACTGCTCGGGCTGCTTACAACCGAGGATAAAAGGGAGCCCTCCACAAAAGCGTCCATCTGGAGCCATCCTTGCCCCAGCCGGCACTAAGTCAGTGGTGTACACTCCTTTGCAGGCCCTTTGGGGCGATGGAATGGGAAATCATCAGAGAAATGCAGCTCAGAGAGCTTTATTAGTTTGGGGACGTTGCATGTGAGTATCAAAAGGAATGCATGAATGTAGAAAAATGTGTGTTAGATGGGACCACAAGATCTTAGAGCCAGCTCCCACCATGTATATAGGATCCACTAAGTTTAGCTGGTTTTTCCCCTTCATAGCACACTGGCTTCACAGGATCTTCATTGCTATTTGATGAGTGACAAATTAATACAGTCTAAGCACACAGATTTATACATTCCACTATTCAACATATGCCTACTGGTTACTGCTTATACCGTAACCTTCAGCAATGTTCTAGATACAATATGTAACAGAAGAACAAGTAGAGCTGCAAAAATTGGGCACAAGGGTACTTGTAGCAGAGTTTCCTTTTACTTTGTGGACATTTGAGACTTTCTAGAACCCCAAGACATTATTTTTAGAGAACCAGGAATACGTTTTTGTCTAGTCTTTTCCCTGGGAAACCCGGAAAATGGTTGTTGTTAAAAAGCTTACACCTTGAAAATTAGCTGAAAAAGAAGCAGAAAAAAATGAGTTTGCAACTCTAGATAAAGTAAGTATGTACATGTTTACTGATAATTTCAGATAACACTGATCCTGAGGCAAGTGTCATCTCTACAGGTGAGGTTAGGTTAAATTCATTTGCAGAGATGGGAACCTACAGGTGTGTTGTCTGCCAAATGCATCTCTCCTAATTGACCTTGGGTTTGACAAGCAGGAAGGAATTTTGTGACACCATCAATCACTTAAGGAACAAATATTGAAGACAGACCTGCTTGCTGTATTTTGTGGGGATACTGTGAATGATAAAGACTCAACATAAATCACTCACCATAGCTTCACACAAGAACCTTCCCATTTCTTTGGAGAGAAAAAATTAACACATGAGAAATACATAACACAAGGCTAGAGAATGAGGTGCAAAGTGTTCGACACTTTTTTCCCTCTCTTAGTCAATGAAAACATAGTTACGTCCAATGAAACAAAGGCTCCTAGGGCTCCAAAACTCACACATGAAATCAGGATAAAATTTATCTGGTAACATATATCAAGAAAATGCTCTCAATTTCTCACCTACTAGTTCTAATCCTTGATATCCAGTTTAAGGAAATAATTCCTCAGTAGGAGCAAAACTATACAATGGAGATTTTTGTTGCAGAGGTTTTTTATTATAGGCAACAGATAGCAAAGTAAGGATTAAGGAAACAGTATGACATTATTATATTTACTCTATGGAATTTTGGGTGGTCATTAAAACAGTCATAATGAATATAATGAAGTATAGAAGAGTATGGAAGTGTGCTGCAGTGCCATGCGAAACCGTCAGCTCAGTAGGGTTACCACATGCCATGGATGCTAAAAATATTGTAAGAGAATATGTATAATACGCGATGGGAGTATTATAAGAAAATATATAAAATGTACACTGGGAGTTACAGTTTTATAAAATATTCTTTCTCTTTATCAAATAATCTGTGAGTTTGTTTTTTGCTTTTATAATTGGAAAACTTCTAAAATGTGTAAACTGTAGGACAGATTGTATAAATGCTATAAATATTGGAAGAGAGCTTCGTGATAGAGATGCTAGCACTTGGCCTTAAAGATCCCTTTTAAAAAGTCAGATTTTAATAAACAGAAAGGAAGAGAAGGATGTTGTTGGCAAGAACTTTCTTAGCGAAGGCTGAGAATTTACAATATGAATGGCCTGGAGCAGGAATAAAAAAGAGATTTGTTTGGCTGCAGTAGATGAGGCACTTTGGGGAACTAATGTCAGATAAATAATGGTGGATAATTTTTTTTTTAATTTCAGTTATGTCAGAGTGTAACTATTTACTGTTTACCTTCCTCTCTCCAAACAGGTATATCTCTTACTTTAGAATCCTACTTTAGCTCTCTCCAAGTTTATAGGGTCAAATGAAATTTAAAAAGAAGATATATCAAATCAATTGGTTAAGTGTATAGTTTTCAACTTTGGGAAGTGATTCCACATCTAATCTTATTTAATAAATTTATTTATTTTATTATTATTATTATTACTTTTGGTACCAGGGATCAAACTCACGACATCACACTTGCCAGGCAGGGGCTTATGCCACTGAGCTAAATCCCCAGCCCTATTTAATAAATTTAAAAAGAATAGTCAAAGCAAATTTTAAATTTAAAAGCATTCCTAATGCTTGTAATTTTTTTAAAAAATTATCCAATGAAATTTAACCTCTCCTCCTTTAAAAACTTCACTCAGTAAAATGGAGATAAACAACTTAAAAAGAATAATTAAGGTAGGCAATAAGAATTCTTACTGTATAAATATCAATGCTATAAAAATTAAGTAACTTGGGACCTGTAAAAATAATTGAAAAAGGGGATAATAGTACAAAATAAAAAGAGAAGAAGTGCATTATATTGTGAAGGAATTTAGACTATGATAAAGTTGACATATCAGTCAAAAACAAAGAACTCTTTGATAAATGTTAGAGTCAATATAAACTTACAATCTTAACCAGAGGGTCAAGTATAAGGCAGAAACGGGACAAAACTTGGTGGGGATTTAAATCTCCAGGACATGCCTAAAAGCAAAAGAAGAAATAATGCAGGAGCATCTTTTCAGATCTGGTCATGTAAAAAGTTTAAGATCTTTAAGTAGGAAACACCATAAAAAAGTAAGACCCATATTTCAATCTTAAAGCATATATATTTTTATCATCTATGACAGACAAATGGTTATTGTCTGTGGTGTAATACACATTTCTGACAAATCAAAATGAAAATTATTCACATTTCTATGTGGAAAAGGGAAACTAATAAGAACAACTGTTTTCAGCATAACATTAAAAAATATCCAATAAATGTACTGACTTGTGCAGCTTTACAAACATCCAAGGTTTTATTTAAAAAAGAAGTGCTTTGTTATTTATTTTTAAAAATACTAATATATAATTATTATGATTCCATAATGAAACAAACCCTCTCATATGATGATAATTTCAATTTGATATAGCTGTGCAGGAAGATACCTCTCAATGTATAGCAAGCACTCAAAAGAAAGTGAAACAAAGTGAACCAAACCAAACTGAAACAAATTCCTCATGCTGCCTTGCACCATGCTGAAACTGCAGAGTCAATTTTTGCCTCGGTTGGACAGTGTAGTCTGGAAGGGCAGCTCCCTTTGCACTTAATGCCTTTCTTATTCTAAAAACAAACAAACAAAAAATCCAGTGTAATGGTCACTAACTTGTGACCATTACAACAAAGTACCTTATAGTTCTGTTTATTTGGGCTCCATAATCTTCATTTATCTAAGAAGCTCCCTTCAACTTCTTATTTCAAGAGAGGTTTTCATGATAAACAGGTTAATGCTACTATTTTACAGATAGCATTTTAATTAACATTCAGCTCTAGAAGTTTAAATTTTGATTAGTTTCATGAGTCATAATGGTTATGTGTAAAGTATTAAAACATACTGAGGTTTACTAGCTAACACTGTATTATTAATTTCTAAATTAATATTGAAAACACATGAGATACGTAGTTTTTAACATTTGTTGTAACTTGCTTGTTCAGCTTAGAGTTAGCTCAACTCACTAAGAGTTTTATATATCTTGAGAAGAATGTGTATTTTCCAGTTGTGCACACAATTCTACATATGTCCATTAAGTCAGCTTGCTTGTTTTCATCTTTCATATCCTTACTATTTTGAAACTATTTGGGTATCAAAAATCAGAGAAATGTTTTAAAATCCATCACCGTCCTGTAGAATTTTATATTCCTTTTCTATAAATATGTAAATAGTTGCTTATACAGGATGAAGCTGTCACTGTTCAATTCTAAAAAACACTGGTTTTCACATTTAACATCTCTGACATGAAGATGTCTTACAACTGATGTGATATGAAAGCAATATATCAGAGTTTAATTGCAGCAGCATTTTATTATTTATAGGGGTAGACAAATGGGTGCTTTATAATGACATCTTAGAGTCAATGCAATAGTATATTTTAACATGGATATACAAACTTAGATTTTGAAAATCTTTTTAGTGAATCAACCTTTATCATTGCTTAGGGTCTACATTAGCCTCAGTAATAATTTTGTCTTGCATTCTATATATGAGAAATATATTCTCTATAGTATATATATAAACTTCTTTTATTTTACTTATAATTCTTTGGTATAATTTCAATCATGTTTGAGTATATATTTTATAAACAATATTATCTGGCAAAAGAAACAGCAAAATCTACATAAACAAATGGAAACTAAATGATAACCTCTTGAACAACCGATGGGTTACAGGTGAAATTAAAGAAGAAATTAAACAATACCTACAATTCGATGAAATTGCAGATACAACATACCAAAAGCTGTGAGATGCAATGGAAGCAGTTCTAAGAGGGAAATATATAACAAAACATCGTTACATCGGAAAAACCGAATGAGCACAAATAAACAACCTAATGCTCCACCTCAAGCTTCTAGAAAAAGAAGAACAAGCCAAGGTCAAAGCACATAAAAGACGAAATTATAAAGGTCAGAGAAGAAATTAGTGCAATTGAGACTAAGAAAACAATACAAAGAATTAAGGAATCAAAGGGCTAGTTCTTTGAGAGAATAAACAAAATTGATAAACCTCTAGCCAACTTATCAAGAAAAAGAAAGAAAAAACTCAAATTCATGCAATAAGGTATGAAAAAGGTGAATTACTACAGATCCCACGGACATTCAGAAGATCATGAATACCTACTTTGAAAATCTTTACTCACATAGGGTGGAAAACACAGAAGAAATAGACAGATTTCTAGAAATTTATGAATTACCAAAGCTGTCTCAAGAAGATATAACAATTTTCAATAATCCAATATCAGCTACTGCAATTGAAAATGTGATTAAAAACTTACCACAAAGAAAAGCCCAGATCCTGATGGATTCGTGATTGAATTCTATAAGAAATTTAGAGAAGATTTAACGCCAATACCCCTCAAACTCTTCAATGAAATTGAGAAGGAAGCAATCCTCCCTAACTCATTCCTGGAGGCAAGTATTACTCTGATATCAAAACCAGAGAAAGACCTAACCAAAAAGGAGAACTATAGGCCAATCTCACTAATGAACATTGATGCAAAAATTCTCATTAAAATATTGGCAAATAGAATGCAGCAAGTCATCAAGATGATTACACATCATGACCAAGTAGAAATTATCCTAGGAATGCAGTGAAAGTTTAACATACACAAATCAAAAATGTAATAAACCACATTAACAGAGCCAAAGAGAAAAACAAAAACACATTATCATCTCAATAGATGCAGAAAAAGCTTTTGATAAAGTCCAACATTTTTTGTGGCAAAAAACCCTACAAAAAATTGGAATAGATAGTATCTACCTCAATCTGATAAAAGCCATCTATGACAAACCAACAGCCAACATAATACTAAGTGGACAAAAACTGAAAGCTTTCACACTAAAATCAGGAACAAGATAAGGATGTCCACTATCACCACTCTTATTCAATATAGTTCTGGAAATATTAGCTAGAGCAACAGGACAAGAGATAGAAATAAGAGGAATATGGGTAGAAAAGGAAGAAGTTAAATTATCACTACTCTACATAGAAGATACCAAAAACTCCATCAAAAGACTACTAGAGTTAATAAGTAAATTCAGTAGCGTAGCTGCATACAAAGTCAACACTCAAAAATCAACAGCATTCCTATACACAAACAACAAACTCAGTGAGAGAGAAATTATGAAAATGATACCTTTCATAATAGCATCCAAAACAATGAGATACTTAGGAATCAACCTAACAAAGGAAGTAAAAGACCTATATGTTGAAAACTAGAGTACTCTAAAAAAGGAGATTGAAGAGGTTGTCAGAAAATGCAAAAATATTCCTTGCTCTTCGTTAGGAAGAACCAACATTGTGAACATGGTCATAATCCCAAAACTGTCACGCAGATTTAATATAATCCTGATCAAAATACCATTAATATACCTTCAGGTACATGCTTGAGAAATTATTTCCATTGAATATACTAGTAGTTAATTCTTTTTCCATTTTACTCCCAAATCTGTCTTTATATTGCACTCATTTTTGAAAGACAGTTTGACTTCTAACACAATTCTAAATTATATGTTTTTGATTAATAACCTGATAATGTAATTCCAGTGCCTCCTTACTTCCATTTAAATTATAAAACATCTGCAGCCTGCCTTCCCTCTGATGGCCATTTTGTGTAGGGAATCTTTGTTTTCTTTCTAGCTACTTATGAAATCTTTTCTTTGTCTTTTGTGCTGGGCCATTTTAAAGACTTTACTTAGTTAGATCTTTTACAACTGTATCTTGCTTGTTCTACAGTGGGGTTTCTATGTTTTCATACTTTAAAAAAATCACTTGAAGAACACTCAGGCACTATCTCTTCAAATATTGCCCCTCAAAAATTGTCTCTATTCCCTTGAGAATCTTGGTTGCTGAATGGGAGACCTTCTCATTCCAGTCTCTGTAGCATCTAACCGCTCTTTCCCATCTCCTCATATTTCTGTATTCTCTTCAGTATACTTTCTTTAGCTCTGTTGATGAATTTCCTAATATTCTCTCTTTAATGATCAAATCTATCTAATTTTTTTAAGCATACATAATGCTTTTATACTAAAGGTTTTATTTGGATTTTTCAAATTGATTGGTTATTTTTAAGACTCATTCCTTCATCTGTTTTTTCCATCTTTATGTCTCATCACTCATATGATATTTTTGTATATTGTAACTGATGCCATTAAGGGTTTAGTTCTTTTTCATTAACTGTATGTGTGTGTGTGTGTGTGCGCGCATGCATGGTACTGGGGATTGAGCTCCAGGCCTTCGCACCAAGCTACACCTTCAGCCCTTTTTAAAAATTCTGAGACAATACTCGTTAAGTCACTAAGTTGCCCAGGCTGGGGACTAACTTGCAATCATTATGGCTCAGCCTACCAGAGGGCTGGGGTTACTTCTGTGCACCGCCATGCTTGGATCCTTTCATTAACTCTTAATGGAGATTTTCCAGAGTATATCATATTATTAAAAGTGAGCTCAGACTTTCCTTTCCTAAATCTGTGGAAATCTTACCCCCTAAACTGATGACGCTTTCTTCCAAAAACTTTCTGTGCTACAGGTCTGAGGCACCTGATTAAGCTTGAGTCATTCAGATTTGGTAAAGGAACTTTTAGTTCATGTTTCTACCTCCTGCTGGATGCAATGTTTCATCTCTAAATCTCAATGTCTGCATTTTGGTCAAATACTTACTTCCCTGACTATAGCTCAGGGTTTTTCTTAAACTTTTCTACATTAGTGATGTCATATTATTTCTAGCTGACCTAGAAGTAGATTACCAATATTTTTTTAAACTAGAAAGAAGGTATATTTAAGAGGATGTGTATTCTGGATGGATAATCTGCCAGACTTATTAAATATATGTCCATGACTTTAAAAAATAACCTATTATCTTAAATTGGTGGGAAATATGCCAGTAAATGTGAGGTTGGAATAATCCCAAATAATCACATTTCACTAATGAAAGTTTCCAAAAGTATTTTTGATATACTGTTTGACCTTTCCATTTGTCACCTGGATCTTTGGTTTAAGAGATATTCAGAGATGCTCTAGACTTAAAAGACTATGGAGTTGTAGTGACAAATACTTTTATATACTCTCAAATTTTACCATGAGATTAACCCCCAATTTAACAATAAAGGTAAAAATTCTATCCTAAAAATGGGCTGACATGCGTATCAGAAGCAGATACAACATATCATAGTACACTGTATTAGTTCTGAAGTTCTAGGAGGCATACTCTGGAGAGTAGGCCACATGTTTTTTCAAGGTATTTGAGCTCTTTTGCTATGCCCTTGCCCTTTGATCTTCAAAGCACACATCATCACTCCAGAAGGATGTATGACAATATTATCTGCACTCATATCATGAGAAGTTTTACAGATAAGAACTCCACCAGTCCTTGGCCAGGCAGAAGGAGTGATCAGTGTCTGTGTATACCTGAAAAAGTCTCCATCTACACCTTTGTAATTTTCTAGGAAGCCAATTTATCACAGATTCCCACTAAGATATAGGCACCAGAATGGTTGCTATAGCATTATCTCTAACAGCACAATAAAATGCCTGATTCTAGTTTTCATATTTGACCATTAACAGTTTTCAGGTCCCACGTCTTTACTTTCTGCTTTGCCCCACATCCAGATAAGCTGGTAAGATATCCTGGGTGCTACTCCAGGCCCCGAGGGTCAGGAGCAGTTCAAGCCATCTAAAGTCGGCCCACATACAGGAACCCTCTTCAGCACTACCCAGCACTCACAATAAAAACAGAAGCCATTTGGCATTTCACTCACTTAAGCCAAATGGGCTGACTTGGATGGCAGCCATGCTCCCTCCAGAGTCCCCTGATGTAACTGATGAATGTCTTCATGTGCTCTGGGTGCATGTGTGCCATCATGAGTCTTGATATTAGAAGCAGTTTTGGGAAGGGATGGCAGATTACATCTCTCCATGAGCAACTGGCCTCCAGACTAGGACATTGTAGGTCATGGTCATATCATCTGAGGACTTTCTTCTTTGCCTTGTGCCTTTCTAATAGGTTATGTTTCCTGCTTGGGAATGTACAGGCTCATGTGCAATTTTAATTTCACTTTCTAAGAGTTTCTGAACATCTCTTACAGATTCAGACTGGAAGTTTTAATTTTGGTGCTTAGACACCAAAGCACAGATTAGGGCTCTACTTAAAGTGAGCACCTACCTTTGAACCTCAGAATACATTGTGTATCTCAAGTTTAGCATAAGGTGTGACTGACTGGAGAGGCACAGAGAGAGAACCTTTCCTCTAAGACCATTGGTTGTGTCTTATCCAGGGACTGACTCTATCCCATAATGAGGGGATGACTAGTATTGATACTATGTAAAGTACATGGAACCTCTGAGGTCCAGTCCTATAAAGAAGAACAGTCACTAGTTGCCTTGCTGAGATCAATATTCCTTCAAACAGATCACTCACAAAGATCCCTGCCTTCCTATGCATCTCTCATGAAAAACAAGCCTGATCCTCACAGTCAGAGAAGAACACCAAAACATCACACAGCAGAAACGCTGTCCTGTT
This sequence comes from Dolichotis patagonum, assembly GCA_004027295.1. NCBI lineage: Eukaryota > Metazoa > Chordata > Mammalia > Rodentia > Caviidae > Dolichotis > Dolichotis patagonum. Next base: position 103,448 of record PVJX010000568.1, on the reverse strand, counting down.
ATAGATTATAACAAGGCTGACAGAAATTAAGACCAACTAACTGTTCAAGGAAGGGACCACTATTTCTACTATCTTTCCATTTAATCTCGATATTGAAATATATATATTTGTGGTGTGTGTGTGGGGGGGGTCTTTACTTTCAGTGTTACAGCTAAGAAGGTTTTATGTAACCTGAGGTCATAAAGATTTAAGTCTTTCATTTCATTCTAAGAGTTTTGTACTTCTAGCTTTTACCTATAGGTTTAGGGTCCACTGTGACTTATTTTATGTGCATAGAGTAGATCAGGAGGAGATCAAATTTGATTCTATTGTAGGTACATATTTAATTGCCCCGATACCATTTGTTTAAAAGATTCTTATTTATCTCATTGAAATACTGTAGCATCCTTATTGAAAATCAGTTGGCAATTTCTGGACTCTCAATTCCATTACACGGATCTGTATGTTTATACATATGCTGGAACCACATTCTTCATCACTGTAGTTTTATGGTTTTGGGAAGTAGGAGTGTTTGTCTCTTTTTCGCAAGGTTTTTTTTTTCTATTCTAGATCTTTAGCATTTCTATATGAATTTTAAAAATCAGCTTGTCAATTCTTACAAAACCAGCTAGAATTTTAGTAGGGACTGAATTGAATCTATAGCTACACTTGAGAATAGCAAAGAATAGCAAAGAATCCACTAAAAATATAGTCATTTTAATAATATCAAGTCTTACCATCCATGAATATGGGATATCTTTCTATTTAATTTTATCTGCTTCAATAACTTGAATTTTCATGACACAACTTTTGTATTTCTTTTATTTATTCCTACATATTTTATGCATTTACACACTATATAAAACAGAATTATATTCTTAATTTTCATTTTGAATTGTTCACTGGAAACATACAAAAAGACAACTGTTTTGAGTGTATTGATTTTGTAACCTGCAATGTTGTCAATTTATTAGTTCTATTAGGCTTTTGAGTGGATTCTTTGCTATTTTCGAATAAGCGAGATCATCTGACTTCATTATCTGGTAGCTTTCAGACCCCATCCCTACTCCATTTTGCCTCACATCTGAGTAAATCAGGTTAAGAAATCCAGACAGCCCCTCTCCTGACAATGGTAGGGAAGTCCAGCCTGCAAAGAGGTACATGGGAGTCCTCATGCCAGCCTGCTCCACCATCAAAGTCATGTGTCCATTTCTCACGCAAACCAAGCACATCAGTTTGAGTGCTTCCCTGCTCTCTTCCCAGCAAGCCTGATGATGTAGGTGATAAATGTTCCTCTACTCTTAGTACACATGTGGCATATTAGTTTTGACTCTGAACCAGCTCTTTCATTTAAAAAAAATGAAGTTACTGATCGTACCTAACTCATAGGGAGGAAATGAAATAACATTAGTGTCAGGAGTAGTGTCCAGATTATGGCTTCTGAACATCTCTCTCCAGCAAAAGATACCAGGTTTCCTTGGAGAAATGACTGCCTCCAGGGTTAGAGCAAGAAAAGTGTGAGATAAGCCTAGAAAAGAAAATAATGAATAGCATGATAAATAATGGGAGCATGTGAAAAACAAGACATAAGTCAAATGGAAGAGTCTTCCCCTGGGTAAATCATAAACTATAAGTTGGCAAAACAAATAATGATAGTAATGTATTGTAAGCCATAGACTAGAGAAAGAATTTATGAAACCATAATGTTAAAAATAATTGCTGAAATGAACATGTAAATAAACTAATAGGAAAGCATAGTAAAACCTTCCTAGTAGTGGAATTTTAACTAATGTATGTGGAAGGACTGATGCAAGTAGAAAATCACCCAGCCAGCACCATGCTCTCTCTGTTATTTATTTGTTGCAGGTAAGTGGCAAACAGATGCTAAAATTGGTAAACCTGACTGTGATGTGAAACAGGATACTTACTAAGTATCAAAGCATTTCCCCACAAGATTCTATTAAATCCAAGAGGGAAAAAAACAACTTTTTGGAAACCTGACAGCCATCAGCTTATCAAAGTGATCAAAGTTAGTATCCCCAGAATTGTAGTGAATTGATATAAGATACCTCCTGCAGCCAGACACTGAGTCTACAGCATGCTTCTCTAGCCAAATATATAACCCTTGAGTTGATGCATGAAGAAGTATGGAAAGACTAACTGAGGGATATTTCATAAAATAACTGGTAAGTACTCCACAAGTGTCAGTCTTAAATGCAAAGAAAACATATGGAACTGTCCCAGATTAAAAAGAGATTAAAGGAGACAATTAAACGCAGTGTATGAGCCTGGATTAGATGCCGTACCAGAAAAAGAATATTACTGTAATAAAGGGAAATTTTTTCAATAAGGTTTTCAGATGACATAATAAGTCTGTATCGGTGTTTGATCACTGTACTGTGGTTGAATGAAATGTTAGAAGAATGTGGGGAAAAGGTGTATCAGAATTCTTGTACTCATTTTTCAACATTGTAGAATTAATTCTGAATGAAAGGTTAGGACTAAACGTGGAGAGCTCGGTGTCATACCTAGTAAAACTCTAAATGTGCAAAAACCCAAATGCCCATTAACTGATTAAGAGATCAATAAAATACACTATATCTAAGCAATGAACTGCTGTTCAGCTCCAAAAAGAGTTGAAGTCCTGACGCAGGCTACTACATGGATGAAGAATGAAAGAAAATAGTCACAAAGGTCACATGATAAAAACCCACTTCTATGAAATGTTCAGAATACACAAACACATGGAGACATCAGTAGTTGACAGAGGTGGGCAGTAAAGAGGTGGGGCAGAGACTGCTGATGGATATGGGGTTTCTTATGGGGATATTGAAAATGTTCTAAAATTAGCCAGGGGTGACAGTTGCCATGCAAAAGAAATATACTGAAAAACACTGAATGAGTTTAAATGAGTGATGATTACTGTATGTGAATTATATCTCAATAAAGGTTTTTAAAAAAAATAAGATGGTGCCTGGTGCATGGTTAAATGCCCCAGTGTGGCTCAAGATAAGACGGTTATCAGGATTATGATCATGAATGCTACTAATATACTTTATGGCCTTTCCAGCATTATTAGGTAAGTATTGTGTATAGGCCAGAGGAGAAATGAATTCCTCATTTGTTAATTATCTTTTTCCACCTGCTGAAGAACCGTGGAGTCTCTTCTGTCCTAACAAAGACAAGACCAAGAGTCAAAGGCAGATCACCTTCAGTTGCGAGAACTGGTATAACACAATCACAGACCGTGATCTGGGAAAAGGTATAAGCCTCTTACACATTTTTAGGGGATATTTTGGTTGTTGTTGCTTTTTCTTTCTATTTATTAAACAGTGGCTTCAGAGAAAAAACTTTTCACATGATTGCATTACTATCATATGTCTTCACTCAATGCTCAGTGCTCCAGTTATACTGGAGAGGCAAAGGCAGACAAAAACTGAGAATTTCAATGGGAAAGAACCGAAGTTAAAGACACCACGTCACAGTGATATATGCATAGCCGTGTTTATAGCAACACAATGTATAACAGTTAAATTTGGGTATAGACTATATGTCCATCAACAGATAAATGGATAAAGAAAATGTGATAGTTATTCATGATGGAGTACTACTCTGCCATAAAGAAGGCCAAACACAAATCATTTGGAAGAAAATGGATGCACCTTGAAACCATAATGTTAAGTGAAGTAAATCAGACACCCATGCTGAAATATCACATGATATCTCTTATATGAGAATCTTGAATTATAGATAAAGAGCAAAACAAATAAGATAATAGGAAATAGATCTTTTTCAAATTGGGAGGAGATTGAGAGATGGAGGGAGAAAGAAGAAAGGGAAATGGAATAAAAAAAACTCAGATGTGTTATGTACATGCACAGGAATATAATCATTATGTGATAGAAACATGTACTAATGAAAATTAAAAGCTGAAGAGATACAAAAGCACTAGATCTCAAGTAATCCATTAAAAAAGAGCTAGAGACAAACTAAAGGGGTTTGTATGTCAAGCAGGCAAAACTTACCACGCTCGCAGGTGGTACTGGCATGGGCCCTTATTCCGTCTCGCGGTGCTAGCAGATGCAGTGTAACTCCGGATTTCGTTTTGAATTGAAAAGGAAAATGCTGATGCCAAGTCAACGCTACCTTCCCTTAGCGCTCAGCACAGCCTCAGAGACCCGAAGCCGGGCATCAATCTCGAGGACTCTCCAAACACGGTATTTGGCTGCGATTTATGAGAGGCCTTTGAGGCTCGCTAATGCTGGTCACAACCCTGAGTCCTTGATTACTGTGAATGAAGCAAAGCCAAACAAAACAAGGCTGAAGGCTGAGCACAGGGAGCATTCGCCTGTAGTGCTACAACCCAAACGCACAACAACTGTTCCAATTTGCAAAACCATCAAGTAGCTTCCACGAAATGAATAAACGCCTTTCGGAATCTCTTTGGGAGGAAAGCTCAGATATCTGGGGAGAGAGTAGGGAGGGGGAAAGGCCAAAAGAAATTGTTAGGCAAAGCTGCATTCTTAAATAATTTGTTCCAAATACCCTCCAGTCATGCACGTGAGAAATGACATTGGAGGGCAGAGGGCGACAGTGCAGAGATAAAACAAGTTGAACGTATTTAAAGTACTTGCCAAAGAAAAATGCTCATCTGATAAAAATTTAGGCAGGAAGGATGCCAAAAGCCAGGAGAGACACAACCGAGCGATGTGACGAGGTGATTGCTGCTCCAGCTGTCAGACTTGTCAATGGTGTCGAGATGCCAGATTTTAACTCAAAAGCGGTGTCAGCCCAAGAGCTGCCTCTACTTCCCTGCATGGTTTTCATTAGGAAAGTCCTAAGATTTTGTTCCAAGTGTATATACATATACCTGATGTGGGGCCAGTTCAAGATGAAAATGTGTTGGTTTATTTGTCTCCTCTTCAGAAAATGGAATTAAAGTCGGGGGAAGAAAATACAATCTGACACCTTCTGCATTGTCACAGTGAATAGGATCCATAGGGGTATACTTGCATTAGAGTTGTGAGCATAGTGGAGGATAGGATAAGACAGGGGAGAGAGAGGGTGAATTATCTTAACAGTGCAAAAATTTTTATATTAGTCTTCAAGAGTCCTTGAAAAACAATAGTAGAAGGAGCAACCAATTTTTCTCCTCCATAATTTTTGTAGTATTAAACCAGATCAGGATTCTGTGTATGATGGTCACATAGGCATATATACACATGTAAAATCAAATTAGGGGCCATGGTAGGCTCATTATAATTGCTAAATATGTAAGAGAAATAAAGACCAGGGTCACAGAAGTGCATTCCCTCACTAAAGGGAAGTCAAGAAGGTGATGAGAAAAACAGATATTTTATAGGTACTGATATAATTCTTACTAAATGTTTAATAGTTCCCCTCAAATAATCATTTTCAAATTTTAATTCACAAATTTGATCATAATGAAATTTTTCTACGCATGCAAAGACAGGAAACCTTCACAGTGCCCTACCATTGACGCATAGCTGAAAAATGGAGGTAAAATACTCTTAGAACATTGAGAAAAGTCACACTTAGAATAGCAATGCTTCTATACTACTCAACAGAGAGTATCCAGGCCTTTTGAAACACTAACTTCTTTACCACACAGACAGATTCTCTTTTAGATCTCTAAGGTAATTTACAAGAAGCATCTGGGCCAGAGGACTCAGGAAACTGTTTAATTCTTGGCAAGCAGAGATTGAGATGTAATAATCGATCTTCAAAATGACAAATGAGAGAAAATAGAGTTTTATGATACTTTTAATTCCAACCAAGAGAGAATTAACAAGGATCAGATTTACTCACATCCACCTGAGACACTGGACAAAATATAAGACCAGTTTTCAGGGACTACATACAGGGTCGCACAGGACAGTGAGCCTTAAGAGTGGGAAGCAAATAAGGTGATCTCCAGGAGAGAGAGCCCAGGTTACTGTCTAGGTGGAACCCAGATGTTCTGAATTGATGAATGGAATCTGGAACTAAAGGGAGAGAAAAGTGCTGAGAATTTAAGGGCAAACTACTGAGACCAAAGTTATGCTAGAAAGCTAGAGACTTGCTCAACAAGACTTTAGCTGAATACTTGTTAGGATATGGTTGTGATGCAATTGCATGAATTTTTCAAGATCTAGAAGAAAACCGCCTAAAAGAAATAGATGGAACAATCTCCAGGCAAAGATGGAAATAGTTTATATTCCTCCCAGCTAGAATGGAAAATCTAATAAATCATAGGGCATTGTGTAGAGCACTCAGGAGGGTACTGGCTCAATAGTGTGGTGAGATTAACTACAGATTAAGGCTGTTTCTGTCCCAACTAATGAATCTGGAAAAGTGGTTAGAGAAGCATAAAGTAAAATGAAAGGAAATAAAATGTTTATACACTGAAAAAAGGAGAGAAAAAAACCAAAGACCCCCAATCTCTATTAGAAAAAAAAAATTTCTACCCAGAAAACACTAGCCACATGGCAAAATACAAGATCAGCACACAGAAATCAATTGCATTTTCTATATATTGAAAATGGACATGAAGAAACTGAAATTAATGGAATACCATTTACAAATGCCCAGAGTATAAAATACATGTTAATTTAATAAAGTTTATATAGAATGTGGATGATATAAATTAGAAAATGCCTGTTGAAGTCATTTTTAAAACACCAAAACACTCAGAGAGGTATACCATGTTCATAGATTAGAAACCTCAACATAATAAAGATGACTATTCTTCCTAAAGTAATACACTGGTTTAATGTAATACTCTAAATCTGAACAAGTTTCTTTGTAGACATACTCTTAGATTTGTATGAGAAAGGAAAGGAAAAATAAAATAGGAAGAATCACTCTTCTCAATGTTAACATTTATTAGTTGAGTTAATAAACATGATGGTATGGTATTGCTACAGCAACAGATATACTGAGTAATGGGATACTACAGAGAACCTAGAAAAAGTTGTGCATAAGTGTCATCAATTAATTTTTAGCAAAAGAGCAACAATTCGGTGGAGGAGACAGTTTCTACAATAAATAGTGCTAGGACAATAGGACATTCATCAGCCTAAATAAATAGAAAAAAAATATAAATGTCATACTTCATACAATTATCTCACAAAAGGAATCATGAATATAAATGTAAAAAATAAAATTCAAAAAGATACATAAAAGAATATGGGAAAAATATTCATGATCTGTAATTAGGGTAAAAGAGTTCTTATAGTTTACATCAAAACATAATCCATAAAAGGAAAATCTGATATATTAGGCCTCATCTCAATTAAAAATGATTACTCTGAAAGATCTTTTTAAAACAACTACAAAGCCAAAACATATTTTCTAGCCAAAATGAAATTAAACTGCAAAATCTGAAAATATGTGGAAACAAAATATTAGAGACATGAGTCAAAAAAGATAATTTAGAAAATATTTAATTTAATTGGGAATTAAAATATAATATATCAACATTTAAAAGATACAAAATTTAAAATATAAAGCATGTTTAATTCAAAATTGATAGCTTAAATATCTATATTGGCAAGGGAAGCCTGAAATTAATGACTTCAGCTTTAACTTTTAAAACTTTAAAAGCAGAGGGAATTAAACATAAAATCAGTCATGGAAAAATACTAATGAAGAGTAAAATCAATAAAATTCAAAATAAAGAAATACAGTTTATGAAACCAAAGTTGGTCTTGGAAATAATAAAAAATATACTTCTAGCCATAGTCAAACAGAAAAAACAAGAAAAGAGACAAATTTTCAGTGTTTGGAATGAAGTCAGTGGTAGTATTGCAGGTTCTTCAGAAACAAAAAGACAAAGAAACAGAAAACACTATGAATAATTTTGTATGAATAATTGCAACTAAAATGAGGTGGACAATTCCTTGAAAAATACAAAGCATCAGAATTCACTCAAGAAAAATTATATAGCCTGAATCACACTATGTATTTAAAAAATAAATTTTCATTTAAAAACTCTCCCTAAATCAGGCATGGCAACTCTCTATGCCTGTAATCTCAGCACTTGGGAGACTGAGGCAGGAAGATTGTTGCAAGTTTGAGACCAGTCTGGGCTACAAGGTGAGCTCAAGGCCAGCCTGAACTGCATAGGGAAATCCTTTATCAAAAAAGACAAAAAAACAAACCAAAACAAAAAATACCACCACCAACAAAAAACACCTCTTCCTATATCAAGAACCATAACAAGAATGGCCACTTTGCCATTTCTGTTCAACATAGTAATGCAGTGCTGTAGATTCATAGTGCTGGAATACAGTAAAGGAAGAAACAAATAAATATGTAAAACTGATCTTATTTACAAAAGACATGGATGACCTAAATAGAAAACAATACAGTGTCCAAAAATGCTACCAGAAGTAAAACAATAATTTTATCAAGATACAAAATCAATCCATAACTTACACAGATTTAATATAATCTCAATCAAAATACAATTAGCATACCTCACATAACTAGAAAAAAACAATCCTAAAACTAATTTGGAATCAGAAGAGATGTACAATAGCAAAAGCAATTTTGGGCAACAAGGGAGAGACAGGGAACATCAAAATTCTTGACTTGAAGTTACACTACAAAGATATCAAGTTAAAAACAGCATGGTATCAGCAAAAGCAAAACAAATTAAAACACCCAGACTCAAGGATCAGTGGAACACAATAAAAGATGCAGGAACAACTCCAAGCATACTCAGCTGCCTTATCTTTGACAAAAGGGCTAAAAAACCACTTTCACTCAGAGAAATATAATTTCTTTAATAAATGGGGCTGAAAAAATTGTCTTTCCGTATGATGAAAATTGAACCTAGACCCATATCTCTCACATGCATCAAACTAAAATCAAAATGGAGCAAAGGTCAATTTCGAAACACTAAATTTGCTGGAAAAGAGAACAGGTAAAACTATAGAAGGGATAGGTACAGGCAAAGACTTTATGATCAAAATACCAATTGTACAGAAAATATGAAGAATCAACAACTGTTTATTTTGCCTCCTTTGTATCCCAGTCTAAATTATTTCAGACCCCAAATTGTAAGATTTATTATTCTCCATATAGAAAATCCCTATGAGAAACAAGGACAAGACTTACAGAAGACTTTTCAAGAGAAACTATGTAGGCAAGAAGGGAGTGGATCAAAATATTTAAAGCAGATTTCTATATTTAGTGGAGATATTTCTCAACAGTGAAAAAAAAAATAAAGATTTTCTCAAACAAATTTGAGATAATTCATTGTCAGTAAACCTATTCTTTGAAAAATGTTAAGAGAGCTCTTTAAGGAAAAAGAAAATGATCTTTGTCAGGAATGCAGATATCCATAAAGAAAGGACATGTGTTACAGAAGGAATGAAGGCAAAATAAAATCTCAATTTTTGTATTTTAATTGTTATAAAAATGAGTTATTGGTTAAATTAATGATAGTAACACAGTATTGGGTGATCAAACTGAATTTCAAGAGATTGGCAATTTGGCTCTTAAAATTTTGCAATAGCAAAGCAAAACCTAAAAATTTATGAGACAGTGAAGAAAGAAGAGAAAGAGTAGAAAGATAAGGGAAAGAAGGGGTAAAAGAGGATAGAAAGAGAGGTTAACACATGACCTATTTGCGAATGAAACATTTTTCAGTTAATAGTGCAGCATGAACCATAATGAATCCACAAAGCCAGCTTGCACAAAAAGTAAACCAGATGAACTCTAGTCTAAATATGAAAAGAAAAACGATTCTTGTGTTTACCTGTAATACAGTTCTTGAAGTTGCTTACTTCACCCACTTTTGAAACTCCAGCTAAAACAGTCAATTCTCCTTCCTGAGGAGGTTATTATGCCCACACCTTCAACCATTTCCCTTACTTGGCTCTCACACTCCAGGGCTCCTATGCGTCTGCTCTCTTTGCCTAGGTACCAAACAATTTGGGATATTGTTACATCGTGAATCCTGGCAGCTCTGCAAATTCAACTTAGTCAACTCTCAAGGAGTCTGGGAACCTAGCTAAGCCCATTCTCTTTATAATGCATAGGCTGTCCCTATAGCCCTAGCTATTCCCTACTGTGGTACCAAACCCAGTGTGCCCCTGCATGTCAGCCCGTCTCATTTGGAACGGTATGTAACAAAGAGTTCTACCTTTTAATTATCAAAGCGTTGCCATGCTGCTTACATCTTATAAAACATAGTCAAATTTCTTAAGCAGAATGTTAAAAGCACTCATAATTATGGAAGCAATAATAAGTTGAACCACTTTAAAATTAAGTACATTTGTTCATCAAAATACACCATTCAGGGAATGAAATGTAAGTCACAGTGTGTGTGCGAGGGGGACTGCAGTTCACAATTTGGACCAGAACTTGACTGTAGCAAATAATAAGACAATCAATTCAATAGAATATACACTGAAAATCCTTTTCACAGCAAAGGATATTTGAATGATTAAAAAAATATATAAAGGAGTGTTCAACTTCCATCAAGGAAAGAAAAATGAAAGTTCAAACTATAAGCTACCACTATAGACCACCATGGCTAAAATGAACAGGGTCATTGCAGCAAATGTTGGTGAGTATATGCATGAAAATTCTCATGGGAACTGGTAAAACCACCTCAACAACTGGTGATATTTACTAAAACTGAACAAATGTATGTTCTTTACACAACTAGGTATTTGCTCAGTCAAGATTTATAAATGTTTGCACCAAGAGACAGATCCAAGAATATTTGTTACAGCATTAATTACTATATCCCCAAAGTGGAATAAATAAAACATTTATCATCGGTAGAGTGAATCAATAAACTGTGATATATTCATTTCATACAATCTTAAACAATAAGACAGCATACTGGCATGTGCAGCAACACAGAATTTTATAAATGTAAATTTGGGCAAGATAATTAGATACAAAAATACATATAAAGCTCAAAAGTGAGCCACACTGATGTGCTAAATATTAAATAAATAGTACTCACGGAGAAAAGGAGTAATGGTGTGGGGGCGGTCACAAAGGGTTGTGAGAATGCTGGCAACTTGGTTGTTCATTTTGTGAACGTCTACTAAAGCTGCAGACTTACAGTGTGTGCATCTTTATAGATGTACGTACTACTTTAATTGAAAAGTAATCTGAAGAGCATATTTCATGACCTACTTTACATGTGGCAAGAAAGAAGAGCTGAGGACTTAGCTATGGTATTTTGCTTGAAACTTGAAAAACCTGTCACGTCATGAACCCAGAAAGAAAATGTAAGAAGCAAAACAAAGAAAAGAAAAAGAAAGGCAAAGAGGAGGTATCAGTGGAATATGAGAGTGATTTATGTTTAACCTTGAAGTTTCCTGAAGAAAAACTACATAGAAATATCTACTAGTCACTTGTAAACACAGATTTGGAGATCAGTAAACACCTAGGGCAATGAGACTTACAATTATGAGCTAATAAAATGAAAAGGCAACCTTTGAGCTCATGAAAATAGATGGTTTATCCATGGAATACATATGGACTAATAAACAAAGGATGGGTGATGGTCAGAAATATTTTTAAAATTCATTATATATGAGAATTTGTTTCTGAGGGGGAAACCCTTTGCACTAGGACCCAAGGGTTCAAGGGCTGACCTGACCCTATAGGAAAATGAGTTCAATTAAGAGAAAAAATACTCACCTTTATTCCTATTACACAAATGAAGTCAGGGATTTAAAAAAGAGTGAAAAAACAAAACCTGAGACCTTTGACCAATTAATAAAACCGTGCCTTACAATCTCCCACTTCTTTTCAAAGCCAACAGACACATCTAGGATCTTTGTGAGACCCAGTGACACTAGAGGGAGGAAAGTTTTCTGATTGCAGGAGCATAAAGTTTGGCTTATAAATAGTTTGCAACTCCAAAGCGGCAAGAGATTTATGTCTCCCTAAAGAGGCCCTTAAAAAAAGTCAGCCTTTATCTCTGTCAAAAATGTGCTGAATCCACTCCTCAGAGGAACCAGGCCAAGGAAAGGTCACTTGAGGCCCCGTGCTGAAGCCCAGGAAAGAACCCTACGGCGGAACACATCACAGTTACAATCAGAATCAAGCACAGGGTCAGAGATGTGTCTCGGGGAGGATTTTTTGGTTTGTTTCTGTTTTTGACAGTGTATAATTGAACAAAGAAAACATCTACAAGTTTTGACTCTCTGGTTTTAATGTTATTTAATAGAGTTGTAGAAAGAAGGGAGAAGCCAAGAAGTCTTGGTGATCTATATTAGGTTAAGAAATTGCCCCTCTCTACCTCTTGGTGGATCCATCCAAAACTATAGAACAATGATCTAAAAATGAGGGCTTCTCAATTCTAAGTTGCTCAGGAAATATGAATTAGAACAACTCCTCTGACCGCTCGCAATACTTTCTTTTTGAATTCTATCACTAGATTCCAATACCGCTGGGGCATTGCCCCCATAATGGACCTTCTTGTTTCTCAACACATGACCATTTGCAACATATTCTTTTGACTTTCTGAGAAATTATTTCTCACTGGCTTCTACTCAAACCCCCATATGTGGAAGTTGTCTTACTTTCACAATCCTATGTCAGATAACTTTATGTTGAGTTAAAGACGTCTAAATGCCTATAATTCACACACACAGGATATCCACAGCCTGCCTAAACCCCATGCAAGTTATTTCTATGGAAGAAAAAACTGTCAGACCATTGAATTGGTTGTTTTATTACATCTAGACAAAACTGAACAGAAAGAGACAGGTGATGTTTGGAAAGACTGATGAACCAAGAATTCACTTTAACCCTCAAGTTATTTTCCTGGCTTTGTCACTAATGCTATACATCAATTATGTGAACATAGATAAGACAGTAAACCTCTCTAAACCCTGGTCTCAAAAATCTATAAAATGTGTAGGTTGGCACAGGAAAGCTTTAAAATTTCTCCCAGCTGTAACATTCTATGACTCTAGAAATAATTAAATCTTTTATGTCCTAATTCAGATTTTTACTCTTATGTAGACTATTAAATTCTTAGCCTGGGTATATAATAAATCTTCATGCAACATCTGTAAGAGCACAATACCACATCTGTAAGAGCACATAGTATATATTGATAACATAGAAATGTGAATTCCAACACTAACTCTTTTTGCAACATCTAATAATTTTAGGGAAAATCAATCAACTAAGGAGAGAAGGATCTGTGGATTTCAGGTTTTATCTACTACTAGTTGAGTAGTCAAAAAAAAGAAAATACATCATTTTCTTCTGTTCTCTCTTAACTTTTCTGAAACTAAGATTCCTCATCTGTAACACTGGGAAATCATAATCAACCTGAAATATTGATGGGAAAAATTAAGTGAAATATTACCTGTAAAGTTATTAACTCACAAATTTATTATTCATCAGAAATTCTCTGGCAATCATAATTGTTTTTGCCGCAGAGCCTACTGAGTTGGCATTTTCTTAATGAGTCTCCTAATAACCATAAATAAAATAAGTTAAGACTATAATTATTTGAATTTCAACAGGCCAGTTAACAGGAAGACAAGCAGGGCTAAGGCACATAAGGTTCAAATAGGCTATTTTATCAGACTAAGGAAACAAACTGGAGGGGAAAACCCCCAAACACCTCAGACTCTCATATTCATTTTTTAGGTACATGAAATAAACAAAAGCAACTTTCCTGCAGAACATAGAGTACTCTTGAAAATTTCAGATTAGGTTCTAGGACAGCCTTTCCGAGTTCAACAACTGCTTAGAATCAGTGTTTCTCATCAGGGCATTTTGGACAGAGCAATTATTCACTGTGCTAGAGTTGTCCTATGTTCTCTTCAGACATTAAAGGATTCTCAGCCTCTTTCCTCTATCTGTAGGATCAAAACTGGTTACTGTTTTATGAGGCACAGTGCAAAATGAGAACACAGAATTCTTTGTTCAAAACTTCTTAAGAATTTCAACATGGCCCAGCAGGGAATTCAACCAATCATGGGCCCTTATGAACATAGCCTGGGCCGCAAGGTGACTGCACAGGTTACACATCCTCAGAGCCAGCTCTTTGTGGATAGATGCCTTTGGTCACTGCAACCATTGAAGAAGTCCCACTCCTTTACATTGCCTGGCATCTCCTTTAACAACAAACAAGTTACAGATATCTTAGTGCAGTGATTCATGCATACCTATGTTTATAGTAGCACAATTCATAGTAGCTATATTTTGAAAGCAGCTTATATGTCCATCAACAGATAACTGGATAAAACAAAATGTGGTATTCATTCACAATGGACTACTACTCAGACATAAATAAGGATAAATTTGACTCATTTGTAGGAAAATGGATGCATCTTGAGATTACAATGCTATGTGAAATAGACTCAGAATTTCAAATATCTCATGGTGCCTCTTACATGAGAAAACCAAACTGTAAATGAATTAAGAGCAAAATAAAAGAGACGATAGGAAACAGGAAAGAATATGTTGCAGAGATGGGAAGGGAATGTGAGGATAAAGAAGAGAGAGAGCAGTATTTAAGAGGAAGTAAAATGATTAAGATGAGATATGTGCATGTCAGTTCCTCAAGCTGAATGCAATCATCATGTATCATGAATATATAGCAATAGATAAAAAGTTATAAATCACATATACACAGAACATTTTAAAGCATTATCATAAGATAAGGAAACTAAGGCACAAATAAATTGTTCAAAATTATTGGTAGGAAAAAACAAATGTAGGATTGCATTGATATTTTCTGACTTCCATTTCAGTCATTTGTTTTTAAATAAAAGTATTACATTCAGTATGTTAACCTGTATATTCAGTATTTATGTACATTCATAAAATTATACAATCATCATAATTTGAGATCATTTTATCAACTAAAAATGTATTCTATGTTCATAATCAGTCACTATTCATTCTTTTTCCTAATTCCTCCAGCCCTATGCAGTCATTAATCTTTGATTTTTGTTTCTACTCATTCATATTACATATAGCTTTTTAAAATCAGGTTTTTAAAATCAGTATGATGCTTTTGAGGTTCACCCATTGTTTTAGCATACACAAGAACTTCATTTCTTTTAATTTCCAAATATCCCTCTGTATGGATATACATTTTACTTATTTATCTATCCATGGATAAATACAGATATTTGCAATGTTTTGGCTGGTAAGAATAATGCTTCTGTGAACAATGTGCATGTTGGCATGTATATGTGTGTACTCATATTTTCAGTTCTCCTGGATATATCCCTTATAGCCAGTGGAGTGGAATTTCTGGGTCATATAATAACTCAATGCTGAACATTTGAGAAACCGTCTGACTGTTTCAAGGCAGCTTCACCACCATACAGTTCCAACAGCAATGTGTGGAGGTTACGATTCCTCCACATGCTATACGTCATTGTTGTCTTTTATTATTACAGTCATTCTAGTGGATGTGAAGTAGTATCTGTGGGTTTTGATTTGCATTTCTCTGATGGCTAATGATGTTGAGCATCTGGTGGTATGTTTATTGGCCATTTGTAAATCTTCTTTGGAGAAATCTCTATTCAGATCCTTTGCCCATTTTTAAAGTGAGATAATTGCATTTTTATTGTTGAGTTACTATGTGTTTTGCATGTATTTTAGATACTTTATTGGATATATAAAAACACTGTCTTTTATATTCTTGGTGTTCTTTGAACAATACAAGTTTTAGAGTTTGATGAATCCCACTTTATTCTTCTGTCTCTTTGTTATTCCATTACATCTGAGAAACTTCAGACTAACCCAAGGTCATGAGGATTTATACCTATATTTTCTTCTAAGGGTTTGATACTCCAGCTTTTATATTTATTGTCTTTGACCCATACTGAGTTAATTTTGTATAAAGTGTGAGCCAATTCATTCCTCAATGAATTGTTTTGGCATCCTCACTGAAAACGGTTGATTTTAATACAGTGGTTTAACTCTGAACTCTCAATTCCACTCCACTAATCTATGTATATCATTATGCCAACCACAGTGTTTAGAGTATTGTAGCTTTATACTTCGTTTTGAAATGGGAAAGAAAGTGTCAATTGTGTTGAATCTGAAGATCAATGGGGAGAGTATAGCCATGTTCACATTCATAAACATAGGATGCATTTTTGGAAATTTCACATTTATTTTAACATTTTGCTGCTAACAGAGCATAGGATTTATACTTCATTTTTGGAAACTTTTTAATAGTTTAACTATTTTACCCTGTTGATGCTATTATAAATGGAATTATTTTTTCAATTTCACTTTCAAATTGTTCACTGCAAGTATACAGAAATACAAGTAATTTTTCTACATTGACTTTTGTATCCTGAATGTTTTAGTTTCAGTAGAGGTTTTTAAACTCTAGAGGAATCTTTAGAATTTCCTACTTGTATAATCATGTTATCTGCCAGTAAAGACAGCTTTATATTTTATCTTGTTCTGATGCCAGGCCAGGACTCTAACTACAATGTTGAATATAAATTGGGGGATGGTGGACATCTTATTCCTGATCTTAGAGGGAAAACACTCAAAGCTTCCTCATTATAACAGTAGTCATGACTTCTTTACAGATGTGCCTTATCTTGTTGAGAAAGTTCTTTTTTGAAGCTTGGTGAGAGGTTTTATTATGATAGTGTGCTAACTTTTGTCAACATTTTTCTATGGTATTGACATAATCATGTAGTTTTTGCCTTGTATTCTATTGATATTGTATATACTATTGATTTTCCAATGTCAAGCGAACCTTATATTGCTGAAATAAAACTCAGTCATTGTATATTATTGTTTTTACATATTTTTGTACTGGGTTTACTAACAATTTGTTAAGAATTTTGGCTCAATAATCATGAGATATCATACTTTTTTTTGTTTGTAATTTTGATTTGGCTTTGCTATCAATGCTGGGATCACAACCTGAAATTGAAAGTATTCCCTCTTGTTCTCTGTTTTGAGAAGACTGTGAAAAGTTGATATTCATTTTCTTTAAATGTTTGGCAGAACTCACCTGTGAAATCATTTAGGTCTGGACTCTTTTTGTGAATAGTTTTGTGTTTACTAACTCAATCTATTTACTTTCTAGGCAAGCTTAGCAGAGTTCTTAGCTATATTGTTCTGTAATCTTCTCAGTCTCACAGAATTGTTAGCTTCTTCAAAATTATTAACCAACAATTTCTATCCATTCTTTCTGATAGTCCATGCTTTCTTGAATTTGATTCAGAAATTCGTGAGTTTTTTTTTCTAGGTATTTGTCCATTTCATCTAATTTATTTAATTTGTTGGTATGCATTTATTCATAGCAAGGTTTTATAATCCTTTTTTCTATAAGATTAATAATAAGGGTCTCCCCTGCATTCTTAATTTTAGTTGAATCTCTTTTTGGTCATCATAGCTCAGTGTGTATCAATTTTGCTGATCTTTTAAGAGAACGAATTTAAGCTCATTGTTTCCATTATTTTCTAGTCTTTATTTCATTAAGTTCTTTTCTTTATTATTTCTTCTCATCTGCTTGTTTTGAGTGAGTTTGCTCTTGATTTTCTAGTTCTTAAGTTGGAAGAGTAGGTTATTGAATTGACATTTTTCTTCTTTTTTAATGTAGCCAGTATAACTATAAATTTCTATTTAATGTTTAATTGCAATTAATATATTTTGGTATGCTGTGTCTCCTGTTTCATTCATTTCAAAGCATTTCCTAATGTCTTAGTTACTTGTATCATTGCTGAGAAAAAATATCTGACACCCAAAGGTAAAGGAGGAAAGGTTTATTTAGCTCACAGTTTGTAGAGGTTTCAGCCCATAATCAGCTGGCTCCAAGTCAGGGTGACATGACAGAAGGAATCACAGAGGAGACTGGTTCATGATGCTCTCAAGATAGCAAAAGCAGTAAGAGAGAGGAGACAAGGTGCTTTCTGTCCCTGATATTGTATGTGGGATACCTGCCCATGCACAGGTATGGTACTCATACCCTTAGTGCTAGGCAGAACTATGCCAAACCAGTGATTTATGAATCTCATACCCTAAATCCCAGCACCATACACTCTAGATTCAGGACTCTGAAAAAGTCCTATGATGAATTGAGGCTTTGGAGGGCTATCTAGACACAAACTACAACACCTAATTTTCTTTTGTAGTTTCTTTTTTGTCCAATTAATTTAGCAATGGTTATTTTTTCCATAATTGTGAATTTCTTTCTGTTATTAGTTTTTATTTCTACTTTTTTTGCAGAGAATGTATAACACATAATTTTAATTTGGTTAAATTTATTGAGGCTTGTTTTATAACCTAACATATAATCTATCCTAGAAAATATTTGTTAAGCAAATATCTGCATTTTGATATTGGGTGGAAAATATGCAGATATCTTTTAGATCAATTTCATTTTATTATTATGTAATGTCCCTCTTTATTTCTAGTGACTTTTTCTGTTTTAAAGTCTATTACTTTTCTGCTATTGGTAGTCACTATAGCTTTCTTAGGGCTGTTGTTTGTGTATCTTTCCCATCCTTTTACTTTCTATTTGTATATTTTATTCTAAAAGAATATAGTTGGATATTGTCTTTATCCAGTCTGGTATCTTTGGCTGTTGATTATATTACTTAATCCATTAATATCTGTTGTTATTATTGATATAGTAGGATTTACCTGTTACTGCTTTCTGCATTTTCCACATATTTTTGCTTCTGTTTTCTTTCACATTGATTTTTTCTGAAGTAACATTATCATTCCTTGAATGATTTTCACCATGTTTGGAGTCATCAGTGGTTAATTTATTAGAATTTTTTCAAATTTATATTACAGAGCACTGAGATAAAATGAAACTGTGCAGCTATCTAGCTGTCTCCCATTTGCCCTGCTGTATGCTAACTACTGTTATGCACATTATACCCAAATATACTACGAATCAAACAATAAATTTTGTAGTTTTTATTTTATGTAATTTAATGTCAGAGAAGCTCAGAGAATAGAGAAGACAAAGTATAAAAAGATATGACGTCATTTCCTTACTCTGATATGGTTTTACTCCCAATCTTGTCCATTGTACTGTTATGTCAACGTCTTACATTTCTGTGCAAGTCCAGTGAGTATAATAGCACACATATTTTTAATTCCTTTTTTATTTAGAATTAACTATTTATAAATCTGTCATTCTGGTAAAATATACATAAAAATTATATTTTGTCCTGTACAGTCCATTAGCAACTATGTATATTCATAATACTATGTAATCAGCACAACTATGAATTTCCAGAAGTTTATCATCATTCCAACATAAACGCCACACCCTTGAAACTATAACTCCCAATTCTTCCCTTTCTCCTTCCTTCCCTTTAGTAACTTCTATTCTACTTTCTATTTCTATGAATTTGCCCATTTAAAATGCCTCAAGTGTGATGTAACATTTGTCTTTTTGTATGTGGTTTATCTTGCTTAGAATAAAATTGTCAAGGTTGTTCCATATTATATTATTTTATATATTTTGTACATCATTTATTTTTATAGTTGAACATTTTATATCTCTGTTATCTAGAATCTGTGTGTTTATCTATCTCCTATATTTTGCTATCCAGTTATCACCTGACAGCCATTTGGGTTGTTTCTCTTTTGGTTAATGTGAACAAGGACATTGTGAAGATGAGTATATAAGTATCTGTTTGAGTCCTTATTTTCAATATTTTGGGGTATAAAACTGGAAGTGGAATTGCTAGATCTAGCAATTTGCATACAACTGCTTTTTAAATTAGTTAATAGATGAAAAGAAAATAAATATACATTTCCATTATCTTGGATTATTATACAATACTTTTGCTGGGGCTCGGTTTATTCACATGATTTGAATTAATGCCTGGGGTCCTTGGTGTTCTGTCTAAAGAATTTCCTTTTAATATGTATTTTAAAGTCATTCTGCTAGCAATGGTACTTTCCAGTTTTTGTTTACCCAGGAATAGCCTTATTTCACTTTCATATTCCGAAGATAGTTATGCTGGATGTAAGATTTTTTTTTGACAGATTTTCTTTTAGTACTTTGAGTATATTGTTCTGCTGGCTCTGAACTTCACTATTTTTAATGAGAAATTAACCCATTAAAGAGAGAAAATTGGGAGCTATTACTTCAATAGCTCCAGAATGTCTTCCAGGGGGCCAGTGAAAGTGTTTTGGAAATACTGATAGTTGCATAATACCGTGAATGTAGTTATGGCTACTGACTTGTACCAGGCAGACATCGCTTTGAAAGTACAGCCTTCGGGTTTGTGGCAAGCCTAGCAGAGTTCTTAGCTATATCGTTCTGTAATCCTTTCAGTCTCACAAAATTGTTAGCTTCTTCATTGTTGTTCACCAACAAAATCTCCATTATTTAGGAGACTGTCCTTGGCCTCGAATTTCACACACTGTTTCAAAGGAAGTCAGTCCCTTCAAGGAGAGCCTCAGAGCTCTCTGTCTTAGAGAATACCTCTTCCCCTGGGAAAAATCTCAGAGCCCCAATTCTAGACACTGGGCAGAGGGTGGTGGTCTTTGGTGTCTCAGGCTGCCTCTCTCAGTGTAGACCTTCTATCCTGTAATCAAACTGGGCCAAGAGTGATCAAGGACCCTGCCTTCTCTGCTACAGAGGTAGAGTCCCCTCATTATGAATGGGGACTGGGTAGAGAAAAGGCAGGCTGATGTCTGAGAGTTTAGTTTGTACTGTCCAAGCCTGGTAAGAATAGGAAATGCTGACTGCCTGCTCTTCCAGATGAGCTACTGAAACCCCTTGATTGGGACTGAAGGGATGGGAAGCTCCATCTTTTTGGAGCTTCTGCCTAGAGTAGAGCTTCCAATGAACCAGGTGGGAGAGGGAAGGAAAGGAAAGGGTCAGAGATTCAAGTGCAACAGAATCTCTCTTTTCCTTTTGAATGTGAACAGATCTTCTTAAATAAATCTTCATTTTCAGTTCCCCTGATAATATTGAGATAATTGACATGGTTGGGTTTTTTCCCATAGTCTTTACTAGTTATGCTTATTTCATTAGGAAGCAGGTCATAGAGTTCCTCATGCCATCATTCTGGACTTGCTGTCTGTCTCCCGCCATGCATCCTCCCAATCTTTTGATGCCTGTGTATTTTGCTGATGAGCAAGTGGAATTGGTTATGGGTGTTCTCATCCTGTCTTTAGGATCCATTTCAGAATCAGGTAACCCTCCTGTGCATTTCTCCTATTCTCTGAGGAGAAGTTTAATTCTAAAATCCTTGTAGATTTCCCCAAACACATGCCTTGGTTAAGGGATAGTTATTGTCAGGAGTGTATACCTGAAAATGATTAAAAAGTAGTAAAAGTAACTGAACTGCCTAATTATAAACTCCCTGCTGAATCATCCCTTATGTGGAAAAAAAATGCTTTCTTGGTATATGTAAGGTTCATAGCTTTCTCAAAGACTATTCGAGAATGAGCGCAGACTACTCTGTTTAAAAGCATACAATAGCTTAAATGAAATAGAAATATCCTCTAACACTCCCCCCAAAGGGGTCAGCAATTATTAATGAAAAGTGAGCCTCAAAACTTGCCAGCCAGTGATTAAAAGACAGTCGCTGCGGAACAGTCTTGCTCTCTCAAATAAAAGAGATGAAGAAGGAAATTAAATTCCTGAAGAAATAAATTTTGACTGAAGTGAGAAATCACACTAAGAAGCTAATTTAAGGGAGATGAAATTAATTTTGGTGACACTTATTCTATTTAGCAAAAATGGTGACAAAACATATAGTGGCTCTGTTAGCCAGAGATAAGAGGCGAGTAATTTAAGGCTGGGCACAGCTACATTCTACAGCGATTTAATCCCACTGCTACACATCCCTGGTGACCTATCATTAAAGGTTTAAAGTAAAACTGACAATTATTATTAGCTAGTAATTGGATTTTGGAGATTCAGTATAAAGTTAGGATAATTTAAATGACTGTTGACATTGGAAAGATTATGTAAACGCTTTGAATCAGCTGAATTTATCAATTTATTTAGTCTTATAAAACCGAGTATGTGTAGTCAGCCCCAGAAGCCCGGCGTGAGGGGTAGTGGCTTTCTCAGAATTGTCCTCAGGGGGCCAGCAAAGGCTTAGACTGGGACTTCCCAAAGGCAACACCCACCCTGGCATACCAAATTCCTGTCATGGAGATGGGCTCCCAACCCGGGCTCCACACCCTCCAGACCTTCGCCCTCCGCAGAGCCCTGGGCAAGGCATGCCTCACAAAACCACAGGACCCCAGGGGGGAAATGAAATTGTCACAGGCCAATATTTTATGGTATAGATTTTTAATTACAAAGGCTGAAATTCAGAAACGAAAGATGGAATCAAAAACACAAGCGTCATTGTAGATTTATAGCAACGTCCTCTGGCCAGAGTAATTTCTCCAAAGCTACACTCCATAAATACTGATACAAATCCTGCCTGCTCCTTTGTCCAACCATAAGCACCAAGTAAAATTGGATTATTTAGAGGAATGCTTTACAAAATTAGTTCTGCTAAGAATGCAATTGCATTAAAATCACTAACAACATGGTGTCTCTACCAGCTGTGGCAGATACTTCTCTTAATGGCTCCCCTCACCTTTAAGTGCTTTCTTAAAGGGAAGGTTCAGTTTTACTCTGAAATAATTATGTCCCTGTTTCTATTACATTCAGTGTATACTATTTAAACCTTCTCCTGCACCTAATGACTCAGGGCATTATAATCTCACTATGTTGTGTTGAAGAACAATAAAACTTATATATAATTCATATTTACTGTAGCTTAAAAAGTAAATTTTAACCATTAACTATTAATACTTTTAACTTTAGTGATTCTGTCCCCGAAGTTAATCATAAGGGATTACTTAAGGTTTTGTGCCCAAATTTTGTGGGTGGTTGTGAGGCCTAGAAGAGTGAAAACTTTTTAAGCGTCAACTTGAGAAGCACAGGAAGTTGTTTAAGTCAATTATGGTGTATCCTGATGCTGGAATATGTCACACAGTCACAAGAATACACACTACAGGACGGCATAGACACTGCATGCTGCTAAGTAATTAAAGTAAGATATGCAGCAGTATTATGCTGAATATTAAGCTACTGTCTCATAGCTCAAATCCATCCTTCTGTAACAGGTTCTGTAGTGCTGAGGCTGTGAGTTGTAGATTACAGCTCTTTGTCAACAGATTGGGCACTAAAACAGTACCTGAAGGTTAAGGGAGGGATATAAGGTGTTTCCTTATGATTTCCCCATGCTCCTGGCACCAGTCTCCTTATATGCCCCTCATAGAGACCAGTACAGCCACAAAGGCTCCTCCTTTAGCTGAGGTCTGCTCCCAGTTCTGCCAGACTTCTTCTCTAAGCTTCCAAGTTCTAACTCCATCTTTCTTTTATTCTTCTGTGTCTAAGGGCAGGGAGCTCCTTGTCACAGTGACTGTTATCAATGTTTGCTTCCTCTCATGGTGCTTTTGCTACAACTGAGTGTGTGATAGGCCATTAGGAGTCTTTCCTGCCAAATACAGACTTACCAAATGTTTTTAGTGCTCTCATGGTGCCTTTGTTAGGGCTGAGTTGTGTCCCTTAAAAAGTCCTATGTTGAAGTTCTAATGATTTTAGAAAATATGACTGTTACTTGTAGATAGTATGAGAATAAAGAAATTAAGTTAAAATGAAGTCACATATGAGATTATCTTATAATCTCATATGACTGCTAATCTCATATGATAATCTCATATGAGATTATCCATAATCTCATATGACTGCTATCTTTATACGAAAAGGAGATTAAGCCAGAGATATGTCCACACGGAGCAATGACCACACGGAGAAAGGGAGGAGATGGTTATCTATAAACCTAGAAGATGGAAGTCTATAAACCTAGAAGTTCAGCATAGACCCTTCTCCCATGACCTGTAGAAGGAATCAGCCCTTCTGACACCTTAGCGTTGGAGTTCCAGCCTCCAGAACTGTGAGAGAAAAAAACACTTGCTGGTTAGGCCACTCCACTATGGCACCTGTTATGGAAGGCCTTGAAAACTAATATCCTGCTTGTCCAGATCCTATATTAAATTATGTCTGTCAAAGTAACTTACATGCATGTACCCAGAAGTGACCCTAGGAAACAGATCTTCAAGGATGAGATTCCAGGATTGTTTTAGACACAGCCTTGACTCATCTCTGTCATAGACAGTTGTATCAAGATTAACCAAATAATCACTGTGGTCCACTGTATCTATTGCACCACATGTGTTGGGGCATAAATAGCTACTGCCCTTAGTCATTAGGGCAGCAAAGATGGCTACAAGGACAGTGGAGCAAGAAGTTCATAGTCAGGTCTCAAAATTTCAGCTCGGGTCACAAAGAAACCAGAACATTCACATGACAGATTTAGATGAAGACTTTAATTACTGAAGCTCATATGTCCATCACTGCAAAAGTTCTAGGGACTCCGAAGCATTTGTGTTCTAGGTATTTGAGGAACTGACCATTCATGTGCCTGCAATCAAAGTAACACAATAGAGACAGAGGCACTGCTCATCACCCAGGAGAATGGTGAATTCAAATTGCCAAGTGCATACAAAATTCAAAACAGGAGACCTGAAGAAACCAGGAAGAGTTGTTCATTTATAAATGTTATTTGTATCTGGAGCATTTAGCTCAAGGTAACCAAGATGAGGCAGAAACAGTTTATCTTCCTATAGGTCTCCTTGAGAAATGGCAGTACCAGGCAGTGTGTATATTTACACAACATAAATGTGTCAATTAGTAAAAGTGAGAATAGCCTAGCACTGACTGATAGGCCAGTAGGAGTCTTGCCTGCCAAATACAGACATACAAATTCTATCCATCCTCTGTCTATCCATCCTATCCACCTGTCATCTTTGACCTTGAGGAGCAGAAATAGAATACATACATATATATATCTCCTGCCTTATGTTGGCTTCTTCTATGTGCTCATTTGTCCACAAAGCCATATTGAAGCAGAGAGAAAGGCTACCTGTACTTGCAGTAAAGGAGTATATTATGTGCCTTACTGTCTTTCTAAATACCCTTCAAGAGATGATCAAATACATCATGTGCACATGTCTATGGATGGGAAAAGATCCACACCTCTCACCTACAGTCGTAAAGAATATATGAGGGAAACTTGTAAACTATAAACCCATGGACTGTTTGGAAATTCTTTGCATTAGATTTCAATTCAATAAATAGTTCAGACGGGGCTGCTCACTGAGAAGGTAAAGAGGTACTTGAGTTTAGCTCATTCTTCTGACTCTACTTAGTTTTACTCCAAGAGCTAAGCAACATGCTAGCCAGCAAATGAGGTGAACAGTGAGAGGCAGCCTCTGGAGAGCTAACCCATTTGGGAAAACAAGCTAGTAGTTCTTGGATAAGCTGTTCAGTGGATACTTCTGTGCAAGAACTCTTCCAACCGTCCTCTTACCTGGAATCTCATCTCCATCTTGGGGTGTTTTTCCTAAGTTTTTTGACTGCCATAGGCATGCTGACCAAGTACTGAGCCTTTCTAACCTCTCACCACTTGTGCACTCAAACTTTACATTTGAACTTCTCAACTCATTGGTTTATTGATGTCTAGAGCATCCTAACGCTCATCCCTCTTCCTGGAATCCCCTCTCTTGCTCTGTTAATCCTCAGCCACTTCCAAGTTTGCCTTCAAGATTCAGAACAGACAGAATCTAACCAGGAAACTATTACTCTCCCCAAGTCCACAGTGTTTCCTCAGGGGAACCTTTGCAGCTCTCCATCCGTGCCTTTGAGCACAAAGGGACTCACTGCCTGTTTCATGCTGGTTACTTCCAGCTCTGTGGATTCCCTAAAGCAGGCAATGCTGTTCATGTTGCATCTGCCTTCCACTCCACGGGCAGAAGAGTGAAGGGGCACCGCGCTTCATGAGCGTTTGGTAAGATGTCTTTCCCAAGAATCCTCACAGACTGACAGAGAAAAATGATCTACACAGCTGCTCCAGAGAGGCAGAAAGAGCCTTAACTTCTTTTAGTACTCTCTTCCTTATGGAGGAAAGCAATCGTCATATTACCAGTCAGCAAAATAGAAAGACAATCTATGCCAGCTCTGAAGGTTTCTAAACCAGACATAAAATGAGAGCTCTCAAATAATAATGATTCACATCATTCAGTACATTTATGTGCACTTACTACATGCCAGGCACTGGACTAATTCTGGAGTCAACTGTGAATAGGTTAAACAAAAGTTCAGCTCTTTTGGAGATGAAATTTTAGTAGCTAGAAGGTAGACAAATGTGTGCACAAGATCATTGCAGCTAGTAACAAAGCAGTGGTGTAGCAGATATTGAGTTGTGTGATTTGCAGCTATCTTTGCATCTAAGAATACACCTCTGGTCATTTGAAGCCCATCCCTCCAGCCTCTAATATCCAGCAATCCTCTTTACTGGGTCTCTTAGGCTCGTTCACTCATCTGTTCAAATACTCTAAAGCTCCCAGTGAAAACAGTGTTGCTTTGCCCTGGAGGAAGTAAATTACAAAGCTAGCCTGTCATCACACTGAATCCTGTTACCTATCCACCTGCTGGTGTAGGACAGTCTATCTCCTCCGGTCTGGACAGCCAGGGCCCCACAAGATCCTGGTGGTAACCAAAGCACCCCATAAACTTCAGCAGCAGGAAGAGGTCCTTTCAGAATGATACCTTTGCCTTTTGATTTATTGTCATTTCCCCTTCCTGCGTTTCCAACAAAATCCATAGGTCCCACTTGCATCTCATTTCACTGCCCTTGGCTGTTTTCCTGTGGGACAGCATCTGGCCTGCAACTGCAATATTTAACTTGTGGTTTAAGATATTCTGGCTCCTGCAGCTCTAGCGCCCTTCCACGAGCCAGCCTGAGATTCAGAGAACTGGTGGGAGAAGGGTGGTTTGGAGAGTGGAGGCGACTGCTCATCCATGAACCTTCCAGAGGTTGCAATCAAGGAAACCGCAGCAAGGCCAACCAAAGGGCGCAGGGGACCACTCACAAATCAATCTGAAGAGATCCTGCAAGGGGTCCTGAACTAATAACTTGCCAGCTTTATACATTGCAGCTCTGTGTGCTGTCTCGGTTGGGTGGAAGGAATGAGGCACTTGTAAGGTTATTGAGCACAGCATTTGCACAGGGGAACAGCAGGAAGTGATTTAGCAGCCACACAGGTGCTTTCTTTAATTATGCACTACCGGGAACACTTGCTGAGCTCAACCACCCCCACTGTTCCCTCTGTGCTCCCCAGGTCGTTGGAGGCA
The DNA here is from genome assembly GCA_004027295.1 of Dolichotis patagonum. Taxonomy (NCBI): domain Eukaryota; kingdom Metazoa; phylum Chordata; class Mammalia; order Rodentia; family Caviidae; genus Dolichotis; species Dolichotis patagonum. The sequence goes on along the minus strand of PVJX010000568.1, from coordinate 76,246 downwards.
GGATGCGTGAGTAACTGGAGAGAGTTGTCTGGCTTCTGTGTTTCCTAGTGGCGAAGAGATAGGGTCTCTGCTCTCCTGTACGCTTGGAACCTGGCCTACAATGAAGGCAAAATCAGATAAGAGAGTACCCACTTCCCTCAGCTGAGGCAGAGATGCTATGGGAGACTGGGATTTCTGGAGAACTGGGAGAATCTCAGCTTCTCATCACTGGCATTGGATACAGCTGGATATCTTGCTAAAATCCCACAGCAGCCTGAGGTGGGTATCTGAGTCACCAAAGAGGAGCTGGGTGAGGAAGAGGAGGATGGATCGTCTGGGCATGCAACTTCCAGACCTTTCCTAATAGGATCCTTTTACTGCCAATTCCCATTTACTAACGGGACTTACATTGCCCAATTTTTTTGTCACGAGATGAATTGCAGATGGGTCTAAAAGAATCCCAACTCAGGTCTCCCCACTCCTCAATCTAATTCTAAGAGACTATTTTTCTTTTCAAACATTCACGTGTACATGAATTGTTTAGAGATCATGAAAAAACTGCAGATTCTGATGCAAGAGGAGTCAAATGTTCAAAAGTTTGCATTCTTAACAAGAGTACAGATGAATCTGTGTGGATTCTCCACTTTTGAGCAACAGGGAAAGCTCTTATCAGACAGCAATTCTTAGAGGACGGAGCCTCTGATAATAGTTTGATGAAGATTCAGCTCTCCAGTTCACCATCGTTCGATCTCTTTTTACTTGTTATCAGGAGCTTTACTTCACACTTACGCAAGCTCATAGCGTCCCCAAACACATTTATGATTCTAGAGCTCAAGAGCTCTACCTAGAAAGGACAACATTGGTGGAATACAGTACATATGATCCTAGGCCTCTTTATTTTATTAGGAATCATTCAGGAAGTACCATATTAAAGGCACCAACAGTCTGATGTGGAAATCTGGGTGATTAAAGCCCATTTCCCAAGAAATAAAGTATGTGAATACAGGACTGATACTTTGATAGAGTTCATTGGCAGTGAAGTTCAGCAAGGGCTGTTTGCATCTTTATTATAGAATCTCTGAAGTTTTTCATTGGATAGACGTTGAGTTCTTAATGGATGGAACTAACACATCCCAACTTTCATCATGATGAAAGGATGAGGTGAAAACTCTCTCTCATCTCTCCTTGGTGACCCACACAGTCCCCACTCCTTTCCAGGACCAGGCATGTTTGCACTAATATGATTACAGCAACTGGTCTACTGTGCCTTTTGTGTATTGCATTATGCTCAAAATCATTTTCCATGCAAATTCACTTAGCTCCCAAGAGGCTGTGATGGGATTATTCCTGTCCTTATTTTATTCAGAGTAAATGGGGGCTTGGAAAGGTCAAAGAATGTCCCCAAGATCATAAAAGTAACATCAGTCAGAATGTGAGTACAGGTTTTTTGACTCTCAGTGTAGCACTTTCCACAGGTGCTTTCTTTAAAAGTAAATGTTAAAAATATGTCCTTCCCTATGGGAGGGAAGAAGAGAAAAGAGGAAGTCACTGTTTCATGCATTGAAGGGCTCACGTGTACAGGCAAAGAACTTTCCCTGGGATTCTGGGGAATAAAGAGAGACTTAGAGTTCTGGGGGCATCTCTAACTCCCCTACCCCTAAGTTTCCTTGGTCAGCACCATTCAAATTACACTTTGGGCACCCATCCTGTGCTGGGCACTCTGGGAGATATTAGGAAAGTTAAAGACAGTGCCTCGTGCCAAACCTTTACCATTTAACTGAAGAAAAAGTCAAATCACATGAAACAATCAGAAATTTCTAATGGATGAGAGTCTATCCTCATCACATGTGTTAATCAGCAAGGAATGCATGGAGCACAAATCCCAGTCTGTGTACCAGCACAAGAAGAATTTACAAGAAGAATTTCTGATGAAACAGAGAATTTACAAGAAGAATTTCTGATGAAACAGAGATTTTGATTTGACAAAGGGCAATTTTCCTCAGGTGTGATTTTGGATGTGCAGAATGAGCAATAATTTTTAGAAATATACTGTTTTGAGCCCTGGACCAACTGATTCAACAACTGGTTGTGGAGTCCAGTGATCTGTGTTTTATATGTCCTCTGGGTGATTCTGATGCAGGCTAAAGTTCCCCAAATACCTCCAGAGGGTGCAGCATCAGCAATTGGGTGGTTTTTGCTGTTGTTCAAAAGTTCTCCTGGTAATTCTTCTGTGCAGTAATTTGACAGCCATAAGACAAGAAAGACCATCCTCTAAAACAGATGTCACAGACTAGTAACAAATGAGGGGGTGGGGTAGGGGAGAGGGTTAAGTGTCAGATTGAGGTTCTACCTTGCAAATCAGACATTGTGTGTTCTGTCATTCCCAAAAGGACCAAAGTTTTCCAGAGACAAACTCACAATTTTGAGTTCCCATGTCCAAATGTGGACAGTGAATTCTCAGTGTACACCAATCAATTATAGTTTTTGATTGTTCAGAGTGTAGACAATTGTGAGTTACGCCTTTGGAGATCACCCATGAGCACCAAGTCCAGGCAAACAGTAAGATCACCGAGAGGAAAACCTGGGAGAAACGAAGACGTGCCTGTGTCACTAACACACATCTCCGATGCTTGTCCCACACAGCATCCATTTCCCCTCTCAGTCCCCACCCTTACTCAACCACACGTGCTGCAGTGGCACTAAAGCACGTAAAGCATTTATTAAACAGCATGAAATCCATTTAACGCTTCTCTGGATGCACTAATTAGGTTTTGTATTTTGGGGCAGAATAATACAGAATGGAGGACAAAATCCTGGGTTTATTAACATTCTGCACATTTATTTTGGATTCCTCGGTGAGGTATTGAACCCTAACCCCCCTGTTTCAGTCCCAAGTGATAGAGAAAGTTCCTTTTAGGGAGGAAAACAGAGGGAGATTTCAAAACCTGGAGTCAAAAAAAAATAAGTAAATAAAATAACACTAGTAACAGGCTATCAATCTTTGGGACGTCACCCTAGTCCACAAAGTTCTCCATTTCCATTAATAAACATCTCCAGGAACATTACAGTTCCTTTGGAAAATCCAAAGTGCTTGGCAAGGAGGTTTTGATTTCCAGCCATTCCTTATTTGGTGCTGTGTGGAGAGGATCTGTTAAGCTTCATGCAATTAGCAGACAGAGACGGGCTCCGACAGGGGATATTTTTTAGTTCGTTGAATCATACCAAATCTGAATCTATTTACCAAAAGGAACAAGAAATGTGCATCTGGCTAGCCTCTTACTAGGGGCCTGAGAAAACCTTCACAGGTCACTGACTTACCGCTATTTGGTCTTGACATGTGAAGGGCCGCAAAGAATCGCAGGCTGAGGGAAATGGCCTTGTGATCTATGCATTAAGCACCTAATGTTACTGATACATTTAAAATGCATCCTAAGATGTCTACTAAGAACCTTTGTTTTAAAGTAAGAAATTAAAACAAAAATACCATAGCCAAAGGTGTTTCACAGTCAAGACTTTGGTGGGCCCTGTTCGGCTGATTGTCTGATGTGAATAATTCAGCATTTCAGTGGTCTGAGCGGCCTTTCAGCATCTGATGTAAAGTAGAATTGAAATCATTCTTTAAGGGAATCACTCAGCACACCAAGCCCTTATACAATTCCTACCACAGGAAAAAGCTCAACTTTCCCCCATCCCATCCATCTCTAGGTATCACGGCCAGGAAATTCAAATGCCCTGTGCTTCTATAATGCTCCCAGAGCAGTTTGACAGCCAAGTCAATTGACAAACAGAATTTGACAAAAGTATCAATACGCGTTTTGATGAGCAAACTATCAATAAGCCATTTTGTGTTCATCTAAATGTTTACGTGTAACTAAAAAATAACAGCACATTCTTCTGTGAGTGATCAGTATCAGAAATGAAAACAGTATTAAATATCCAATGCAGACTGCTGGCTGCTGAGATTTATTGCGACGTCAAGATTTAACATAAAATTCAACAACCCACCCTTGTCCAGGAGAGAGGGGTGGCTTCCCTCCATGGGGGTTCAGACTGCAAATGTACACATAACAGTGAGGCCAATTTTTTTTTAATTAAACAGTCATTTTTTTTTGGAAAGCACCAGGGGTGTGAATGAAAACAAGCTTCGATCCAAGTGAAATGGCCTAGAAAATGATGCATTTCTATCTGGCTTGTTAAAGAAGTCCCCAGCTGAAAAAGCCCCATCAGCTCTCTCAGGTAAAGTGTTGTCCATGCAGGACATGACATACATACTTCCTTCCCTGGCACGTTACATCTTAACGTTTATCTTCAACATCGCACCTAACACTTACACAAATGGCTGTGGATTCTTATTTGTAAAGTCATGACCAATAGTGAATTAGCTGATACTGAGTTACTGCTCCTAGGAGAAATAACAAGGTTAGGTTCCTGAAAGCCTCTGATCACGTTTTCGTCAACTGATCAAGCCATGAATTTGTGTGTGTGTGTGTGTGTGTGTGTGTGTGTGTGTGTGTGTGTGTTTCTGTTTTGACAACTTAGTCTGTTCTGTTGATTCATTAATATCAAACTCAGGGACAACAGCAAAAAAACACATACATGAACAAGCTGACCCAAGCAGCATACATATCAACTCTGCACAGCACATCACAGCCTCCTCGAGCTCAGGAATATACAGTTCTTCAACACCACACTTGGAGACCTTTTACACAGCAAAATCATTAGCAAAAAGGTAAAGCATTGACTGAAAGACATGTACAAGGCTATTCAAGGTCTGCACTGTTCTGTGGCTCTCCGAAGATGAAGTGAACCAGGGATACTGACTTTGGTGTTACATATTTAAGTGAGCCAGAAATTGGCAAATATAAAAGCCAGGAATAATGAGGATTGACTGGAGACTGACCCAGATAAAAGAAAATGGAAATGCATTAGACTTTGAAAAGTCAAAACTCAAACTGAATTTTCTCTGGATGGGAGATTATCACCAAGTCCATTCTTGGTCCTCAGTGAAGAAAAGCCCAAAGAAATGCTAAGGACAGGGTCAGGACAATTCTGGAAGGGAGTGAAATGTGATTTAGACTGCATCGGGACATCCAGGGATTGTATAAAACACCCAAGGTCTGAGTCATGGCTAAGACTGAAATTAAAACAATATCAAAACCAGTCTATATCTGTAAATTAATCTTTAGGTCCATCAGTAAATGAAAGGCAAAGATCAAAACAGCAAGAATTTCTCCTAAAGTCAGTTTTGCATGATAAATATTTCTAATCTCCAAAGAAATACAAATTAGAAGAAGGAGGTGACATGACAAAAATGGAACTTTTTCATCCAGAAATTAGAAAAAATTTCTCTTAACAATGGGAAGGTAGCAAAACAAGGTGGGGGAGGGGAGGGGCTATGAATGTCAGATTACTAGTTGCTATTTTGCATTTTAGGATCTACATTTTCATCTCAGGCCTCTGGAATGCTCCTCTCTTTTGAATGCAAAAGTCACACTTCTTGGTCCCTTACAGTGCAGAAAGAAAATGAACAGATACAGGTGTCAGGATTGAGAAGGAACAAATTTTAGGTCTGCTCTTGTTCTAGTTCAAATCTTTAAAACAGCTAAACTAATTAAAGAGAAGTAGGTTTCTGCAGAATATGTCCTAGCCCATCATTGTTTTTACTTTGATATAGTCTTAAAGCTGTATCAAAGCCCCATCCCAACAAATCTCAGCCCCTATGTATACATCGACTTGGGGACTTTGCAGGAAGAGGTGACTAGCGAGTCCAGGATTTACTCATGATGGTCTTGTTACAAACAGCATTTTAAGACTTTCAGAATTTTGCATCAACCCAATATGATCAATCTAGATTATTCCTTCTGTTTCTCTCCAAGAGTTTGGGCATGTGTGAGAAGCTGGACCATCCTTCACTCCATTTTTGTTAGGTTTAATAATTCTGGATGGCCACAGATTCTGTCTCAAAGGGCAGCAATAGTTTTGGATCCCAGGAGTCAATTTCTTATATAAACAAGAGCTCATTTTCTGGCTTCTGCAGACTTCATCTAAAATAACTTGATGAAAGGCTGGACAGCATGACCCTTGGTGTCCTACTCCAACTCCCACTCTGTACTCGCTGCAGTTGCTCGCCTTTGCTCTTCCAAGGAGTAAAGAGGGAAGAAATACAACTTGGCCTTGATCACACCCTATGAGAATCCACCCTATGGGCTAGGACATATTCTGCAGAAACCTACTTCTCTTTAATTAGTTTAGCTGTTTTAAGGATTTGAACTAGAACAAGAGCAGACCTAAAATTTGTTCCTTCTCAATCCTGACACCTATCCACCCTGGATTCTCAGTCGAGGAGAAACACATGTGAAAACTCCTTGCGAGCTGTCCTTCTCTCTACATCCCCAACCCTCTTCCTGTTGCTGTGAAATGTCAGAATTTGTTCTCAGCATGTGAGTCCTCTGCAAAGCCAGATTACAAATAGTCCTGGAAGTTTCCAGAAGAGTCAAATCTGTCACTGAGGACAACAGAGAAATCCACACATCTGGCTCCAGGAAAGGAAATGGGAAATACAAATGCAAAGGAAGCCATTGTCATGGGAGAGGGGTACAGCTTGTCTCTACCTCGGAGTGAAGGCATACCCAAATCAGCTCAAGTTCTCAGTGGATCATTTGTTTCCTCTGTAGGTTTAAAGGGACGCATGCATTTTAAGAATGACTATTCACTATTTCTACTGTACTGTTTGCTTGTTATAGAATGGTCAAATGGGGATAAAGAACAATGCAGCCTGATGACGAAAAGCTGCTTTTGTATAAACTGTATTAAATAACAACAGAGCACTGAATGTTCGCATTGCTACTTTAACAAGAGGAGTCACTTCATGAATGGAGTTTTAGTTCAGTTCTGGCTTTTAGAACATCAGTGGAGATCAAAGATCTCAATGCAACTACCAAAAGATTAATCTGCTGTTTTTCTATTCCAACCTGTACCTGCTTTATCCTAAGAACTGTTATTCACACAAATCAAAACAGAATTCCAAATAGATGTCATTCGAGACTTAACTTCATATGAAATGTCACTGAGGGTCCCAGAATGTAGTTTCAAAATAACCTATCAATGAATCGGTTGATTCAACTGATTCAAGAACACTAGACTATGATTGGGAAGATATGGATCTCAGTTTAGACTCTACTGCTAACTGCCTGTATAACTTTAAGAGGTTTTTGAACCTTTATGAACCTCTATTACATTTAATCCTGGAAAAGAATTTTAAGGATTAAATGCAAATTTTATGCTAATCTGGGATAAATGCATATATATTTATCTGACTTTCTTCTTAGACACTGTAGTCTTATCTTTCACTCACCGATACTCACTACAATGAACAGGGCAGCTATGACCATTAGGAACCTCAACCAGTCCATTCAGTTCTAATCTAATGAAGGAATTTCTGGATTCTGTGCCTCTAAATGCTGAGCTGCAGCCCAAAATCCATACTATCTTTGACTTAAAACATAAATTCTTTAGTGTCTACAGAAGAAAAAAAAATACAAAAGCATAAATTTATATTTTATACCCAGTACGGAACATGCTGTTGTTGTTACTGTTTTATCCATGCGGCATGATTTATTCATAAACAATGTAAGACTAGATAATCCATAACATGGCCAACAAATGTGCCCTGATTTTGTTCAGATCATTCCTCCAAGCAGATGCTTATCATAGCTTCCTCTAAGTAAAACAGATGCTCCACTGTTGAGAGTCCAGGGAATATACAAAGGGAAGACTCTGTGTATTTTAGAACCCACAGTACAGGTGGAGGCCTGCACATGATCATATGCATTTTAGCCATGAGATTTCACTAAACCTTTGATGGCAGCTCTTTGTTATTCTGCATCACCATGGCCCACATGGTACCTGTATGGTAGATTCCCAGCAATGCTGTGAACAGGAGGGACAGCCAATGTAGTCCGATTAAAATATTCGGTGAGTTCACCTCACTGATAACTCTCTACAGGGACATCATGATCTCTTTCAGCAGGGGAATTGCAGGTGGTCCTTGTTGTCATGATGGCAATCTTAACTGTTCTTTAGAAATATTGACTGATTCCAGAGACCTCTGAACTGTATACATATGGGATATCAGTTATCATTCATGAAATGATATACAAGGGCTACTGCAAGTTAGGACTAAGCAACAAGGCATGGGAGATTTAAATCACAGAAGTGTAGACCTTGTTCACACAGAGCTCACTATTTAGTAGAGAGAAATTACAGGGCATAATAGATATATTCTCCATACCAGGAATCAAGACTCCCACACAATAGCTCCCACAATGCACCTGGAATGTAGCGGCTGCTCATTGAATACAGAATGTGGGAATTAATGAAACAAATGCATAAAACCTTTATTGGTGACTAATCAAATTAGGTTGCTTACCTTCGTAAACCTCTGTCAAGGCCTTCCCATAAAATCTGAATTAAATCCAAAGTTCTTCCAGCTTAAAAACTCCTCTTTTGTCTGGACCCTGCTTTCCTCTCCATGCTGGCTTCATACCATCTTCGCACTAGTCCACCCTGCTCTAGTCATGTTGGCTTTCTTTTAGATCCTCTACTTAACATCTCTTCGTTGACTGTCTTGCTTCTTATGCTCTTGGTTCTGATTATTACAAGGTTTCTCGCCATCCCGTCCTTGTCTTACTTTTCACACTGCCTACCTACTAAAAAGTTGGGAAAGTTAATTTCTACCTTTATGATAGATCAGTGACTTGCAGACATTCCAGGGCAGTAGACATTGGTACGTGCCTGGCTCTTTTGTTTAAAAGAGAGTTACATGGTCTGGAGACCAATGGCTTCCTCACACTCCCTCTATGATCAAGGGGCCCAGAAGTCTTAACCAAATACATCAGGGATTCTTTCCACTTACAATATACACCCAAACTTAATGCTCCCTTCCGCAGGTATATAGCTGAAGAAGTTAGAGTAAAGGCCATAGACAAACTAGTTGACTTGAACCCTATTGTAAGAGAGGAACCACTTCACGGCCATCTTGATGACTCACCTGATAAGAGATTCAAGGCTGGAATTCTAAGCTCTATATCCTTTTTCTTTCACTTCCCTCTTTATAGCACATTCATCCACATTGTAGCTCCACAGTCAAACAATGAAAGAAAGAGAGGTAGATTTTGGAGATATACAATTTCTCTGAAGATTTACAAATGAATATGATAGAGCACTGGAGAAGCGCCTGCCAAAGGACACAGTCTCCATGCGCAGAGCTGTTCAAAGCCCACCAGATTCCATGGCTTGCTCCAAATACTCAAGTGTCAGCAGAATTACATCAAAACACAGATGAATGCTTCCTAGACATCGCATCACTTAGAACTGCAAGAGAAAACTCCTAAACAATGAAAATGATACAGAAGAAAGGAATAATCCACAGAAGCTGACTGTCAGCCCTGGGGCAAAGCTGGTCCTGTTCAAAACTGACCACTCTGAGAAACATATCTGTGCACACCTGCCACTGTAGAGCCTATGCAAACAGACAGCAAGAGTGGAGAAGAAGGAACTTCTTGTTGATTCTGATATGAAAGATACAGACACAGGAAGCAGAAGACAGATTTACAATACTATTGTTGTGCTGGGAAATGCATAAGAAAACACTGATTCTGTGAAAGAAGACCAGAGTGCTGAGGCAGAAACCATTCTGGGATGAAAGCAGAGGTGACAAGGGAGCAGGGTAGATGAAAGAAGTAGGTAAGGAAATGCAAAACTCAATGAAAAGTCATATGGGAGACAATACAAACAGAAATGATTTTGCTAAAATTTAGGGGAATAGTGGGGTGGGAAAACACAGGAATATCTCTTAAATTTTAGAGGAGAAAGAGGAAAGACAGATGAAAGACATGAAAAATGATTTAGACCTAACTGAAGAGAAGAGTTACTGAGACAGAAATCAGAGGAACAGAAAATTTATAAAGGACTTAATAAAGGAGAAAAATGTACAGATAAAGAAAGACCTTATAAGTTATGTATACTGTCAGGATTATCAATTAAAGAACTACAGGAAAACCAAATAAAATTTCAAATGGCTAGAAGTATTAGGAAAGTCTTAACTCTCCTTGAGTTTAAAATCTTAGGAAAATCAGAAGAGGAATGAAAGCTTACTTCTAAAATAAGCAAACATAAGTCTGGCCTCAGCCCTTCATGCAAAATCTCATGTCAGAAGTATGAATTGATTTGTACAGAGCAGTGAATGCAGAAGTTAATGTGGGAGACTTAGAGGTAAGCTGTATGTGTAAAAAGGTAAACAGGAAGATGGTTTTCCTGGCTTGCAATTCTCAAAGATTATTCATTTTTATCTCCTCCCTAAGAAAGCAGACACACACACACACAAACACACACACACACATGCGCAGGAAAAAAAACCCAAGAAACCCACACAAATACTCAATTAATAAAGTAAAAGGGAAATGAAAAACTCAAATAGCAATAGTCAAAGTATTAAAGAACTAGAAAAGAACTTTGAAGTCTATTAAAATTTTAGAACTAAATATAAGCAGTTGTAAAATGGCTACAAAATTAAATTTAAAGGCAGAAAATATATTGTATATGAAAAACAGAATTGTATCATAATATATTACTATGCCAGGTAGAAGTAATAAAAATAGTACCTAAATATAAAATGGTAGAAGGTCAAGGTAAGCCTAGATAATTTAATTTCTCCATTAGGAACTTGTTTTAGAATTTGATAGAAGAGCATAGGTTTTAATGTGTATTTGATAAACAAAACCATTACTAGTATTAAAATTAATAAAAGTGTTTCAATCTCCCAAACTCTTCATAAGATAAAAGTAACAACCTAGAATAAAGAGGAAACAGGGAAGAAACATCACACAAGATGATCAAATTAAGCCTAAATAGATGTTATAGCAATAGATGTAAATGCCATGCATTTTCCTAATAATTTGTGCTACAAAATAAAATATACTCACATAACTAAGGACATTTAAAAATTTTGAATGATGACTTAAAAGCTGAACTAATAGTAAATGAGAAAATTTTGCAAAAAGCAATAATAGCCACAACACGCAAGGCAGTAAGCAATAACCTGGAGAGAGAAGATAATATTTTGTGCTGATAAAAGGGATTCTCTGCAATGAAGATTTAATGAGTATATAACTTATGTCACAGACGATATAATCATCAAACACCAAAATATACATACAGCAGAAGTACCAGAAATAATGAGAGAAGAAGCATCACACAGTTGTTATCCTATGACAGGTGAAATAAATATTTAAAAGAATAAAACATTTGAATCATATGTGAATAAATGGATACTTACATATGTGTATACTCTTCAAAAAAATAAGAAAGTACTTGTGCTTTTTAAAAACCCATGAGGCACTTTTAAATTTATCATTTTATTCAGTATATTCAGTAAAGTCCTCAAAAGAAAAACATTTGTATTTTCAAAGATCTATGAAGTAAAATTAGAATTTTAAACATTTTTAAAAGCAAAATTTAACATACCTCCAGAAATTTCCTAAATAAATATTGGATCAAAGAATAAATAAAAGTTAATTATAAGCTACTTTGGAAATAATGAAAATAAGTGAGGCCATAGATAGAGAATACAGACAGTGCAGTAATAAAATATGTACCACTTGACTAGACAAGAGATAATTAAGAATAATTAATTAAGCATTCAGGCTAAAGAGTCATAAAATGAAAGAATACATACAACAGATAAATATAGAAGAAAAAAGAAATATGAGCCAAAAGTATGAAAGACCGGAAATATTCAAATGAATTCCCTGGGCAAACCTGAAAAGGAGCACCCAAAACTTTTTTTTTTTTTGGAAAAAATAAAAATTAGAAATTAAGAAATAATAAGAACAGTTATATTTCCAAACACAAACATAAATAGCCTTTTCCATCTATCCAACGAGTAGTGTTGGAGAAATAGTACTGGCTGGAGAATGGTTATGCTTCTATTGAAATGTAAATTGAAAACATTATATTTGAATAGAAATATTTTAGTAACAAATATCTTTAAAAGATTCATACTCTTCTGCTCAGTAATTACATGTTAATTTATGCTAAGAGAGATCATTAAAAAATTTGGATGATTTATGTTTTATACTACCTCCATATGCTGGGACATTAAGGAGCTGTTAAAAAATTGCTTTTGAAAATAATTTAATGGCATGGTAAACCTACCCTATAATGTCTGATGTGAAAGAGAATGTAAAACTAAATATATCTGGTGAATCTTATTTAGTGAAAAGCAAAACATTGACAACAACACCCTGATACATTACTGCTAATTAGTTTTGTGTGGTTGTGGTTTTTGTTGTTATTTAAATATTTTCTATGCTTTGCAATTGCTTCTAGGGTGTGATAATTAATTTGTATTCTTTAACAACCAAAATACACTCTTTCAAATAAATTTTAAAGATCCCAAGCCAAGATGGCATCGTAAATTCACATATTCAATTCGTTTTATTTAACAGCAGAAAAAAGAAATATTAGCTGAAATTTCAAAAATTAACAAATCCATATGCAATACAGGACAAACAAGTCTGTAGAGGGAAGTACTGAAACCAGCAGTAGGCAGGAAGTGCCAGAACCACGGAATTAGGGAACTGCACGTTGGAGTTATGGAATTGTAGGTTTAAAATACACAAAGGCAGGGAGGGCTGTCAAAGATTGGTCCTGACTCAAGGTCACAAACTAGACATGCAACAAAGCACTGGGACCTAGCAGGGTCCCCCAGATACTGTGGGGAAAAATGTGAGAAAAGATAGGACTGTGGATCAGATCCCGTGAGGCAGGAGAGGACAGAGCAAATCGCACAGAACAGATTTGTCACGAACTGCACAATATTCAACCTGCAGTACTCCTAAGACCACTAAGAGACTGATGGACACAGAGCCTGTTTCTGACCTAAGATTCTTAGGGAGTCATATAGCATGTACTGAAACATTATAGAGTTTAAATTTTTTTTAAAAGTTACTTTTACTCTAAAGGAGAGCAACCTAAAATCTAAAACCATTAAGGAAAAAATAGGACCAAGAAAACAAAATCAGCAGGCAGAGGGTGATATGACTTGTGATGCAGTCCAAGATGAAAATACAGACAAGTAAGAAGGCACTGAACAAAATGAAGCAGATATGTAAGTGGGTGGGGGTGGGAGGTGGGCTCAATCTGGCGGTGTTCTCTGTGATTCTGGCCCTCTGAGAGCTAAAGCAGGAAGAGAGCAAGTTCTAGCCCAACCTGGGCTTCGTGACTGACTTAGTGACTTACCAAAAATGTCTTAAAATTTAAGTTCTTGGCTATTACAAATTGTGCTGCTATAAACATGGGTGCACCTATATCCGTGTTGGAAACAACCCAAATGCCCTTCAAATGAGGAATGCACAAAAAAGATGTGGTATTTTTATACAATGGAGCTATACAATGGAGCTATAGCTATACTCAGCTATACAGAAGGATTGCATCCAGGCTTTTATAGGTAAATGAACATGACTTGAGGCCATACTCATAAGTGATATAAATCAAACTCACATGTGTAAGTATCATATTGTCTCCCTTGTGTAAGAAACTAAAAGAGCAAACAAGATACAAAATCTAAAATAAATATTGTGTAAGGGTAAGAAACTTCTCAAAGGGGAAAAGTACCTGGGATAGGGGAAAGGAGGAAAGAAGGAAGGGAAAAGGAAAAAGACATAAATTTTACCTATCTATCTATCTCTATATAGCTAAGATGATTATACTACTAATTCTATTAATTCTTAGAAAAGAACAGTTAACACTCATATGATTAGATCAATTTTGCAAGTCCATATCCAGTAATCAAAGCATCCATTTTGAAGATAACAATATGCAATATAACAACCATTGCAAAATTACTATCATCTTGTTTTGAAAACCTATATTGTTACTCTTTGGGGTTGGTCATTGTTGTTGCTTGTTTGTCTCTTTTGTTTTCATTTTTCTTTTCTGTGTCATTTTTCTCTTAAATTAAAAAAAACAAGCACAAAGTATTATCTCTAGCCAATTTCTATTGTTAAAAAACTAGCTCAGTATGAACCCTGGGTCCTATTCCTAGTACCAGAAAGAGAAAAAAATAATAAAAACAAAAGACTGATAGAATGATCAACTGGAATTTCAAAAACTCTATGCATGGAATTAACCCAAGAATTTCCACTGCTAAAGATAAAAGAGATGCATTGCAAGATAGTACTGAGAACAAGATTTCGAGCAGTACTAAGTCATATGTGATGAAAAACAAAAAGGAAAATTAAATCAAGGGATGTGGAATCAACCAACTATAAAAGGTAAGAATTTCAGTTAGGCAACACTTCTAGAATACTAGGAAGCAACCAAAAGCCAGAGCAGTGAAGAACATTTCCCCCACTGGAGGAAATCCTAGTTTCTCACATTTAAAGCACACCTCAGCTGCTGAACATGCCAAAGACAAATCTGTGTCCAAACACACCACAAAACAGGTCTGGTTGAAGAGCTGTGAGCAAAGGTGACAAGTCCTTTCCTAGCCAAAGCATAAAATAGTGGGTAAGTTTCCCAGGAGCTCCTTTCCCTGGAACCCCACACTGTCTTTCCTGAGATAAAATCAAAAGAAACCTGAGTTTGAGTCACACATGAACAAGATGTGCCAGCAGAACCACATGACACAGACAGTTGTGTTAACCTCCTAGATTTTATTTATTTATTTAGGTACTGGGGATTGAACTCATAACCTTGTGCTTGCAAGGCAGGCAATCTTCTAGATTTTAGAATTGCCTATACCCATTTACTTTGATTAATAAAACTTCTGTGGCAAACACATAGATATGATTATAGAATGTTAGGAAGAACCTAATTTTACAAGATCCAGCAGTACAATTAGCAATCTTGACACAAAAGACATCTACAGAACTTTTATTCCAAGTAATAAGTTTCTTCTCACCACAGTCATTCAACTGATGCTTACAGAGCCCCTGCACTGTTATGGTCCAGGAGTATAGTTGAGAAGACAAGAGCCATAAATGAACTTTGTAAAAAAATCTATACTTTTATAGAATCTATATTCTACCAGGGAAAGATAGAGTGCCATAACAAAAAATAATGATAAAAAGGAAGTAGGGGTGTTCAGGGTGCTGTATTAAACAGGGTACTCAGGAAATGCATTTATAACAGAAGCCCTTTCAAATGGACCAGCAGGAAGTAGAGCAGCATCACGTACTGGTGTCAGGCAGATGTGCCAGTAGGTGCAAAGGCCCTGAGACAGTAGCGTGTGATTCTGAGAAAGGAAGACTGGAAACATGAGATCACAGAGAGAATACAGAACTGGGTATTGGGGTATTTTGAAGGTTAGGACAAATTCTAGGGAGTTTATTAGGGGAGAATGAGAAATCCCTTGAGGATATTGAGCAAAGAGACATAATTTAACTGATCTATTGGAAGGAGCACTCTGGTCGCCAGTGAGCAGACGGAAGTGCTCACCGGATGGGAAGCATCTCGGAGGCCACATGAGTCAGCAAGCCTTGTGGCATCAGCTGAGCAAGTGGCTCCACGAGTCTGCTCCAGGCTGCCATCTGAAGGTAGAGCCAACTGGACATACTGATGGCTTTCATGCTCGTGTGAGAAAAGACAGGAGAGCCAACAATGAGTCTCTTGGCCTGTGCTACAGGCCGAAGCCACCCTCTCTGTGAGATGAGAAACACTGAAAGAAGCAAATCTGAGAGCTGAAGAAAATCAAACAACATCCCTAATTTTTAATTGTATGTCACATACTTGGAAAACTTGACTATGACTCCTCAAAAATTGTCCAGGCATCAGCTAATCCTAAGGAAATCACATCTGCAACCAGGAGACTCAGAGAGGATAGATACGCTCAAAATACGTCACATGCATGTGTGAGAATAAGTGAAACCTAGTATTTTAAAATAAATAGACAAATAAAATTGAAACCTAACATTTTTAAAAAGACCAAAAAATATTAAAAGTAAAATAATAAAAGGGTAAGAAAAACATACTAATTTAAACAAATGCTTTAAAAAGAAAACTCCCAAGTGATTTATAAATAAGAGAAGAAATTGTAAGGAAAATTACAAATACTTGGAAACATGTTAAAGAGTAGCTGTAAAGTGATGGAATCCAGTAAAAGCAGTTCTTACAGAGAACTGCTCTGTAAGTAGGCATAAGAGAATTCATTTTAAATTTAAAAAACAGATAAGTTAAACTACAAATCAGAAAGGTAAAATCACTGGTCATACTTACAAAATAGAAAGAGAAACAGGAAACAGGTAAAATGAATAAACTAACAACCATTCCAATAAATTAAAAAAACATAATTCTTTCAAAAGAGCGATGAAACCCATATACTTCTGAGATGAATAACTAAGAAGTCAAGAACAGAGAAATAAATAAGAATAAGCATAAAAATAATAGAAGATGCTTAACACTGGCAAAAAGTAAAATCTAGATATACTAAGCACTGGATAGAATGACGGAAATCAAGAACACTTAGAATCCTCTAGAATGGAAATGCATAATCTAGCTCTAAGAAGTTCAATTTTAGGTACACAACCTTGAAACAAACAAAAATCCCCATATAATGTGTACCAATAAAAAAGAGGGAAATTCAAGAAGGATGTGAAGACATATCCATAAGTCAATAGAAATAAAAGATGTATTATTACTTTCCAAAAGCCGCTATCATGCTACTAAAACTACCGATGACTGGAAAGTAACCAAATATTTAAATACCCTAACCTGATTAAGGTTTATATTTCTAAAAGCTAAACTAGAATTACTAACAAAGGAAACCTCTCTCTTTCCTATAAAAGAGCATATGTAACCAAGAGATGGAAGAGGGGAGAGGGAAGGGAAGAAAAGAGATACAAAAAGAATTAAGATTGTTATGAATTATACCAACTCCACATGATGAATGTAACCATTATGTGTTACAAATGTGTAGTAATAAAAATAAAAATTACAAAAAACTCTCACATATCTGTGCTACAAGGATGGGTACCTACAGATGTATAATTAAGCTTTATTTATATAAGCAAAAATTTGGAAATGACTGTTTATATAAGAATGGGTATTTTTATACAGTGGAGTACTAGTCAGCTATAAAGAAGAATAAACTCAAGGCTTTTATAGGTAAATGGATGCAGCTCGAGATCATACTCATAAGTGAAATAAATTATACTCACATGCATAAACACCGTATTGTCTCCCTAGTGTAAAAAACTGAAACAGTAAATAAGATTTTTAAAATGTACAACAGATGTGAATGGGAAAAGGAAAAAAACTACTCAAAAGGAAAGAACAACTGAGATGGGAGAAAAGATAAAAGAAAGAAGAGAAATATATATATACACACAAGGTATATATACACACAAGGTAGATAATTATACTACTAATTTCTATTAGTTCATCAAAAAGGATGGTTTGTGCTTTCACTTTTTGATCATTTTTTCATGCCTATATCTTACAATCTGAGCAACTGCTTTGAAGATAACACTATGCAATATATGAACCATTGTTAAACTCCTATTATTTTGTTTTGAAATTCTGCATCATCGTTTTTATTCCTTTTCATTTGAAAAAACAATGAGTAACTAAACTGCATTACATTCATATGATGTAATACATCCCAATATTTAAAAAAAAGAATCAACTCTATGTATATATACCCACATAGATAGTTCTCAGAATGCAGCACTGATCAAATAAAAAAAAATTAACAAAGGGCATAATACTACACTATTGTGAGGATTTAAAGGACTAAAATAATGTCCCATATTGTTTATAGTTATATAAATATCTATACAGTAAAGAGTAAACAAAAACAGATTAGACACACCACAACTGCATGACAGTATCAGCTTTGAGCAGGCAATGCCAAGGGTTAGGGAGAGGAACGTGAAGAAAATTTTTGGTAAATATTTAATTTCTAAATCTTGTCAATATTTAATTTAAGTTTTTGTAAACACTGGATTTCTTGTTAAAAGAGAGCTGAAGTTGCTGTGATAAAATGTTAGCACTTTTTCATATTCTGGCTGGGCCCATGGGTAATATTCATTACATTTTCTTTTGTAGTTCAAAAAATGTATTCCACGACAAAAGCAAACAAACAGAACCTTTTATTGCTTCCCTCTGCTGGAAGTGGCCAGTTTTCTTTACCTGGGAATGCAGCACGTCCTAAACTTGATCCTTAGCAGGAATGGAATAAGATACTATCAAAGGAGTGTCCCTGGCCCAAACCTTCTGTGTCGTCTCACCAATCCGGTTTGCTGAACTTATTTCCTGAAGAACAAATCCCATCTATATTTCCAAGACCTTCCCAAAGGGCAGTTGGGATGATAGAATCTACTACAGGGCTGTCATGAACTTGGCAAGGGAATAATTTAGTTCTGTACACATTTCCTGAGATGGGGGCACAGAGATAGAAACATGCGTGATGACCTGCACCTGCTAAGTTAGAAGCAAACAGAACTCTGAAGCGAAGCCGAGCTTTGAGGAACATTCATGTTTCAGATGCTAAACCCATTCTTGCCAAGATCCCAAAGTACGGAGGGGCTATGCTGTTAAATGCCATCAGAGATCTTTTCTAAAAGTAAACACCACAACGAGAAAATACCGTCACTGCCTTTCAGGAGAAATAAGAGAAAGTAATGATAATTGCTGTGATGCTAGCCTTCTGTTCTGCACTGCCCACAAAATCCACTGGAAAATCATCTGAGATGTACTCCCAAGTCATGGAGGAACGAAAGTATTTCTGGGACAGTGGCTTTAGGTCACCACGTGCCCTCTGGATTCCTTAAAAGAAGACCTGAATTTATTCCGCCAAGCTTTGTACTGTGCTCTGGCCTTTGTAGGCACACTATAGCACATAATGGGAATGTATATGTACATGTTTGTATTATGTAAGTACACATATGTTTGCATATACAGCAGACCCTTGAGTTACAACCAGCCCACCACGTGAACAACTTGGGTCACCACCAGAGTTTTAGGTTTAACTGACAACCAAAAGTCTTGAGTTAGATCCACATACTGACCACTTGTGCAGTTGTAGACAATGACTGGCAGAGCCAGAAAAGCGTGGGTAAGCACATGTAAGCATCAATCTGAGCCCAGATGTCATGTTTGTGGACGTGATTTTGAACAGTGCTTTATATAACTACTATGATTACCGCTATTGAAGTGGGAAGGGAAGGGAAAGAAAATCATAATTGAAAAGAACAGAATGAGAGAAAAGACAAAAAACAGAGGACCTTAGACTGGCTTTTAGTTCCAAAAAATTTGAGACCTAGTGAGCTAGAAGCAGGTCCTCATGGGCTATAGTCCCTCCCGAGGAAAGAAAGGACAGCAGAGACCAGATTCCTGATACTCCTGTGGAAGGGTCTCTCCTTCCAAACACCCACCTTCCACTCCATCCTCCCTTCCTGCAAGCCAAAGATGTCCGTGTGAATAGTGAGTACACTAGGCAATTGTTGTTTCTATTAAACTTGGCACATTTTATAACTTTTTGGTGAATATGCTAGGAAAATTATTGGTGTTTCTGGTAAATCATGTGCATTATACAATCCTTTTATTATGGAAATCCGTTAAGGGGTGCTTTGGGAGGTTCAGAATGCATTATGGGTATTTCCATTATTTCTTACAGGAAAAATGGTCTTGACTTAGAACCAAATTGAGTTACAAGCAGCTCTCTTGAACCAATTGAGTTTGTAAGTCCAGGTTCCACTATGTAAGAACACACACACACACACACACACACACACACACACCCATAATACTTATCCACACATTTTTTCCTCTTCCCTTTCTTCCTGGTCTAAGCATCTTATAGTGCTTAGCTTTGATTAAAATCCTTCACCATCTTGGATTTCCATGCCTGGGTCCCTAACAGACTCATATGCTCCTTCAAAACTGAGAGGGGTGATCTCTGGGTGGGGAGCAACCTGAGCCCACATTTGATTCGATGTGTAACCGCATCATCAGAACACCAATTCTTTGGGGCAAAGTGGAAAAGGGAACGAAAAAGGTTCTAACCAAGCAGAGCTACAAGTCACTACTGCACTGAAGTAATGAGGTATAAATTTAGCGTCACATTCTCTCGCTCCCCACGGGCTGCTTTGGGTCCACATGCAGGCTGAACCCAGACCAAGGCTCAAGTCCAGCTCTTCTCACTTCCTCCAGAGCTTTCAGGATTCCCATCAGATAACACCTCCTCTGTGTTTCATTCTGAGCAAGCCTTTAATACTCATTCGCTGGACTGAGCTGGAAAGAGGTCTTCAAATAAAGAGATGAGTGTCACTGTCTTCTGACACAGTGCAGGCCTTCTGTTAGCCTCAGATCAGACGCCAGTCTTTGCTAGGGGGAAAACCTCACTCTTGAATCTTCTTCTAAAATGTCGCATCTTTGTTTTTGTTTTTGATTTTCTATATAAACAAGAGGAAAGATAAAAGCCAACACTTCACCCAGAGAAGAGCTATACAAGCTTTGGTATTATGGAATGGGAATCAGGGGAGCTGAAAAGTCAAGAACAATCAATCTATTCTGTAGTCAAGTTAAATTCCAGTAAGGGCAGCTGTGGCTCGTCCACTCAGCTGGCTGTCTGGGCTTTCTTGTTTCCAAGTAGGAGGCTCAGCTGCCCATAAGCCCGTCTTCAACAGGATCCCCCCTCTTCTCTGATTTAGGTCACCCAGTCAAGTCCGGTGACAGACAGAAACTTTTCCAACTCCCAATAGGATTTATGGTGCATTCCCCAAGGCAACGCTTAATGCAAAGTCATTCATTTCCCTGTGATTTACAAATTATTAGCAGCCATGACTTTAAAAGATGCTTAATGAAATAAAAACTAAAAGAAGACACCAATATAAACCTAACGGGATGATATTACATTAGTGAATTTTAATTCCCATTTTCTCCAAGTAGCAAGAATGTGTTTAATTCCAAAAGATTTCAAATGTTTTGGCATCCAAAGAAGAAAATTGCTAACCTCCCAGTATATCACCCTACGATCATAACAAGTTAAAACTGAGATAGCTGACAATGATAGGTATATAGAAAATTCCATCTGCCATGTCCAGAAAAGAAAAAACTGTGTTTGAAACATAAATGTGGCTAAAAAAATTTTACCCTACACTGTACTGACGGCTAGCAAAGTGATATTAAAGATGGTTTCATCTGTTAAGTCTCCTAATTTTTCTCAATATACTACATAGCTATTACAAATTATCACGGCCTGTATGTTTGCTGTCTCAGAATCCCAGAAAGCTAATGGTATGATCCATCTCAAAGTACTGAACAAAACCTACAAAGTCTAGACTCACTCACAACTTCCAAGCATCAATCAAAGAGGGGGTATAGAATTGGGGCCAGGCAATGGGCAGCTTTTGTCCAGCTTTCCTTGCCTGAGAGTATAAGCATTTTGAAAATAGTCTGTGTAAAAGAACACAAAATAGAAAGATCCTCAAGCCAAATACACATCTGTCCAGTTTAACATTTGAAATGGGGCCTGTTTGTTGTGATGAATCTAAATCCAAGTGCAAGGTATCTTGTGGCTTTCAAGAATCTAAGAAGTAGAAAGCGTCACGCTGCAAGGGAAGGAACACTAGATGAGGGGTAGGGACACCAAAAGCCTATTCCTGACTTCATGCAAAGTAATCCTAGACCAGGCCTTCTGCCTCAGTTTCCTTCTATTAAATCAAGATGCTGGATTGGTTCAACATTATGGTTTCTGCACACTCTATAAACTGATCAATTTTATTTTTGAGACACCCTACGCAGAGTAAATTTTCACTTGTGCCCATGCGAACCAAGAGAGACAAATCATTAAGAAAAGAAAGACAACTGCATCTTGCTTCAAAATGTTGAATACTGGTAAACAAATACTAAAAAGCTTATTCATTACATAAGGCCTGCCTCAGCAGCTCCTCAAAGACAATTTGGAAACATTTCTAATAAACTCTAAAAATAGAAATCAATTGACTTTAAAGGAAGAACAGACCATAGCCAAGATTTAGACCTCCCTTTCTCTTTTAAGGTAAGTATCTAAGCCTCTGAGGAGGAAAGCAAGCTTGTGAGAACCAATGGAAAATCCTGGTAGTAAAGCCATATGATAGATGTTCAATAGTTCTCAGTTCAGGCATTTTTCCCTCTGGTTATTTCATTCTATTAAACATTGTTGCAGTGACAGATAATGGTAATTTTCTTCTACAGTGCCAACAGATACCAGTAGTGCTAACAATCACAAATTTATTATTATTTATGCCAAGCTAGACTTTTGTTCAGGACAATAGCCTTACACTAATCTTTAGGAATTATATTCATCAGAGCAATTGTACTAAAAGAAATACTTGTATAAATCAGTGTTCTGCATAATCAAACTGTCCACTGGAATTTAGAATAACACTCCACAATGTTTCTGGATGTTCCAAACAAAGATAAACTTAGGTAGTACATGGAAGATAGCTGCTATGTCCCTAAAAGTACTGCTTCATCCAGGATAGTGTTACATAAACCCACTTCCGTGTTTGAAGCTTAAATTCTAGGAGACAGGCAACACATAAGTCTTAATACATGCAATCATTTGAGGTACAAAGCAAAAACGGACAAACCAGTTCAGGCCAGAGGAGAACCAGATAAGGCATGTGTATGCAAAGTTTAAGGTGCCATGGAAAGTTGAACAAGAAAAAGCATGTTATCAGGAAAGGAATAGCAGTGTGGGTCCATGTCCTGCTGGCTGTTGCTAGAGAATCTTACAACTCCTGTCTTCAGTTCTGAAGCATTTCTGATACAGAAAGATTCTGTTGCTAAATGCTTAATATACTGAGGATATTGCTTAGTTTTGGCCTGGATTATTTCATATTTTTAGTTTAGATTTAGATCTTTATACACATTAGTTTGTTAACTATCTCAATATTCCTATGTGTCAGGTATTATTGGCACCTCCAGTTTATAAATGACACAACTGTGACACTTGGAGGATTAGTAATTTTCTCAGAGTCTCATAGATAGTAAGTGGAAAAATGGGAATAAAAAATGAAACTGGTCATGTGACTATTAGTATTTCATATTGATTTCAGAAGTTGGCAGAAACTGAGCAATGTTTTATCTCTGGTTAGGCAGTGAATCCAGTTAACTTGATTTCCTTTGACCTTAATTGCACAACAAAATACAGAGAGAGATAGAGACAGAGAAACTGTGAGAGAGAGAGAGAGAAAGAGAGAGAGAGAGAGAGAGAGAGAGATGCTTTCACGATGAAAGGCTTGTCCTACAATAAAACTCATGCACCATCTGGGGTGTGTTCCCCTCCTTTGTAAATGATGAAGAAGCTGTTGATGGAAGGAAGGAACACAAGAGGAGGATTTACCAGTGAGGACGAAAATGAGAAGAAAAGATTCTGAGGTTGGTTTATTATGAGCCCAGTCAATTATAAGCAGCACATTTTGACACCAGTGTAAATAATACACTCCGTCAGAGTCAGCTGATGGAGATTTTGTGTTCAATATATTGTCAGAGACACATGATGAAGGGGAGACGTTGGATGGCATATGCAGCACACAGGAATAAATATGTGAATAATCTTGCAGGCTTTGAGACTTCCAAATACTGACTGTGACAGATATGAACTGCAGTGCATTTCCTTTCTAAGACGATGGGGCTAATGATGATAAGTTGAACAGTCTAATATCCGTCTTCACAGTGTACAGCTGTATCTGATGGTTATGCTTGAAGGGATATCATTTGACCTGGCCTATTTCCAGCCATGTAATAATGAGAAGCATTTAACTGGGTCAAATAGAATGCTAGAGCTAAAAGGGATCTGAAATCATCCACCACTACACTCCCACCAGAGCAAAGAGGGGGAAAGAAAGTAAGTGAAGCTAATTGCCTCATCCATGATAGGTTACAAAGCCAGCTAAAGACAGTTCCACCAACTCAGTGAAACTAAGTTAGACAGACCTGTTTCATACACAGACAGGAAAGCAGGCATAGAGTGGCATTTGGGTGAGAGAGAATACCCTCAACTTTCAGCCACTTTGAGCCATAACTGTAGATTATTCACCAAATAAAAGTGATACATGTATTATTATTTAGCCAATTTTTCATCAAGCAATAGGAATTGCCCCATATAGCATCAGTTGACATCATCCAAGTCTTATACAGCCAGTGGGTTTTGCTTAACTCCTAAGTCTTCTAAGAGGCCTCTGCAGACTCCAGCATTCTCTTTAGTACGTACAGGTATTGCCTCCTGCAGCCTGGGTGTCACTGGCTCAGAGAGTGTGCTCTTGTATCCTTAAATATCTACCTAGAGAGTCCATTGCTTAAGTATGCAGAACATAGCTCAAGGGAAGCCTCCAAGATTGAAATGACTTTACTCCAAAATGCTTTACTCCAAACCTGGGGAATCAGAAATTCTGGTGGGTGGTAGGCAACACTGAAAGACCTCCCCAAGCAGTTCTTTTATACTCTCCAATTTGAGGACCTCTGCCCTAACAAACCTGCCTTCTGGACAGTGTTCCTTCAGAGGATATAATACTAGCTACTCTTCTATCTCTGAGATTTTATTGTTTTTATTTTATTTTATTTTTTATCATTTATTTATTTATTGGTGGCACTGAGGATCGAACCCAGGACTTTGTGCATGCAAGGAAAGAGCTCTACTCTGAACCATATCCCCGGCCCCTCTTGGACATTTTTAGGTATCAGATTTTTTTAAAGGAGGGATCTCCAAAAGATAGTCCATCAACATCCCTGCGTCAGTCACAAGGCACTGTCACTGGTACTGGCCATCTCAGCTGGCATCTCGCGGATTAACTGGATAAGGTCATGATGCTGTGAGATACTATACTCAGCACAGAGGATCAAAGAACACTTCTGACCCTCTTGTCTAAGCCTGAGGTCACTCAGAGGCTTAGTCCTGTGGCTTACACTCACTTGAATGTGATTAGAGAGCTCACTATCAGAGGCAGTATCTTCCCTGTGCATTGCTCTAAGCGGCTTTCTAGCTGGACCTTATGTCTCCAAAGAGTGAGCAACACAAGGAGAGAACAGCACGCTCCTGAGTCAGGAAGACACATCTTGCAGCCAATCCAATTGTGTAATTGGCCCTAACTAGCTAAAGTAATGGCAATATTAGAAAATAAGTCAATAAAATATATTTACATTAAATGTCACCCATCTTGCTTTGAGCATTCCTGCTTCACAAAACCTTCCATGAAAATTTAAAATGTCTCACTGGGGCTGGAGGTAATTTTTTTTAAGAGTCTGAAATCTTCCTGTGTGGCTGTGTGTCACAGAACCAGTATTAACCTGGAGAAAAATCTGTCCATTTGTCTTTCTCAGACTCAAATTTAATTCATGTAAAACAAGGGAGTATGCAGCCAAAAATTAATTTCACTTATGTTTATATGTTCAGATCAAACAGTAAATTCAAATACCAAGTATTCCTCATGAATTTACTTATTTTAACTTTTTATCATAGTTCTCTTAGGCTCAGTTTTGACAATAAAGTATATGTACATATGGCAGGTAGGCACAAACACCTTGTCTAAATATTTATCTATAAACTGCCAGAAAATTGACAAACTTTACATAAAAAAACTACATGTTTGAATCATTCACAAGCCATCTGAATACACATTAACATATACATTGGGATTCAAATTTATGAAACAGCATGAGAAATAGCTTTCTTAACTCCACAGTAATAAAGAATCAAGAAACAGATATTTTTTCAATTTCTTCCCATTACATTTTATGTCCACATTTAGATGTATCCAGGAAGATCTCTAAACTGACATCACTGTGAGAGGCCCATGGGATTCACAAATATCATTTCCATGACACTCAGAAAACTGGGGGAAAAGAGGAAAATGTGAGCAGCGATAAATTGGAGCTAATCTCTTTCTGCCACAACCTGAAATGTTACTTGGCCAGGTAATCTCCCCATCCTCCACGCTGTAATAAGAGTTTGTCTATCTCTCCCAGATGCCCAACCCAAACACTCGTATCTACCCAGAATGCTTGTATTAAAAATTTCCTAACAGGATTCCAAAGCTGTGAAAGAAAAAGAAAGATGGAAAGTAATTCTGTCAAGCAATAAGCATTGTAAGTTTAAAGAAAAGGTAAAGCCTAGTGTTTGAGGCTTGCAATAAATAAAAAAATAATGGATCATAAAGCTTTCAGGTCATAAAGCTCAACCAACTATAAAATTCACAAAGAACCTGTGATGAGGGATGGATGAGCTTTTGGGGTTCTATTCAGTCTGACATTACTCTACAAGTCCCACCCTGGGCCCTCCCCGACTGCTTACCCACTTGTGTCCAAGCCATGAAATCTTTCCATCTAAATATGCAACAGAGAAGCACCCAAGCCTGTTTCAAAATGCTTCCATATTTTGACCACAACTCTGTCTACCTGTAACATCAAGTACAACACTGTTTTGTACTTAGGGAAGTAAAGTCCCCATAGGAGAAGTCAGATGCCTCTGATTGATCGGGTGACTTTACACAAATCCTCTTCTGCAATGTTCCTCATTATCCTCATTTGCAAATGAATGATAAATTCCAGCTCACAATTATATGTGAAGACTGAATTTAAAAAAGCAGGTAAAACTCCTCAGCAGAAGACTGGCCCAGCATAAGTGTTAGCAATTACCACCATTCCTTGCTGGGGGTGGAAACTACATTCCACCCCAAGGCCTCCCCTGTGAGAAACTGTCCACCAAGCAGCATCAAAACATAGGCCATGGCAGGTGACAAATGCAACCAACCACTCTGATTTTCCTGTGACTCCTTCAAAAACGTTTCCTGCTTCCTCAGCTATCACATTTTCTGTCACACTCGAGGCTTGTTGCTAGTGTCACAGGATCCTATGCATCTTCTCTGCTGTCTTTCTGTCTTGTTTAACTCGTGTTTACTGTTTGCCTCACCAGATACTCATCGTCTGAATTTATGGATCATGCCATCCTTAGGTCCCCAGAGCCTGGGATACATGCCCAGAACTGAGCACAGTAGGACTTCAATATTTCTGGGGTGGGAGGTTATTGAGAAGAAAACAAACAAAACTAAAGGACTAGGAGAAGCTTTCTGCTTATCTTGGCTCTGGCAACAGATATCTCTTTAACCTTGGAAAAGACACTTAATTTCTTTGGACATCAGTTTCCTCATCTGTACAGATAATCTCCAATTTCCTTTGCTGTTCTAAAATTCTATAACTTGAAGAAAAACAGCTGCAAAAGGCTTCTTTGTTATCTGGTCTGCGAAGCTGTCAGAGCAGAGGAATGAGACCAGCTGAGCCTGGATCAGCTGCTTAGTTCAACAGTTAAAATTCAAATTCTTTCTGGTTCTTTCAGCTGTTTGTACATGTCCTGCTTTATTTATTTATTTTCTTTAGACTCTGCAAGTTCATGGTGATGAGCCCATTGCTAAGATTAGAATACCACAAGTCTGTGTCATCACTGCCTCTTGGCAGGAGCCAAAAGTCGGGTACAGGAAGAAGGGAAAATGTATTCACAAACTAAACTATGCGTGTTTGAAGAGTGGGAGAGCACTGGAGACACAAATAGGAGGAGAGCAAGGACCCTGCCGGCTCTTCCCCTAAGGAAGCGCCGTCCATCTGACAAATTGAAGGCTTGCCCAGATTTATGAGTTTTCTAAACTCAATCAGAACAGGGCCTGCTCTGACCTACAGAAGGTCACTCAACCGTATTGAATATTTGTCAGCATTCCATGGCCAAAGATAAAGTGAGTGAATGTCCAAGACAGATTTAGAAATGTCCCTGTTTATCCTTGGAAACAGTGAGTGACTGTCTGCGTACAGAGAACAGAAGGGGGAATTTCCCTCCTCTATGCTCTCTATAGAGAGACCTGAGGTGCCTGCTTAAGAGCCAGAGGTTTTTCACTATCACTCAGAAACTTCTGTCTCAAGAAACAAATGTGAACACACACTATTCATTTCACCCAGCTCATGACAGGAGAGTCAGTTTGGAAAGGCAGACAAGAGAAGACAGCTGAATGCAGACCCATCCTGCAGTGGCTCTTCCCACATTCTGTAGGGCCTCCCTTGAACCCCAGGAGACCTGGATCTTCACAAGTGTTTTAGTTACTTTCATCTCTTTGCTGAAACAAAATATTGGACACCCAAAATTAAGGAAAGAAAGATTTAGCTCACAGTGTGTGAAGGTTTCAATCTGTAATCGGCTGGGTCTGAAGAAGTGTGGTACATGAGGGGCAATAGTTCAAGGTAGCAGAAGACAGCAAAAGCAGCAAGAGCATAAGAGGGAGAGCAAGCCTCTTTTCCTTCCTTATACTCTATGCTGGCTCACACCCTCAGGGAGGTATAGCACTCACACCATCTCTGTGCCCTTCTCTTACACAGGCTTAGGATGTTTACAAAGTGAGGACCCTGACCTCTACTAAGTCACTTAATTAAACTTCTAAACTTCTCAATTTGACACAATGAACAACATTCTATATCCTAGGGTGTAAAGGTAAGGCTACGTTCTTTACACCCTAGGATATAGAGCTGCTGAGTTACTTAGTTAAGCTGCTAGACTTCCCAAGTGGACCCAGTGTGTATTAGCCATAACAGTCCACCCCTTGCCAACTGGCAACCAGACACATTTCTTTAAATCAGTTTCCAGATACAAAGACATGCTTATTCTTATCATTTCACAACTTGAATATTATAATGCAGGTTTAACAATCCTTAAGAACCAATTAAGTCTATCAACATTATATTATGTTAGAACCATAACATTCTGTGCCTGGACCTCCAAAGACTCATGTGCATCCTTTAAAAGGCATTTAGTCCATCTCTAAGAGTTGCCATAAAGTCTTAACACTACAAACAACCAGAGAAGGGAAGCACAAATTCAACTTTCCTCCCTCATATTCAACCTTCACAGGGCAAACTACCAGAACAATTTCTTCATACACTCATTTTTCACTTAAATGAAATATTAATTCATATTCTGTATATTTGTCATCCATCACCATGGGGAATGAAAACTAGCCTCTTTCCATTAATTCTGCCACTGCAGAATTCTGCCACTCTGTCTACTTGCCTCAGGATGAGTTCATCAGATACCACCCAGTGGACAATGGACACAGAGGTTGCATTCAGCACATCACAAGCACCTTCCAGCATGTAGACTGATAGGACATTTTAATGTTACCAAGCCCTCACACATTCTCTTATTTATGGGACAACAGTTGGAATTCCAGTAAAACTCAGGGAAATAACTAATACCCCTGGAGTCAAAGCTTTTTGTTTTGTCCATCCAGTTTCTCCCAAGGCTAACTATCCATCTGGAGAATAATCTATTTCTTCACTTTCTGCTCCTTCATTGTCTGTACTTTTTTTTTTCTTTTATCATTATGAGCAAATGACTGTTAGAAAGACCTGGGGAAGAACACAACTTCCTGCTTTCTGTTTATGGATAGTAGCTTCTAGAACTGGTATGAACTAATGAATGCATTATCCAAAAAGCCAGCTCTTGTGAGGACAGTACTCTGATTCTCTTTGTGAGGAGAACTCATCATAGATGAGATGCACAGGCTGCCATCCACAGTCTCCCGACAGAAAGAAGTGTGACATAATAAATGTCATCAGTCACTGACTGGGGTTTGAAATCTTCATTCAATATTTTCATGTTTTAGCTTCTCTGAAGAACAGAAAGGTAATGTGTTTGACATACAAATGTGTTACCACCTCAGAGTCTTGGAGGCTTTTCTAGCCCTTTCTGCAGGAAAGACTCCCCCCTGCACTCTAAGAAGGATCCCACAGTGTCCTCAATTCACTGCATCATCCTCCAAGGCGATGAATTCATGCTGCTTCTCAGGCCTCAGGGGGATTCCTGGAGAGCTCCATATGGGAAGAATCTTCTCAGTGTGACCTGAGTCCAAGTCACAGTTTTGCCACTGTCTTTCTACATGGTGTGGAGGAGACATCTCATTCCTTCTGGAGCCTCAGTGTTATTTACAATGTGTGAGGCTTGAGCCAGAAAGTCTCTTTATTCCTTTGCAAAAGAACATCCAATGAGATCCTTCTTGGTTAGAAACTGGGAATGGAAGTGCAAGTTAGATGGTTCTCAATTAATTAATCAATTAATAAAATTAGGCAGATTCCTATAGGATGGTATAGTTCATGGGGCAGAAAGATGGAGCAGATACAACCTAGGCTGTATTTCACATAAAGCTTAAGAACAAGGAAGGCCTATGTCTTAGTTATCTCTCTAAACCCTACATCTAACCAGTGTTTGGTTAATGACGGTGACAGATATTTGCTTGATTAACTCAAAACCAAGTGCAAAATTCAAAAGTCAACCAGACATCTAAGGTGTGTGTCAGGAATATATGTGGATATAAACCTATATCTATACCATGTATCACCTCTTGTATAATTGTGCTTTTCTAGCTTTTGGGGGTTGGAGGTAAGAGAGAGAATGACAGTGAAGAGATAGAGAAGAGAGGTAGAAACAGATTTAAAAAAAAATGGACTGACACTAAATCTGTGATAAAATCTCATACCCAAGAGAAGGCAAAACTCTTTTGCAACGGACAAGAAGAGATGGCTATTCAGAATTCACTACAGTAAAGAAAAGGGTACTGTAAAAAATTTGTATTAAAGTTCTGAACTTAGGAAAAGGAAAAGGAAATGAAGCAGTAGTTGCTAAGAACATAAATTATGCAAGGAAATGAATTACGAGGCATATTTTTATTCTGCTGTTACTAATCCTTTAGTATTTCACTTTTTACTTTTTAAAGAGACATAGAAAGTCCTCCGCAAAGGTGAGAGAGAGTGGGATAAAAGAAACTTAGTAATATTCAACCATGCATTTGGATTGGGGAATTTGTCAGAGGTGAGGGACTGAACTCCTTTCCTGACACGCAAACACTAGCTCATTCGCTTATTTCCTATACTGCTGCCCAATTCTTCCTGGGTCTGAGTTCAGCCTGTGACTGGGAGTTTGGACCAGTGCTCTCTCTAAGTGGAGGAGAATTTGATTCCATGACAGATGAGAATGGCCTCCTGGTGATGCAGGTAAAGAAAAGGCTGTTACAATCTAAAGATTTGGGTAAGAGGAAAACACAAACCAGGAACATGATCCTTGGCCTCAGTCAATGCTCCAGAGGCTATTTCTGTTTTCTCAGTGCTGTTCTTGAGAGCAGTGTTGATTACCAGATAACCAGAGCCTTTGGTCTTTCACAGAATCAACAGCTTGGCAGCCACAAAGTGACAGGCATCAATACTAATCGCACATGCCTGTCTGTAACCGGACCCCAGGACAGGCTGTTCTACACCTGCCCATCCAGGAAATGCACTCCAGGTCCTCCCCCATGGAAACCACTAACAACACTTATTAGCTCTCTCCTTGCCTGCTAAGTGGTCTGTGCCCAGTTCTGGCTCCCATTATTATATTCACTTCAGCCCATGTCCTGCAACCTGATACCTTTGTACTTGGGGGGCTCAGTGTCTGCCACCTGACAATGATTTGACATGACACAGTGACAGAAAACAGGAAGGGACGATGGAATAACAGAACGAGGGATCGCAGCTGCTGTGTTGGTGGCTCCAGGCAGGAGTGCCCATCAACACAGATACCTGTGAGCAGGTGCTCAGGCCTTATTACGCTACGGTCACATCACTCACATCAGGCACAGGGCGCTGGGAGATAGCAATCTTCCTTCGCGGGCCAGGGTCATGCACTAAACTATAGCAGCTTCCTCACCTTCACTTTTGAGTTCAACACGACTCAACTTCTGCCCTTCCCATCTGCTGATTCTCCTGGCAGAGCGTGCATCCATTTGTTTGTTGTTTCTGGGCCTCTGTGAGGACATCCAGAGTTTTCACTGGGGTGGTGGGGGTGGTTACTTCTGCTATGGACACCACCAGTTAATGATATAATCACTCAAGATGGGACAAGAGGCAGGGGACGTCAAAGTGAGAGCCCCCGGTGAGAGCCCTTGGAAACCTCTATGCAGCCACAAAAGTATAAACAATGGGGATTCCAAAGAGCAATTTCAAGGCTAGGTTCAGTGACTAATCAGCAGTGACAGGGACAAGTGATCATCTGTCCTGAGCGAATGAGCAAGATGGATCAGACTACTGATATTCAAACCTCTTGTTGTTCTGTTAGCAATGGACACTTTGAGTTAAATGTTATCCCTCACTAGACCTCGGTATATAAAACTGACAAGTATGGATTTGAAAGTTAGGTCTGGAAGCCCTGTTAGCTCTGCCTGCTGAGTTATCTACTTGCTCATCTTCCGCCTTTGACACATCTCTTTGGAATGCCCAAGTTCCACTCAGTATGAAAACTGAGATCTTGTCTAGGTTCCTTCTAGTCCAAAGGTCACTTTGGACAAGCCACAGAGACTGAGAACTTGGAGGGATTTGCAACCTGATGGAATGACCTTTACTACTTTTTCTCTTTGTCTTCACTGGTCCTAGAATTTAGGGGATTGTGGCGTCTTGGGGGGACAGATGGGTGAAGAAAGAGCCCAGAAATAGGTCCCAAGCCACATCCAGTGCAGCTAGGAAAGCTCAGATCTTATTTCTATATAAAATGGACCCAAAATATACAGGACAGAGAAGACATCTGAAAACAACTAATCTAAACACAAGGTTTACAGAAGGAAATTAAATACTAGTGATATTTATCAGTGTATTTGATGTATTTAGGATCTATTATGTCTCCACAATTATCATCACCACCACTATCCCCAAAAGCAATGACAAACCCAAGCAAGCAAGTGCCACAGGGCACTAACTGGAGGTGATAATAACAGGTAACATTATACTGCTCCTATTGTGTGCTATTCTAAGCACACAATAGGGACCTTTACAATAGCTCTAGAGGTAGGAGATTAAGCACCAGAGCAGGTAAGTGGGAGAGCCAGGATTTGAACTCACACACACTGACCGTAATGTGTATTCTTCAAATCATCGCTAACCAGGAAAGAAGGCTGATGAGAAGACACAACCGCGTGCACCAGGGCTCAGCAACACCATCAAGTCTGCAAAGCTGCTTTTCCGAGGCCTAAGATCCCCAGCTGAACAGCCCTTGGTTACAGGACCATTTGCATCTATGCTTTTCTCTGTATCACTCCTCTTCACCACATACCCTCACTCTCACCCCAGGGCACCTGGTTATTATCTTGCTAATTCTCTTCTTCAAACTATTCAGAAAATATTTGGATCCTTTTCTTTCTCACTCAGTTATAAATAACTGATAACAGGTTAATCTACTTCCTCCTCCCAGAGAGGCTTGAGTTTTTCAGCCAGAAACCAAAGCCTTGAACTATTTGTCAAGTCTCAGTGTCAGCATATGAATAGAGATGATGAACTCTTGAAATCATCAGAGTTTTCCCAGGGCCCCTGAAATCTATTAGGTGTTTTTTAATTCATTAGGAAAAACCTATCCAGATGGGGAACTACATATAATCTCTACTCTAGATACTGGAGTAAAAAATTGAAAAAAAAAAGGGGGGGGGAATAAAGCAATAGGGGGAAAAAACAGCGAAAAGCTTTGGCCTTGGATTTGCAAGGAGATAAAGGATTTGGAACAATTAGGAGGCTGAACCCTTTAATGACTCCATGTGAAACTCTAAATTCTATATTGTCACTCATGTATAACCCCTGGGTTGACATTTCATCAGAACATTAAAGCTCATCTCTGAGTTACTTACTTATTTTTTTTCTTTCATACAATAGAGAAAATGGGGAAAGGGGGAAAATATCTCCCACTCCAAAAAGATCTACCGTGACTCCCTAGGAGGAGAAGATGGCACTAGAGACACACACCCAGCTCCACATGCCTTCCACACTCCCTTCTCTCCTGCTTGCCCGAGGAATCATTCAGCGCCTGTAATGAGAAGGTGCAGTGGCTAATTTTACACCATAAATCACATGGCTAACACTATGACTAAAAAGTGATACCATCAGCTCCTTTTCCTTCAAGGCTGTTAGATCTTAGTCAATTACTTATGAACAAAGATTTAAAGACTTCAGAAGCCCCTTTGCCAACAAAAGATGCTTTTGCTATTAGCTTTCTTTCCCCCTGGACAGCTTCTCGGGCTCCCCCGAAAGGGGCTGCAGTGTGTCCTCGGCATCAGCGGCAAGGATGTTTCATGTCGCAGAGGGAAACAGGGATTAACAACGCCGGGCTGATAGACATCCTGGAGCCGGCGCACCTTCCGCGTGATCCTGCCAACACTCCTCCGGCGGCCCAGCGCTGGCGTGCAGAGCGCGCAGAGATGGGAGGGGGAAATATACCTTGCTTCCGACATATATTCTCAAGCTGTTTAAATATGAAACAAAATCCTACCAGGCTACAAGTTTCCAGCTGTTATGATATCATAAGATAAATTTACAGCTCGAGAAACAGCATGTTTGCTTTTACAAAGTATGGAAATATAAATGTTCCAAGTGTTAAAACTGTCCAAACAAATTAATTCGAGTAAAAATAGTTGCCTCAGATTTGCTTCTCGCACATGGGCCTTCTTTTTATAGAGCCGGTGAGCACATTTCCCTCAAGGCTGGGAAGGGAGAGAAAACCCGCCTCCAACGCGGCAGGCAGGCGCCTGGGCTGCATGCGGAAACCCGAGGAGCTGAGAAGTCAGGCGGCCCCTGCCCGTTCCCCCAGTGCTGATCTATTAATTAAAATCTTAATTTAGCCTCTTTACAACTGAAGAAAAGACACCGTGCAGGGGAGCTGAGGCTAGAAATCTTAGGATGTGCTCCCATCCTGCACATTTGTCGTGTGCTAAAATGAAAAAAGAGTTTCTTTCCTCAGTGACTTTGAAAAGAATAGAGTGGTGATTAACAGCAATATTTTTTTTAATGAAACGCAACCCGTCATCCCTGTCATCTTCTGGCCATCCTCGCTTGTACGCGCCTCCCTGACAAGAGGAATAATACTGGTCATACATCACTGCTCTCCATGTCCAATCATCTAAATCTTCCCTCGCTGCAGCCTCTGAGACTCAATTACTTTATTGACATGCAATCTTCATAAGGGGAGAAATATTGTGCATGTAAGGTCACTTGGTTATGAAGACATATTATCATATTATCTGCATGAGGGTTGCAGGGCTAAGGCCTGACAGAGCTAATTATAATGGTACATGATAGAAAGCTCAGTACACATTATTCGCTTGGCTGCACTAAGGTGAGGTAAGTCCGTGACATCATGGGTTTCTCTCTCTCTTTTTTTTCCCCTCATTGTTAAAAAATAATGCAACTTTGGTTTGGCAGCTGTAACTTCTCTTTAAACTCTCTAACATTCTTACTTTGGGGTTTTTGTGGATGGTGAAAAAGCTAGTTGGCAGGTTAAAGGTGGGGAGATGGCATGCTGGTGTGTGTGTGAGTATGAGTGTGCGTGTGCGTGCATGTGTGTGTGTGCGTGCGTGTGTGTACTTGCCAGCATTATTCCCTCCACCTAGCACCAAAGTTCCAGTCTGTTTTCCAGCAGTTGAAATGAGAAGGGCTCAAGGGAGCAAAGTGAAGGGCTACAAATGGGTCATTTTGATAAGAGATTAAAGCTTCCCCACCCTCACCTAACCCCTTTCCAGATCCCCACCGTTTCCTTTCCTTGACTTCACCATCACAGCCTTTTCTTGCTAGGATTTTGTACCCTTAAATGTGGTTTTTTTGTTCAGACATAATCAGGTTATTTGAGTTTTTACCATCAGATTCACGTTAGGATTTTGTGTACTGCTAAGATACAATATCACTTGGTCCTTCTCTTCTTCCTGTCCTCAGCTCTTTTACTTTCTTCATTCACTCAATCATACTGAGAGGCCAGGAAGAGGCTACGCAGTAGCAATTCTTCAAGAAAGAAGCATCAGAGAAAGGCATCCAGGCCAAGTTGCCAGGGCTTCCAGCCTTGGCATATTCAGTGAGGGGCCTGGAAGGGAAGCTGGGATGGATAGAGGCATCAGGAAGTCAAAATCAAGGCGGACTCCACAGATGGGCTTGAGCCAATATCAAAGCTGAAGCTCTGGGCACACTGTCTACTTTAGGAGAGTTTTATGAACTTTCAAAGACAGGTAAAGGAATCACTGAAAACATTACTACAGTCCGGGACAGGCTGACTCCTAGATTCTCACCTTCACCATCTCCCATCTAAAGAAGTAATTCAATAAAGGAGAAGAAAGAGTTAAAGCCTTCTAAG
The DNA here is from genome assembly GCA_004027295.1 of Dolichotis patagonum. Lineage (NCBI taxonomy): Eukaryota > Metazoa > Chordata > Mammalia > Rodentia > Caviidae > Dolichotis > Dolichotis patagonum. Next base: position 40,065 of record PVJX010000568.1, on the reverse strand, counting down.
CTCCAGAAACTACCTTAGCCTTGTGATAGGAATGCTTTGGCTCAGCCATAAGAAGCACAGAGCAGAGCAAGGAATTAGGTTGTCCAAGTTCCCTCTCCTTTAATACTCTAGTAACTCAAAGAGCTGAAAATCTTACACTGGAGGCTCAGAAATGATGCCAACATGGATAGCAAAGGCACAAACACTTTTATGATTTTTTTTCCTGAATTGGAAATAAAATCATGCATAATGTGATCCAGTAAATTTGATGGTGATCCACATGCAGTAGAAGTAACTTTTAAGGATGAGAATTTCAAACTGACTATCTTGGATTCCTGAGTTTACTGTGCTGCATTCCCACCTCCTGCATCTCAAGTATCTTTTGAGATGGTTACAGAGTACCTCTTTCCAGAAGCTGAGATACTAAGCAAGATAAAATTCTATGCTCAGCAGAGAGAGTTGGGCTCTGTGCCTGTCTCCAACACCCCTCACAGTGGCCATAGCTCCTCTGCATGATGAAGAGACAGCAGCATTGCATAATAAATCAAGTGGCCTCGAAAACTGGCTCCATCACTTTCTGGTTTCATGACCTTGAGCAAATTCTTGGTCTTCTGTGTCTCACTCGCCCTTTTAAAAAGTGGGTAATGATACTGTTTACTGAAGGATAACTATATGAATTAAATTACAAGAAATAAATGGAAAAAGTTTTGAAAGTAAAATGAACTCAACGAGTGGTGATTATAGTTAGAGAGACTTTCACCCTCCAAGACTAGAATGCGGGGCATTCCAGGTCTGGTTATCTTGGATATATCCTGCTACCCCTTGGTGACTCTGTATTCTGTATCTGGGAAAATAACTTGGAGTCATGGGCTTCATACAATACTTTCTCACTGATTAGAGTCTTCTGCTGAGGGCCATGAGAGAAACCTTGTCAACCTAGGACATGAGATCTAGATTTGAATCAAGAAAGGACTTCAGTCTACCAGCAAACACCAGCACCAGCTAAGTTGTAAACAGATCCTTTCTCTTTAGACAGAGCTTCATATTTACTGTTTTAAGTAATTACTGTATTTCAAACACCCTTAAATTTGAAAAACACTCACTTAATCAATAAATACATGCACTATTTTGTACAATCCTCCCAATGACTTCCTGAAAAGTATGTGATTGTCATGTTCAGTTTGTCAAAGAAGAAATCAAGGCTAGGAGGAGCCAAATGAATTTCATCAGGTCAAACATTGACAAGCCACTTAAGTTTTATTTATTACATCCCTTAACATCATTGAGATTTTTGTATTTGTTAGAAAATAAAAAATTTATCTGTCATCCTGACCATTGTTAGGTAAAGCAGCATTTACTCAAAGGGCTTTGGATAGAATAACTGTCCATAACTTATGGACAGAATAGAGTTGTATGGTCAATTTTTCAACTCACTGCAGAAATTCAAGAATTCAACTCTCTTCACCTTTGTAGAAGCAACTTGCTACAAATGCACTGGAGATGTTGGCATCATTTTGGAGCCTCCAGTGTAAGATATTCAGCTCTTTGAGTTACCAAGCTTCAGATGCGAAGAGGAGATTCAGAGACAAATGGGGCTCTCTGTGTGTGGGGGAGAGGTCCCTATGGTATTACTGAGAACCAAGTAAACTTGCCACTGCTGTTCTTTCAAAATAGATATTCCTGTCAAAGGCTGCTAGCCTTCAAAATAGCTCTATTAATAAAATACATTTATCCCCTAGGAAGAGCTTCACCTTAAGAATTAATACTTTCTTATCAAGATTTCTTTGACAATACCCTGGAGCAAGTCATGAAATAGGGGCCTGAACATAAAGGCACTTAGCTTTATGTCTTATGATTAGACACACTGAAAAAAGTGGTAAAGTTCAGTTTCTTCACAACTGCATTTATCACGTCTGATCATTTGGACTCAAGTTTAGGATCTGTAGAGTGTAAATAAAATAATAATTTGATCTCTGTGATGGTGATGTAGAATAACCAGTTATAGACAAATGCTTCCATTGAGAAAAATTAGAAATGCTAAGGAGAATGGGCACAGGAAGTTTTATTTGAAAGCCTCGGAGAGCTAATAAAGCAGTGAGAACACGAGAGCCTAAGGAGCCCGGGAAAGTGGAATCACAGAGTTCTGTGCCCAACACTCAGTGCAGTTCTTCCTCATGACACAGATTTCAATCGTCAAATTGCCCTGTCCTATAAATCCTTGAGTGACAAAATTAGATTTAAGGTACACCAAGGAGAAGGGGTACAGGTAGACATAGCAGACTTCAAGTTGGAAACATAGAAACCTACATTAGAGGTAGAGACGCGTCAAGAAATAGATCTGGCCTCACAAAGTTTGTATTCAGTTTCTCATGGGGCTCAATCAGCAATTGTCCCGAAGTGATCTTTCCAGACCTCTTGTCTGCCTTCCAGAAACAAATGCTCACTGGAGAAAAACAGCACTATTCAGAGCCTCACATTTTCTTTACACCCAGTAAAGAAAATGTACTGATACTGATACACCCAGTATCAGGTGTGAAGTATCATATGGCACAATGAAGGACAAGATCCAATGTCCCCAAATCCAATCAGTCAGTCAATTAGCTACTGGGCTCCAAGGGACTCAGAAATTGGACATATTAGCCATGAACCTGAAAGTATTAGCCACACTTAAAGATGTTAGAGAGAAAATAGGGACCTTCAGCAAAGAACTTAAAACTGTAAAGCAGAATCAAATGAATCAAATGAAAAGTTAAGGCTGAAATAAACACTAACTTCAACTAAAAATTTAATTAACATAAAATTAGATACAACTGTTTCAGAAAAAGAGAGAATGAGTCAAAAGGAAAATATATCAAATGATGGTGAAGAGGTCGCATAGTACAAGTTACGCACTCATGGAAAAGCAAAGATTCCAGAATGCATTAAAATCATGAAGGCAAGGAACACGTATTAAATATAAGGGCCAGAAAACTTGCTAAGTAAAGAAATGGAAGTCACACAAAATGTAAGTAATTTAACCCTAAGAGTGGATATAGGATTATTAATGCCAAGTAAATTAGACTTTAAGGAAAAGAACATTATTCAAATGTAAGCTTAAAATGAAAAAAAGTGTCAGTTTACATTTATCAAATAAATTAGCCTCAAACATAGATGAAAAAATTAACAGAATCACAGATTAAAATACAAAGGGACAATTTCATAGCCATCATGGGAAGTGTTTTTTTGTTTGTTTGTTTTTTAAGGTACTGGGGATTGAATCCATGGCCTTTGCACTGAACTATCTCTCAAGCCCTTTTTTATTTATTTATTTTTAATTTTGAGATGGGGTTTCAGTAAGACACTAAATTGTCCAGGTTAGAATTGCAGATGTCTCCCCCAGAATAAACCAAGCTAGAAAACAACCAGCCTTGAAATGGTCTGACCAGGATCGAATTAACTAAAATCATTAACAAAAGATAAGTAAGAAATGAAAGGAAGAAAGGAAGAAAGAAAGAAAGTTAAACAATTTACTTCTAAATAACTTAATAGTGAAAGCTATCATAATAAAAAGTAGAAAACATCTTGGAATATATAATTATTAAGATATAACATTAATAACTTGGAGGGAAATACATATCCTTAAGTGCATATGGTTAAAAATCAGGAATTTAATTATCCATCTTAAGAAATTATAAACCAGCAAGTAAAACACAACAAAGTAGAATAAAGGACTTCAAAGAGAAAAAGGTAATGAAATAAATGCAAAATACATTAAAATAATCAACAGAGACAAAAGTTTTTGAGAGAACTTACAAAATGATATACTCTGTGGAGATGACAGGGCTGAGACTGTTCAAGAGAAAATTAGAGTAGGTAGCATATTATGGTAACAAAAATGAAAAAGGGGTCATTAATAAAGTGATTAAAAATTTGATGAGAGGATATTCTGAAAAAATGCTATGCAAATAAACCTACAATTAAATCTATTTTTTAAAATCCCTGAACAACACAACTTCACAAAATAAACATAATAAAAATATAATAGTCCAACACTTTAAAGAAATTAAGTCCATAATTAAAAGTTTTCTCACAAGGAAGATCCCAGCCTTGGAAAGCTTTATCCATGAAATTGTTTAAACAGTTAGGAGACAGCACTAATTTTAAATGAAATCTTTCAAAGAAGAGTAAAAACAAAAAATTTCCAACTTCTTTTATGTGGCTAGTAAAATTTGACACTTTAATATGACAACAGAATTACCACAAAGAAAACTTTCAGGACAATAGTTTATATAAGTTCAAACTCAAAAATTGTAATCAAATGATAACTAATCAATTCTGTATTTACAACAAAACTGGATAAATTCCAGGAGTGCTAAGTGCTTTAATACTTAAAATACTGGGAAAAATATTTTCAAAATTTACCCATCAGATCTAAAACTGTATACACACATAATCTCAACATAAAAATTCAATTTTGAAAAATGGGCAAAAGATTTGAACAGTCACCTCTCCAAGGAAGACAGACAGAAGGTAAATAAGCATATGGAAAGATACTCAACATCCTCTGTCATTAGGGAATCACAAATTAAAATGCAAAGAGATATCATCACACATTTTCTAGACTGGCCAAATCACCAACCAACCAAATGCTCACCAAGATAGCGAACAGCAGGACCTCTCCTTTACTGCTGGTAGGAAAGTAAAATGGTATAGCCACTTTGGAAGAACAGTAAAATATTCTCCTACCATATGATTCAGCAACTGTCCTCCTTGATAGTTATTAAATGAATTGAAACACATATATACACACAAAAACCTTTGTGCTGGTGTTTATAGAAGCTTTATTAATGAGCTCCTAAATGTGGAAGCAACCAAAATGTTCTTCAGTAGGTAAGTGGATAAACACACCACTGTGGTACATTCAGGCATTGAATATTATTCAGCACTAAAATCACATACAGGGAAATTGAATGAATATCCCCAAATGAAAGAAGCCAATCTAAAAAGGCTACAAAAACTGTATGATTCCAATGATATCACATTCTGGAAAAAAGGACTTGGAGTTAAGAAGTGAATAATAAGCAGAACAAAGAGGACTTTTAGGACAATGACACTATGCTTGATACTATAATAATGAATTAATGTCATTATATAGCACCCAAAGTGGACCCCAGTGTAAATAACAGATTTGTGGTAATATGGGTCAGTGTAGATTCATCCAAGTTATGACAGTGCGGGAGTACATGAGAGGGGACACGGGATATCGGGAATTCTTAGTATGTCCTTTTTAAGTTTGTAATAAACCTAAACCTTACCCCATAATAAATTCTATTTAAAAATCAATGCCATTCACCATGTTAATAGAATAAAGGAGGAAAAGCAAATGATCACCTAAACAGATGCACAATATATTTGCTATTTGATAAAATCCAACACCCACTTAAGCTGAAAAATCTTAACACAGTAAGAATAAAAAAGGACTTTCCTAACTGAAAAAGAGTAGTGATAGAAATACCATAGCAACCATTAAAATTCAGTATGAATTTAAATTAAAATCTGAAATTAAAATCTAAGACTGAACATGAGATGAGGTTCCCCCTGCGATGGCATTTTTAGTCAGTATTTTATTGCAAATCCAATACAATGTCATAAGAAAAGAAATAAAGATATGGGAATTAGAAAGAAATAATTATTCACAAATGAATTAAAAAAAAAAACTCTAGCTGGGTTTGGTGATGCATACCTGTAATTCCAGCTACGCAGGCAGCTGAGGCAAAAACATCACAAATTCCGGGCCAATTGCCTGGGCAGTTTAGTGAGACTCTGTCTCAAAACAACAAATAAAACGGAAACCTCTACAAATGCTTAGTGAATTTAGCAAGGCTTCTGGCTTCAGTAATAGTGTAAGAAAATTGTTTCCATTACTATATATAACATGAAAAAGCAAGTGGATGAAATTATGATAGCATTTTAAACATTATATACCTAGGACTTAATCTAATGAAGTATGTGGAAGACTTCTATACATACACATATGTAAACATATGGAAAATCTTGAACAATTATTGAGATAAACAGAAGACCTTAAATAAGTGGAAGGACATCCCATGTTCATGGAATGAAAGACATCGAATTACAAACATGACAATTCTCCACAAATTTTCCTATATGTTCAAAGTAAGTCTAATAAAAACCACATCATTTTTCATTATGGCTACTTATTATTAAAACAGATGAAATAATTCTAAAATTTTTGTGGAGATGTAAAAGAGCCAAGAATAGTCAATGTGCTTGTGATACATTGTTAGCTATTAGGCCTTATAAAGATGCAGTCATTAGAGATTGACCCAGAAGACAGAACTCGTCAAATTACACAGAAGAGAGTCCAGTACAAACTAACACATACTCAAACAACAGATTTTGGATGAAGGCACAGGACTGAAAGGTGTTTCCAGATATGAAAAATAAAACCTTTTGACACTTTACTCCACACTATAAATGAACACAAATACCAGGTGTGTTATAGGTGTAAATATGAATGAAAAATGTAAGATTTCTAAAGGAAAAGATAGTAGGTTATACTTCAGCCTTAGTTGCTTTTCTTGTGGCTGCCAAAAATACCAGACACCTGTAACTTAAAGGAGGAGAGGTTTATTTTGGCTCACATTTCAGGGGTTTTAGTCCTTTCATGGTCAGTAGGATGGTAGAAGGGCCTGGGTGGAGGAAACTTGCTTACCTCATAGTGGCCAGGAAGCTGACAGAGAAGAGAGGAAGCAGGGAGGGAAATACCTCCTTCCAGACCAGGCCTCCAGTGACTTGCCTCTTACAACCAGATCTTGCATCCTAAGAGCAAGCGAGGCGTAGAGTAGAACCCCTATAATCCAATCATCTTCCACAAGCCCCATTTCTGAGCCCCTGAGGCTTTGCAGGACCATCCCCGATCCAAAACATGACTCTCATCACCTTTGATTAGACAAAGGTAGCTGAAACAAGACTTCAAGGGGACCACATAGAAAAGAACACATTAAACTCTAACAGCATAAACTACTACAGAATTTTGAGCAAGAGCAACCACTAAAGAAAACAATAATGTATATGTTGCAGCTAGTCTAAAATTTAAAAGCAAGCAAAACCAACTCATGGCATTAAAAGTCCGAATACTGGCTATTTTGGGGAGGAAGAAAGAGTAGCACCTAGGGTGAGATATGAGAGAACTGGAGGTGAGGGTACCAGTAATATTAGTTTTTCTCCAGGAGATAGTAGCTTGTGAAAATTCATTAAGTTGTATGCCACAATGTGTGCATTTTTGTACATATGCCATAGTTCACCTTAAAAGTTTATTTAAAAATAAATGGAGAAGCACTGGGAAAATACTAAGTATGTAGTACAGTACTAGGAACACTCCTCTTTTCACTAGAAGGATAACAGGCACCTGAAAGACATGCTGCTAAAACAAACAAGAAAGAATAATCCCATTTTTTCTTGTGCTCATCGGTGAGAATGATCTAGAGAGAAATTAGTTTAAAAATAAATATCAAGCAGGTATGACCCAGGCTGAAGCTGAGGTAGACTGAGCTACGAAACTATATCTAGGGAGACCAAACTGTTCGATGGATTCTGTAAATCTCCCAACTAATCCCTCTGAGCCAGAGGAAAATATGATATGTTACCAAAATTAACATGCATAACAAAGTCAGACAAGTAGAATATACTCAGTAGGATTATTCAACTCATTATTGAGTGAAATGCTTATCACCCATGGCATATGCTATGCTTCCTCCATCAGAGATAGTTTTTATGTAAGATATTATCCCTGCCAAAAGACAGAAATGCAAGAATGGATAGTACAAACATACACATCTATACCATATGCATGCATATATGCACACAAAATATATATATAGTTAACCATGTACATTTCCTCAATTATCCCCTAATCACAAGCAGTGGGCTAAGTACTGGTGAAACAGAGAACAGAAGAAACATACAACTTCCACCATGGATGCAGATGTATTGTTACGATTATTTGATGTTTATTTTGGAGATTGTTAAATTCTGACATGTGGACCTATTCAGTAGGCCCTTTGAAGTTGTACATAAAAATTGCCTGTATGTAGGTGGTGTGTGTGTGTGTGTGTGTGTGTGTGTGTGTTTGCTTTTATTTTTGTTGAGGCATTCACACTGATAATGTCCAACAAATCTTCCAGGTTTTGAACTTTCCACTGAAAATGATTCACACTGATAATGTCCAACAAATCTTCCAGGTTTTGAACTTTCCACAAACCAAAACCACTGGGTAATAATCAACTCTTTTCAATTACATTCATAAACATGATCTTCTTTGAAACTTCTAACTATCCATGAACAAACCAACATGACAGGCAATATCTTGTTCTAAAAATTGAGACCAAAAATGTTTAAAGAACTTAAGTGAAAGAACTGAAGGCCACATTATGATTGGTAGAGCTGAGACTTGAATCAAATGTATTCCTCCCTTTGAAACTCTGAAAAATACTTGGTACATTATCCATGTAGGTCACACCAGGACAAGGAAGGCATTTGTCCATGGGGTATCCCATTCCATTCCAACACAAGGACATCTGAATGCCTTCAGAGAATCAAACATCCTCTCTCCCGGAAATATCCACCCTACCTCTGTAATATTAGTTCAATAATTTGCCATTGGTCTTCTCACCACTTGGATGGTGGAAGCTGTTGTGTACCTCAGTATTTACCTGATCTGATTTGAAGAGACTCCACTAGCGTGAATGTTAATGTATGTTATCACATTAAGATCCCACGCTTACATCTGCTCTTTTACCAGGCCACCCTAGCACGAGGCTTGCAGCTGACTCCAGGATTCCTCAAGGCGCCCCAGGAGACTAAGACACGGAGTCAGCCTGCACAAAGCCTGTGTCAGCGTGTCACATGCACGCAGGAACATGTGGCACGCTGAGCTGTGATGTGCAGTAGAGGACAGCCAGGCTGACAAAGTGTGGGAAGCATATGGCAGGGGTGGGGCCATAGCTGTGTCAGGAATGCGTGCACATATGGTGACAATCATATGTGGGGGATATTATCCTATTAATCTTTCTTTCTCAGAAAAATTTGTACACATATACATACTCCAGTCAAAGATCAGAGAATGTTCAGATGGAAACTAGTATTAAGTATCACCTAGTCCATTACTTGTCCCACTTTATAGAAGAAACTGAAGCCCAGAATCTATGGGACAAAATATATTCAAGATCACAAAGACAAATTCAGGAGCTAGAAACTAAAACTCCTTGTTTCCAGTCTAGAGTCCTTCGATCCATAGCAAACTGCTTCTCAAAGTAGAACAGTGCCCAGCTTTACCTCCTTGTCCCTAGGTGGATCTAAAGATCTTCTGGTCAGAGATCCCCAGTGGCAAGTTTCTAACATGTCATGAGAAAGAGAGCTCAGACTCTGGACTGTCTTCATATCCACCCTCGGCCCTATCCAAGATTCAAATGGAGCCTTAGACACCCCTGAAAAGAGCAGAAATCATAAGCTTTGGAAAACCAGTAGGTCCCCAGACCAACTTCTTGAACACATGTGCAACTGATCTCTCCAGCAAAGAAATGAGGTTAGGGCTGAGACAGATGGAGACAGCTGGAGACACTTGAACTTCCCTCCAACAGGCTCCCAGGAGAGGACGGGCTAGATCTGGGCAAAGAGAGCGGGTGGGTTGCATACCTCTAGTGCAAATCCTTTGGGCCCCAGCCAAAGAACCAAGGCTTAGACATAGCACCCTCCTTTTCTGCACAAATGCATAGATTTTAATGCCTGCCTTTGCCTTACTATCCTCAGAGTAAGTCTGCAAATCAAACCTGGGACTCTTCTTAATTCCTAGGACATGCTTTCCAATGTTTCTTATTTAGACATTGGTTCTTAGATACCCTTGACCTTGAACACTCTGGCATTAATGACAGATGCACCATAGGCTTTAAGGGACCAAAGTGGGGCTACTAGCTAAGTCATGGCTAAACCACTTTACCCCATGCTATACATTGTAGACACAAGTAGGGAATGCAGAGCAGTAAGCCTCCTCCTTTTTCTCTGTTGCTTAAGTCTTTGAAGTTCCTTACCATAGCTTTCTTATGCGAGCCTTCCACAAAAACTCCAGTCTGCATTATTGTCTTTCTTGTCTGAACTCTCAATATATTTCTTATTTTTATTCTACAAAAAAAACATATGATGGTACCCTCTATTGTTTTATTTTCTTATTATTCCTGAAATTCTGGGGTCTTCAGCAGCCTCTGATCCTTCAAAGTCCAGACCAAGTGTCATGCTCTCTGTGCAGTCTTCTTCAGTCCCACAAGCCGAAGCATTCAGTTCTACAGGGCTCCCAACACTTTAAAGTCACTTATATGTGGAATATCACAGCTGACATTGCCCTGCACCACCGTGCAAACTCCACACATACCCATCTGCTCTACTGAAGCAAACGGATTTTTGCCATCACTTTTGTCTTTTTGTCTCTGACCTAGGCCCAGTGCTTGGTAACAGTAAATGTTTGATGGGGAGAAGAAAGAGAGAACATCACTGCCTTAAACACCATAATGAGAGTTTCTGTTTAAGTTTTCTTTGTTTTCTGTTTAAGTTTTCTTTGTTTGTTGTTTTGTTTTGCAGCTCTGTCACTTCTAGTAGCTCCTCTATGTGTTTTTTAAATTCCATAAATATCAATAACCCCATATTTGAGGAATAACACAATGCTACATTATACTGTTTGCAAATCTCATAGGTACAATACTATGAAGTTGGAGGCAATATTCTTCTAAAGAATGAGGAAACTGACACTCAGACAACTTAAAAATCATGTCCAAATGCACATGGTTAGTACAGAGATCAGACACACCTGCAGGTGGAACCCAGGACTGAGAGTTTGGGGTCATGTCACTCTGCTGGGTTTGCAGCCCCTACTACCTGTCCCTAGCCCTGAAGCTGCAGGAGAGTTGTTCTCACTGTGTTTCACAGGCTTTTTCTTTTTTTTTGGTAAAATGCAGTTAATGTTGGGCCAAAGTCATAAGGTGAAGTACTCACCATAAACTTAAATAGCTTGGAAACTCGCTTTCCAAGGCAAATGCACAGTAAGTGTTGCAGCCAATGTCCATTCATAGTTCAGACTGTATTTATTTAGCTGATGTTGTGTGCCAGGCTCCAGTTTAGGCATTGGAGGTAGAACAGTAACATTGAACTTCTGATCCCAGGGAAGCTCCTCTAGCAAAGCCTGCTCCACAGTGAATAAAACGGACACCGTGTCTACCGCAGTGCACTGAACTAAAACCAAAGTGGATCAAAGATGCAAAAAGTAAACAGAAACACAAAATTTGCTGGAACACAGAATAGGTAGAACTCCTGAAGACCTAGCTGTAGGCTGACTTCATGAACAAAACTCTGACTGCATGGAAAGTAAGTACCACAAAGAATCAACAACGGGGATCTTGTCTTATCAAAAAGATTTTACCCAGCAAAAGAAATCACCAAAAAATTGAAAAGACAACTTACAGAGCAAGAAAAAAATTTAGCTTCTTGTTCCTAAAGCAAAGGACTAATATCTAGAACATAGAAAGAACTGAAAAGAAAATCAGACCTTCCCCCCAAGTTTAAAGACCCAATCCAAAACTGGGCATCTGAGAAAAATACACACTTCCCAGATGAAGAAGTAGAAATGGTAAATAAATATAGGAAAAAAATGTTCAACATCACTGGTCATTTGAGAGATGCAAATTAAAACACTGAGATTTTATTTCACTCCAGAAAGAATGGCTATTATCAAGAAATTATCCAATAACAAATACTGCTGGGGCTGTGAGAAAACAAAACCCTTCTCCACTGTTGGCTGGAGTGTAGACTGGTGCAACCACTGTGGAAATCAATGTGGAGGCTCCTCAAAAAACTAGTATTAGAGGTTCCATTTAACCCAGCTATTCCCCTTCTTGGTATCTTCCCAAAAGATTAAAAGCATCGTAACACAGCAATATATGCACACTCATGTTTATTAGCAGCACAATCTACAACAACTAAATATTGAAAACAAACCAAATGCCCATCAACTGATGAATAGATAAAAAAAGATGTATCTTTTTATGCAATGGAGTGCTGGTCAGTCATAAAGAAGTATAAATTTGAGACATTTATACCTAAATGGATGGAATGAGACCATACTCTTAAGTGAAATAAATTGGACACACATGTGTAAATATCGGATTGTCTCTCTGGTATGAGAAACTGAAAGTATAAATAAGAACCAACATGTAAAATAGATTTCCTGAAATAGGAAAATAGAACTAGAGAGGAGAAGGGAAAAATGAAGGAAGGGAAAAGAAAAAGCGATAAAAGTAGGATAAAATGGAAACAAAGCTTTGTAAATAAGGAGGGGAAGAGGGATTGCAGGGAAGGGAAGGAAACAGGAAGGAAACAGGAAGAGCGATAATAACTTCATAGTATTCTTGAGTTCGGGCATCAGGTGACAGTGTGAAGCAGGAGCTCTGGGAAAAGTCAGGGCTGAAAGGTAAAAGCGGTGGCATCGGTGGGAGAAGAGGTGTGAGGGACCCCAAGTGGCTGAATTGTTGAGAAGAAAGCAGGGGTTCAAACACAAAGTCAAAAGAAAAGCTCACAATTCAGGCATGGGAGAGAAAAGAAAAAGAGCAGATGGAGACGTGAGAGACGCATCAGGGACAGCAGAGAATCTGGGAGATGAGAGGGTACACATGAGTAATCACCCAGAAAAGTCCAGAAGGCAAGGGCTGGGAAGGAGATGCTGGATCCCCAGCAGGAGAGCAGGTGAAATGGGGCCGTCAGGAGAATGAAGGCCACAAGGAGTGAGAGGGAGAGGGAGAGGAAGAGAAAAGAAATGCAACAAAGCTAAAAAGCTTTAATTTTTGTTTTAAATTTTGAATCGAGTCTTACAAGTCACTGACTTTCCCAGGCTGGCCTCTAACTTGTGATACACCTGCCTCAGCCTCCCACAGTGCCAGAATTACAGGTGTGCATCACCATGTGTGGCTCTAAAATTGTCATTAGCAGAAAAAACAAGATGGCACAAGATAGAAAAAAGTTATAAGAAATATGTTGCCAGGGTCAGAGGATGGCAGGTATTTGTGGCAATGAGGGTGGGGATGGGGTCACAGAAGAATCAGGACAATTTACTGCAGATAGATGGTTCAGGGTCTTACAGACTTAGGCTGGGAGATCATTGCTTGTTCAATTCCCCTCCATCTTTTCCTCAAAAAAGCTAATCTACTGTGTCTTATGTTAGGACATTCTTATCTATATGTATAGTTACATGCTGCCTTTTCATCTAGAAAAAAGGGTCCTGCAGGGGAGAGACATTTTCTATCCTTCCTGCCCACCCCAAAAGGTTGTGTATAGACATGATACTATATTCCAACTGTTTGAGTTCAAAACCAGTGGCATGCAGGCTGGGTAACCCTGTAACCATGAACTCCGAAACAAAGAAAGGCAGCTGTGAACTTTTCTTCCTAAACTCTTCTGTATTCAGAACTCATCATCTCTTCTGAAATACTTGGAGGGCATAGAGTTCTCCCTCCTCAACTAGAGGCAGAAGAAAAATGAAAATGAAATGAAATAAATGAAAATCCAACAGAAGAAAGGTAAAATGACAACCCAAGATTTGCTCCAGGCCAACAACTGTACAATTTGGAGAGCAAACCACAATCAAGAGCCCTTGAACAGGCTCCTTCTCTGAGCCACTACTCCAAAATAAAGCAAGATTTTGAGGTTTGTTTTTTCCTAATACTCTCATGATGGATTTTTAATTCCAGACCTCCAGCTGGTAAGTCAAATAAAATTTGGGAAATGTTCAAAACTTTGAGAGAACTCCAGGGTAATTTGGGCTCATCAAAACCAAACACAACGATTGGCAGGCAGAGGCTGGGGACTTGTAAATGCACCAGGAGGTGTCCCCATGGTGCTCCGAGATTTCACATTCTGCATCCCCTCAGTGGATTTCTCACCAAGTGAAGGCCAGAGCCTCCATCTGCTTCCCATCATTGTTCCGCTGCTGCTCTCAGGCAGAAGTCTGCCCCAGTTACATTTGTCATGCCTCCAAAGTGGCCCACCCCAACAGAGCCCAGGAGACCCAAGCAAAGCTCTCCAGGCGGGGGCAGACTTCCAGAGACTGTACCCTACCAGGGACATGGATCCTTCCCTTGCCTGTGTCACCGTGGCATTTAGTGTTCTCTACTTCCACTTTCTACTCCTGGAAAATGGCCATCAGCAACATGGTATGAATGTGCTTTGAGGTTCCACGGTGGGCACTGTTATGCCATAAATAGAATTCTGGTCAAGAGAATGGAATCTTGTAGCCTAAAGCATTTTAAAAATGGTGAAGGATGTATTCAAAGTAAAATTGGAACGCTGCTTTAGAGAAATGGTGTAGTTGACATTAGGTGATGTGAGCGCATGCAACCCAAGGAGTCCATGAAATCCAGCTGTCTGTTGTGTGTCTGTAATCATCTCAATTATGTTGGATTTTTCTAAAAAACATCATTTGCACAGACCTGGCACTGACCAGTACGTGACAGCTGAAATTTCAGCAAATGATGTGGCTTTGCGGGGTACATACCTCTGGGTGAAATCTGTCCAGATCCACAGGCTGGACTACCATTTTCAGGATGGTCCACTTCATCCATCTCTATCATGTGCTACTGAAATAATGTGGCAGGTGGACAAGAGAACAACCTCACCCTTCAAGTGACCATGACACTGCCATACTAACATCAGTCAGCATTCTTCTTCCAACCTTTTCTAATGAAATGATTCTTGACACAGCAAAGTATCTATGCGTGAAAATTTCATCTCAGTGTTATTGTGCGTGGGAAAACTGGATAGAATGATAAACATCTCCTTCGTGAATTATATTTCTTGCTCTAACCCTTCTTGGCCTCCTTGCATCCACCTATGAACTGAAGCCAGAGTGATCTTTCCAATAATTCACTTGGATATTTTAGCTCATCAAGTTTAAAATCCTTTGGTGATTTCTCCAAGGCTCTATAATATAGTCCCCACACTTTAATTTGGCATACAAAGTTCTTCATAATTTCTTGTGCTGTTCACCTCTGCTATCATCTGCCTCTTCACCTGCTGATTCTCCTCCCTCTTTGCCACTATGATCGCTGGCAAAAGAAAGTCCAGTGCCTTCAACATACTCCAGTCCTGTCCTCTCCCCCATCATATGTGCTGTCCTTCCACCACTTTCTTCCCACACTTCTTGCCTGTCCATTGTGATACAATTGTCAGGTCTCAGCTTCCCTGTTACTTCTTCCAGGAAATCGCCCCCAGTTCTTACCTGATACTGGATTTCATGTTCCTCCAAATAGCCTTCAACTCTGCGTGTCCATGATAAAACTCTTAATGTACCAAGTGGCTAACATAAATGTTTCTGGCCGACTCTGTCCTCTGTGACAGCACAAGTCCATTTTGCTGCCCGTTTTACACTTAGCCGTGTGGCCAGCACATAGCAAGCACACAATAAATGCATGTTTTAGTGCTGTTAGTACATACGGGAAAATGCCAAGGCTAACTACATACTTGACACTAATAATTAAATATACTAGTACATAGTCAATAAATTAATGGAGAGCATATAATATAAACTACTTGTGTTCATGTTTATTGAAAAAGCAAATTAAAATTACATTTTCAGCATGATCACACAAGTACCTATCAAAATACATCCACTGAAATAAAAGGCTTATGAATAAAGTTAACATGTTAACAGTGGAGTTGGGGATATTAGAAATATGAATAACTTTTATCTTGTAACATTATTAATTTTCCAAAGTTTATAACATAAATATCTTAGAATAGAAAATACAATGTAAAAGATAACATTTATAATTTCTGACTCCAAAATAAAACGTTTTCATTGCAGAAAAATAGAAAGTCATTAAAAACTCACATGGAAAGACTGCGGAAGTCAGCTACAATTTCACCATTGATGTGGGTGTAGTGCCTGCCTGTCCTCTGTATACAGTCTGTGTGACAGTGTAGGTGTGTGTGGATCTAAGCATATATTTACCTATAAACAACCTGCACAAGTGACACTAAGTGGCAAAAAGAGACTAATTTAGACTATGAACTCTAGTGTCTTTTTGGAATCTTCAGATAGCAGTAATTAGAAGCTAATATTCCTTCCTTTGTTTTACTTTTATCATCCATCCATTGATCCATCCATCCATTCCTAAAATGACTGTGACATTCAGGAACTAAGGAAACTACCACAAGAAAATGGTGACAAGGAATCATTTATCCCCCAATAACAGGCAAAGAAGAGACTGCCCAGCAATGAAGACTTAACCAGACTTCCTGAATATACCAGGAGTCTTGTTTCCTTACAGGAAAATAAAGACAAACTCCAATTAAAAACAAAAGGGAAGATGAGTTAGCCAAAATTCAGCTAAATTTTCAAAGAATGGGCAAAATATTGGGCAGACTGATCCTCAAACATTTCAGCTCTAATTTTATCAAAATTACATAGACAGGAGTAATCCATATTTCGAGATCCATGTTCATAGACCGTTTCCTTACAGACAGGTGGAACATAACCAGTGAGAATTCTGTTTTTAAATACAATCTACTGTCAAGAATTGTGACTACAGGGTACAACTAGGGAAAGGTAAGCCTTTTATATATTTGGGCCAAACCTCTCTTTTTACTTTTACCAAGTCTGTACCAAGCCATTGGTTTCTGAATATCTATGATATCCATGGGTGTGTACTGGTGGACCACGCCTAAACCTGAATGACCAAAAAATCCAGAATGCCTTTCTACCCCTCCATGCTACAAGCCCTTTTTTAGTACAGACTCATCCAACTAAGTCACTAAGCATCTTCTTTTCTTGAAATCATGAACTTTACAGGTGCTAGTTAAAATAAAAAGAAATGCTAGTTGAGATAACACTAGTAGGAGTAAAGAAACTTGTACTCTTGCTACAATTTTGAAACTGTGTCCCTTCTCATTTATAATATGGCAGAGGATGACTAATTTTGTCTATGGTTATAATTTAATTAGATCCAGCTCTGATCATTTAAAATTCTGTGATTAACATATTGTTCTTAATAGGAATGCCTTAAAGATCATATTTTAATTCAAAACAAATGTTCTAACATAGGTCTTCTTATAAGGGTAGTTAAATAGAGAGATTAGCCTGGCCCATATGAAATCATTTATCGAGTTCAGCCAACTATAAGCAAGACACACTGAATGAAAGAGAAGCATCTAGGATTTAAAAACTGACAGACAACCTTGATTCTCACTCAGTATTCTGCTAGCTGTGGATATGACACATATCTGAATCTCTTTCACATCTCTTTTTACTCATCTCCAAAATGAGAATGATCTTAAAATATAGTTTATAAAGTTGTTGTGCACTTGAAGGAAATAATGATATAAAGAGTAATTACTTTAACCAAATCTCCACACTGATGAGGACTTAGGAGTTATTCTTGTATTGGATGAATACCAGACCTAGTATCATCTAACACATTTATTTATTCTTCTACCAAGGTCCCCTGCAATGTTTGGATCTTTGATCCATTTTGATTTTAATTTAGTGCATGTTAAACTTTTCTGCACATCCTTAACTCTGAAATTTGATTGAATAAGAAAATCAACAGAGAAGCAGTTATATTATCTAAAATCCAGTGCGAAGGGGACTAAGAGATAGAGGGAAAAGCAAAGGAAGGGAGGGAGAGTAAGAAGAATTAAATGTGTTATGCACATGTACCAACTCTCCACGATGAACAAAATCATTATGTACTGCAAAGATGTACTAATGAAACTTTTTCAAAAATTAAAACAGCAAATAGCAACAGGATAGGACTGAGTCTTGCCACACTTTGAACAGGCGGTAAACAATCATCCTTCCCTTCAGCCCACCAGGAGTCCCAAGGACCTCTTCTAGCCCTGCTCTATTTTCCCCTACAGAGCATAGGTTGAGCTCGTACTTCCTCTGTGTGCACCATCAACCTGCCACAATTCAACAATGGCATCTGGCTGGTCCACAGCTGTGCATTCCTGTCCTTCTTACTTGCATGTGAGCTTTTTAAAACCATGAACTGAATCTTATTTATGGGCATTCACTACAAGTTTGGAGCTAGACGGATTGAAGGATAGATGAATGGGCAGATGGTGCCGAACGGAAATGACTGGGAGAATTGTCATTCAACTGTATTGAGATCGTGAACAACTCTTTCAGCCTTTCTTTCTTCAAATTTTAAAGTTTTCCTTCCTTAAAAATGGGTAAACTCATAGTCAGTTGTCAGAAACTTTGGAGCAGGCTCTATGAACCCAGTGACACTTGCTTCAGTGTTTGCTTCACACATCTGGTCCTTCCATTATCAAATATGTCTCCTTTAATAAGGGGGACACACAGGTCACAATGGATAAGAGGGCACATGACACAATACAACCTAACTGGACCCTGTGCATCCGTGCAGGGTAAATGTCACAGCCAACTCTACTGGCCGGACTGCCAGCGAAGCGTGGAAGCAGCAAAGATCCACCTTTTAACCTCTCCAGGGAAACAGTCTATTCTGCCACAAGATCATTAAAGACTGGAATATTCTTTGTCAGAACATAAGATGCTCAACAAATACAATGGATGATCAAAATACATGAGGTGTGTTACAAAACATTTACAACAATGAAAAACTTACTGCCACGAATCCTCTGCAAAATACTTCCCCTTACTTTACACACACTTCTCCCGTCATTTTTGCCACTTTCTGAAGCAATTATGGAAGTCTTTTTTCCTGTCTTCAGGAAGTGGGATCAAAATACAGTGAATACTACTGTCCAGTGCCATTCAACAAAGACAGGATGGTAAAGCCACGCTACCGTGTCCTCATCCACCTTTTGCATGGATATGGAACCGTGTGACTTCTGACTCAATCGCAAAGTCAAAATGACCTTTAAAGGGAAATGTTTTGAGTCAATTCAGAACATCAAGGCAGACATGACAGGACAAAGACATTCATAAAACAGGTCTCAGGAATGATGGGATAAGTGTGTCTGAAGCAAGAAGTAAAAGTATTTTGATGGTGACTAATGGGAATGTGTTTTTTAATGGAATAATTATTTTCAATTTAAACACCCACTGAAGTTTTCAATCATACCTCATATCTTTAACTGGCTATATACATCTCCTTCCTTTTTCATTAATAAGATCCAAATGAGTTGGTTTTTATCAGATGTACTAGCCTGTTTTGCCATTGCTGAGATCCAGTAACCAATACCCACCCTTAATTTGACTTATGGTTTCAGCAGGTTCAGTCCATGGTTAGCTTGCTTCAAGGCAGAAATATGATGGTAGAAAGGCAGAGAGGAGTAAAGAGGCTTGGTTCATGGTGGTTGGGAAGCAGAGCAGGAAAAGAGTACTAGAAAGAAAGGAGAGAGAGACCAGACATAGATCCCAAGGTCATGTCTCTGTGACCCAGCTAGATACCGAGGAGTATGCTTTACTAATCCTTTAGGTAGATCACAAAGCCAATCATGTAGACAGTCTACTTAATCCATCAGATCTGTAAGCTATCTCAATGTCTCTGTCAGGTACTTAGAGTATAAGAGTAAATGGAGGAGTTCATAAAAACCCCTTTATAATACTCACACATTTTTCCCTACAGCCCATGCTATGGACCAAAGTGGGATCTAATGAAGATTCCACTTAAACCTTTTCTCTATTTCTGCATAAAATTAAAGTTGATAATGCAGCATAAAAAAACTGTATATTTTCTTTCTGTATGTCAAGTTAATATGCCAGGATGTGTGGCCTTGTGCACAGCCATCCGTTCCAGAATGGCATTCACATTTCCCAAGCTCATCATCTCAACACATTTCCAGATTTTAAATGAAGAACATCTGCAGATGCAAATGAGTTCTCCCAGCCCTTCCTGCTGTTTCTTTTGGTGGCTAATGTGTAGTCCTTCCTCAACAGCTAGTTAAATACAAGGACATTTCAGAGGGGGCATACTTTTGGATTTCATGATCATTTAATGAAATTATCATTTCCTTAAAACAAAATGGAACAAAAAAAAGTGCTAACGTTATTCTCACAAACACACGATTTCAAAAGGTTGAAGATCAGCAAAAACTGAGAGAGAGAGAGAGAGAGAGAGAGAGAGAGAGAGAGAAGACTATAGCAAGAGGAGAGAGAAAGATAAATCATGAGACAGAGACTGAGGTGATTGTACAAATAAATTATCTTTAAAATGATTTAATCCCCAGAAAATTAAAACAGGGAGGATTCTATGAATGCACAGTAAAGGCACAATGTGACATTCCCCACTATGATTTCTATCGTACTTAAATCAAATTCTTGCCAGGCATAATTACAAAGACTTCCCACCCTACTTCCCATTGGATAGAGCTCTAACATCAGATGGGCACTCTTTGGAATCACCATGAGAAGACATTGCCTGAAAACCCCACCACTTAATCACATCCTTGAACCTAATAGAACTGTCCACTTGGACTAGTGGGATGACAAATCTCAACCCTTTTCTCAGATGTAGAAGAGCATTCCACTATTCTTGGGAGGGCTGCATTTGCTTTTCCCCAAAGCCCTTTCCCTTATCAAAACCAGCTGAAACACACCTGGACTCATCCCCTCCCCTCTCCTCAATGAACAAGGCATTTTTATTCTACTGAGTGACAAGGACCAGCCTCAGGTACTAAATCGAACCAGAAAGCCTGAACTAGAAACATCTCCACTGTGCTTGGATCAAAATTGAAGTTCTGAAGCAAAATAGAAGTTGTAGATTTCAAAGAACTGCTATGTACTAAGATGGTTAAATAGCTTGGGGTCTAAGGACTCTGGGTCCTTGGCAACGATACCAGCTTTCTCTGGCTGACGGAACCCTAAGCTCCCTAAACTCCCTAAGCTAAAGAAAGCCAAGGTGTCAGCAGGATTGGTTCCTTCCAGAAGCCCCAAAGAGAATCAGTTGTCTTCTGATTTCTACAGCTTCTGGAAGCTGCCTATACTTCTTGGCTTGTGGTGCCTTCCCTCCATCTTCAAATCACATTACTTCAGCCCTGATTTTGGCTGTTACATCTCCTTATTTTTCATTTGAAACCCTGCTAAATCCCATAACAAACTTGGCATCTACAATGGGCCCAATCAAACAGCCCAGGATAATCTACCTATCTCAAGATCCTTAATCACATCATCTGCAAAGTGGCTTTTACAGTGTCAAAGTGGGAAGTGGTGGTTTTATAGAAGGTGACAGGACCTCTGTGAGAGGAAACTTGGGAGGACAAGCTTAAAGGTACAGAGGGAAGGAGAAAGGGGCCCGCTTTGATACCCAGGGAAAAATATTCCAGCCAGGGACTACGAAAGGAGCATACCCACTGTGTTTCTGAATAGCCAGGGAGCCAGTGTGGTTAAACAGGAACTGAGCAAAGGGGAAGACTGGGCTTGGAAGGCCTTGAGTACCATCGTAAGAACTTGGCTTTTATTCTAAGTAAAAGCCAGCAATCAAATAAGCACATCGGAGATTCTTAGAGATCTTTATTTTATTTTTATTTTTTTAGCTCACTCACACACACAGTCATTTAAGAATAGCTACTAAATGCTTCTTCTGGGGAATGTGAGGTACTCATAATAATAATAAAAAAGTGCCTTGGGCTTTCTTACAACTGGATACATCAAAGGGTTTTCACTAGCAATTTGGGGAGCGTCCGCCTCTGGGTGCCACTGCTGTGATTTCAAAATAGAATTATCTCGTGCTATGTGATTTCTTGAATCATTAGTTTTCCATTTTCTTTTCCTCTTTTCCTTTGGTTCATTTTTTTTAGGCTGGCACTAGTATATGCAAGAAGTTTTTTAAAAATGTTGGCTCATGGGCAATGGGGTGAAAGAGACAGTTGCCGATCAGGAATTCATAAGAGGACCCAGACCCAGACAGCCAGGATCTGTTTAATCAGTGGAGTGAGGTCCAGTCCGGGCTCCATCTTTTCATGAGAAACGAAGCATCTGTCATAGGAAGATACCAAAGGCAGCAGGAAAATGAGGGAAGTCTTCAGTTCCCAAAGAGTCACTTTACTTGATTTCATTAACCCTTTCACTACACCCACAGTGTACAACAAGGACATTTTAGCCCACAGAGAATTTTTACCAGCCGCTCAACCATCACGAACAAAATAGAACCCTGGTCCCACCCCTTTAATTACTTGGCTGACAGCAAGCTGAAACTCTTCAAAATTATAATTATCAACAATTCTAGCTAATTATGCACTGAGCAGTACTTATCTTTGAAGATTAATAATTTTAGCAGTATGGAGGGAAAATAACAAAATTACTTAATTTCCTTCTCAGCTAAGCCCCAAATCTTTAAAGAAACAGTCTGTAGGCAGGAGCAAGAGTAGAACTCCTGGTCCCAAGAAAACTCCTCGATTAGCACTCATGGAAGCCCACAGAATAGGGTTTGAGAATCAGGCGTCGCACCCCTAGTGCCTCTTACCTGTATTTTCTTACCTTTGATTTTCAAGAATCGTGAAAAGAGCTGCCCAGAGGAAAGGATAATTCTGTTACTGGGTACTGGGGCTCATGTTCCCGCTACACGCTGACACTTCTAGGTCTGTCCTGTACTCTGGACTATTGCATATAATAAGAAATCATGAAAAAGATGAATGCAGGCATGAAAGGAATAGGAACAAATAGAAGATTCCAGGGTCAGGGGGGAGGACAGAGCCATCTAGGGAATCTCAGGACTCTTGAAAGGATACACTCCTGTTTGGTTAAGAATATGCAGAGCAAATAAAACATTTTGGAGTCCAGGTTTGGCTTATAAGGTGCCAGTTGGTGAGCTTTGGAACAAACCCAACAATTCTTCAAATGCTGAGGAAGTGGGAAGAAAGAATCCACTTTCAAAATTGTCCCTACACACTACACATTCCTTGGCCCACAAACGATTATTTACATCCTTTTAAGTTACCTATCTTCGTGGAAAATACCGCTATTTTTTAAAATGCAAAGTAAGTGTATGGACACAAAGGAATGAATTAAATTAAGGTAGAAACTGCAGAGTCAACCTACTACAGTGAAACACCTCCTTAGTAATTCTTGTGTGATAAATTAAGGTCTCCAGCCATGGACAGGATCAGAGCCAAGGCCAGCTTGGCAAATGCGTTCTGTAGCAGTCTTCCATTGCAAAGTCACATGTGTCCTTTCCTTTATGGTCCCTAGGCTCCTTGTATGTGTTGGCTTTTATATCTAGCCCTTGACCATTTCAAGCCTGTCCCAGTCCCAAAGAATTTGTTCTAGCACATTTCTCTGCCTAGAAATGGGCCCATATTCTTCTAGCTTTTCTCCTTCAGATGTCTTCTCTAATGCCACCTTCTCAGAGAGAGTTCCCCAGTCATCTTCTTTAAACTAATATGCTCCCCACTCCAAACTTAGTCATTCAACATCATTCATGACTTCCTGATATCAACTCATTTATTGTTTGTTGTCTCTCCTTGCAAAAGCTGTGTCTCCATGTCCATCTTGTTTTCTACTACAAACCTAGTCAAGGGCAGCCACAGAATACTTAGGGTCCAGTATGAAGGAAAGTATAGGGCTCCTTGTACAGAAAGAGCTTTTTCCCGTTCCTTCTGCAGTCCCCCTCTCAACTCGCACCATGTTTGTTTTTTAATATGTTCTGACTCTGCACCAGTATAGACCCTCACAGGTCCACAGAGGCCCAACATCCATACTTCGCCTTGGGTATGTGTGTCTCAGGGCTAGAGGGTGATGGGAACTCATAGTTAGAAACCATTCCAGGATGGAGGTGAACATGGAAACACAGAAGGATTCTTCAAGCTCCTAGCACATGATTCACTATCTTATGGGACACAGAAAGCATCCAAAGATAAAATTATTAAGCAACTCGAGATGGTGACTATAGAACATTAAATTCCAAGCATGGGATCTCCTCTGAGCATGTTGTCATTCTTTCTGGTTTTGTTCCATTCCTAGGTCAATGCCTGGCATATGGAATGTGAGAATGAATGACTGAATGAGTGAATGAATGAGCAAGTGAACAAACCAGTAATTCCACACATTAATTATATATTGCCCATTTTATGGGCAAACTGGATTGTTTTCCATGAATAAATAACTCTTCCTCGAAAGTCTACCATCCGTAAGTCATTGTATTAGGAGCTTTGAGGGCATAGGAAGATGAATCAAGAGCAGCCTCCTTCATTAAATCCCCGCCTACTAGTAGAGCTCAGACAGCACCCTCAAACAACTCTGTGAGATTAAAAGTGAGAAGTGCCCTAGGGCACAGTGTCATGGCAGCTCAGAGATCTACATAGCTGCAGGGATCACAAATGGTTCCATGAAAGAGGGGGGCATTTAAGTGGCCCTTTAAAACAGATTTGTGATTTGGTCATAAACAGAATCCAGGAGATGGTAACAATATCAGAAAAGGGTAAAAGGCAGAGTGCCAGAATTATGCACAGAGGTAAGAAGGGTGTTCAGGGAGGAAGCTGGAAAACAGCTTGGACATGTAGCTCAAAACCAAATACAGAAAATCTTGGGCCCTTGGGCATTTCTAAGATAAATATTGACATTGTCTGAAAGTAATTTGGCTCCACTGATATGTAGTTATCTACTACTATGTAACAAATTGCCACAAGTTTAATTGCTTGAATGAATATATATCTACTATCTCACAGTTTTTATGGGGCAGGAGTGTGGGTACAGCGTGGTGGGGTCCTCTGTTCTAGATGCAACGCAGAGCTGAAGTCACAACTAAGGCCGGGACTGGGAAGCTTCCAAGCTCAATTGACTAATTCAATGGCCTGATATATGGAACAACATAGGTCCTCACTGGCTGCTACCTAGACACCAACCTCTGTTGCTGGCCACGTGGGCCTCTTCAAGACAGCATCTCTGTTTTTCAAGGTTAGCAGGAAAGAAGTCTGCTAGTGAGGCAAAAGTCACCATTTTATGTGAACTAATTGTGGAACTAGTATCCTATCACCTTTTCACAAGAATCCCCTGGAAAACACCAGGAAGCAGGTATCACAAAGCTCACCTTGGAAGATGGCTGCCATCTTAGGGTAGTCAGAATCAACTGGCAAAGGGACCAAAGATGCAGAAATCATTAAGAGGATTCATACATTGGCCAGAAGGAAAATAACAAAATGCAATGAGAAAGGAAGAACTTGAGGAAGACAGTTTTTGAGGGTATTCTTGCTGGTAGAATTTACAGGACTCAGCAATTAGATCTATGTGGCTGATAAGGGAGAAGAGGAAATCAAAGGTGACTCCCAAGATATTGAACTTGATTCATTGGAAATGAAGTAGATTGAGGGTGGAGGAGGGGGCAGAAGGAAGAGAGAACAATTGCAATTGTTAGAGTGGGAAGAAAAAGAACATAATGAATTTGAGATAATAAAATATCATTCAAGGTGACCATATACTGCACTTGAATGCTGATTTTCAGGAAAGCTACTGAGGCTGGAAAGGCTGTCTGGGAGACTCATCTGCAGGCAGGTGACAGCTGATGGCTTGCAATTGGATGAGGAGAATTGAAGCTATCTGCAGCTATGTTATCAGCTTGGAATGAGGAAGTCTTGGCAATGCCTCCTCCTATGGGAATTCTAGCCAGAGAGTTCCAGGCCAGAGTTGTTTAGAAAGACCGGAAGAAGACCTTCAAGTCAAAACAAAAACTTCAGTATGTCAGGGTCTGTCAGGAGCCAACTACTTGAAATACTTGTCTTAACAGGATTTTTCCAGAGACACGAAAAGATTTAGCTGCAGACAAGGGTCCCCAACAAACACACATGGACTTGTACCCAACAATGATAACAAAAATATATTTTGATTTTATATTGCTTCTCAGTATTTCCAAATCACCTTATGATTTTGACCTCAGAATCACCTGTTATTTCATTCTGCAGATAAGAACATGCGCCTTGCCCTAAATGATACACCCACAGCTAGGACTGAAATCTGAATCTTCACCCAGTTCTCATTTCCTTCCATGACACAGAATCTTGGATCTGAAATCTGGGTCTGAGTTGAATACTCTTTTCTTTTCATGCATAAAGCCAAGAGCCTGCTTTATTTAACAAAAATACAAATATGCATACTCGTTCCTAGCTCTCAGAGGTTAATTAAATTGGAAACCCCAAGACCCACCATTTCCAAGCGAAAGAAATGATGTTGGGGTACCGAATCAGATGGGAATTAGGAACTGTGGCCTCCCTGGAGAAACCCTCCTCTTGTGGGAAACTCAGGCTTAAGGTTAAGGAAACTCAGCTGGCTCCCCCCTTGCAGTTATCTAGCACAGAGCAGAGCAAACTTTCCAGCCAGACCAAAAACCCAAGGCATTCCCCATTGCCAATCCATATCACAATCAATGTTGATTGAATGTCTGAATGTAATTTGAATGAAAAGCATTTCAAAGCACAAAGGTTCTGTTCCCAATAAGTTTAGTCTATATAATCAAATGCATTCTTTCTGGCCCAATCAGCAGAGGCTTGGCAGAATAAAGGCCTTTGGTATGAGCAAAAAAATCCAAGCTTAAATCTTACAATTGCCCCTTTGAGGGTCGTTGACTCGGCAAGTTTTACAGTGGTGTACTGAAATGAATACTGCCTCTATGCAAAGCAACAGGAGGTCACATTATAATTAGAATGCAATCAGTGGAATTGGTTATGGCTTGGTTTTCTTCCTGAAATGACAATCTATGCCACATCTGCCATTACATTAATATTTTCTGCATTACTAGAACAGAGCGAGGGGGTCTGGAGAAGGGGGGGAAACTAGTGTCTTTCCACTGAGCAGCTGATAGAGTTGTCTTTAGCGAGAAGTCTGCACGAGCTAATCAAGGCCCAAACAGTTCACCTTTAAAATACCCAAACCATCTGGCAGGCTGTCCCATGATAAATCTCAATGATAAATGTCTCCGTTTTGATGTTACAAAGGAACCGCAGACCTGCTCGGTTTTGGCACAGCTGAAAACATACTGGCAACAGTAGAATAGAACTCAGATGTCCCAAAATAGAGAAGTAAATCATCTTGACCTGCAGGGCATAATATATTTAGAGAAAACCTGATTATAATAAAAAGGTTGGATTCATCACAGTTTCTGCTATAGGGGCAGCGATATATTTTTTGGTAATACCTTTCAGTTCAGTGAAAACTCCAGCGTGTGCAATTTACAAGCCTTCATTCTCTGCTGCCTCCTCCCTCCTTTTTCATGAGTCTTCAGATGTGTCCCTCTGCCACTTGTGAACAGCAATCGTGGCCTCTCTCTGGGTCTCAGGCATCCTGCAGGGGGACTATTGAGGCGAGCATGCCTTCAGAATGATTAATCCATTCGCCTTTCAAAGGTCTGTTTTGCTGGGCCCACAGCCACTGCCAAGAAAGGACATACTGTGACCACCAGCACCAGGAAGCAAAGGCACAGCCTCTCAGCTCAAGGTTAGCCTGGACCCGGTGCCGAGAGGGACTCGTAAAATAAATTATGCTGTGTGGTTTTGGAAGGTAGACTTTTATGTCCAGCCAAGCTTCAGAAACAAATTATAGAGTGGTCAGTTGGCCTTATTTATTTCATCATTTTCTCCACAAACTTAGGAAATTAAACATGGATATGGAGGGTTAAGGGCAAGGTGTAAAAGCCTCCCGATGCTAGTGGTCCTCATTCTCCTTCTCTGGCTGGACACACAGCACCTCAGGCTCTGCTGACCCCAAAGTTGGGAGAAAAGGAGCTTGGTCTCCAAGAGGGATGGCCAATAATAACAGGGCGTCATGGGCTCCAAGCCTCCCGGGGAGCTGCCTGGGACCTTGTGACAACCAGCAAAGTACACTGTCTTTTTCCACTCTGCTCTAGTTGGTGGCAACAGCTTGACCAATTCCCTCCACAGCTGCTGGGGTCACTTTCTGGTGACTAATGGGAAAGACAGATTTCCCATCTGCCCCCTGACAAATGCTTTAATAAAATGATTCTGCTCACACACCCAAAAGGGGAAGCCAGAAACAAGCAAGGGAGGTGACGTGTCTCCAGTGAAAGAGGTTTCAAGCTCACCCTCTTGGTCTCTAGACAAGTTGGCAGAAGAGAAGGGAGGTCATTTCCCTGGGCGAAGTAGGATCGGGGAGAGCAGCAGCTGCTGCCTCCAAATTCATAAGGGCCTGCGGCAGCAAGACTCTACCATTGCTCACAGCCTTGGGGAAAAGAGTGCAAATAAATTAGAGATAACTATTTTCAATAAAACTTCAAAAATATATAAATATATATATACTGACAGTCCATTTGGAGGGGAAAAGACACAATAATTTATTGGCTGTTGGCAACTGGACTGAAGCCACGTTACCCCATACCTTCTTCTCTGCCCTGGGCCAAACAGCACTTATCTAGCTATTTTACTATCTCCTAAGTTAGTGCTAGTGGTGCAGAAAGGAAACACCCACCAGAGCAGCGGCACCCTCGGCTCTTTCATCATTTCTTTGGCTCTCACCCGAATCCCCTCTAGGTCCCTGACATCTTGCCATTCCAGAAGTGTGTAGAAAAGAGCAAGCTATTTCAGCTGACACTCCTGCAGGTCCAGTAGGGAGCAGGAAAGGGGAGAAAGACGCTCCTCACTCTGTTGGGTAAAGAGTTCAGGCCAGCAGCTACAGCTGGAAAAACCATATCATCACTCTGTCTTCCACCATATGGTCCCTCCCTCTCATATCTGATTTATGCCTTCTGATTACCACGGACCCTTTGACTAGGCCGTGTTTCAAATATCTTCCTACTGTTGAATATGTGGGTGCCAATAGTACCCCCAAAGAAAGGAAGAGACGAGGAATAATAGTGTGCTTCCTTCTGTACTCCACAACCTACCAGGCAGTGTTTCTGGCCTTGTTCCAGTCATGGAAATTGGTGAACTCAGGCTGTTCCTCTTTCCTTGTCTGATCTTTAAAGCAAGACAACTTGAGATTATACTTGCCAGGAAAGCTGGTAGGTAGAGGGGAAAAATATTCCTAGCCATGTATTTAGCAATTCCACTGTATGTTCAGTCATACTACTTTCGAATGCCCCTCCATCAAGAACTTGAGCAACAATGAAACAATGAGACAATTGGGAAGGTCCGCTAATCAAATCACGAGGGCAGGGGAACCTCCCTTTTCTCTAAAACATGGCAGCCCCCAGCTACCCTCTCTAGTCAGAAATCCCTAGGGATGCCAGGTGAGCAAAACGCAGTCCATGGAAGGATGTTACAGCTTTCACTGTTTTATTAATCCCAGTCCACTACCTGGATTCCAATCTTCTCTTTCCACAAGCAACCCTTGCATCACATATCCCTCCCAAGTAGTGTAAAAATAAAACAGCTCTTGATGGTGTGATCATGCACCATGCTATGTCTTATATTTATGTGGTCTCTATTTTACTACCATCAATTCAGTTCAAATTATTGCATTGTCACAGTCTTTTCAGAATGCTATTCTTTTTTTGATTGCCAGTAAGTGTTGGAAAATATTCATTTATTCATTTGATAAATAATTACTGACTACCAGCCACAAGACAGAATTTAGAGCTACAAAGGAAACGCTCAAAGAATTTGACAATCTGGCTAAAATCATCTAATATAAGTCTCAGAGTAAGGGAAAATAATATGGGAGTCTGATCTGAACACACAAGAGGGAAAAGGAAAGAAGAAAACACTTAAGCAAAAGAACACAAACGGTTCTAATTTGTGTGGTATGGAGCGACGTACTTTTGGGAATGGAGTCAAATGTACTCATCAGTAATGACTGTCAGTGTTAGGAGGTGACAACATTAGTGACATGTAAGTGAAGCCAAAGCTGCCCTTTGAGAGCCAGGCCTTTATTTCATGCCCATTCAGCTCTCCCGTGTTGTACGGGCAGAGGGGTAAGGACAATGTTTGCCTGTGAAACAAACAACCGGGGGAAGTTCCAGCTGAGACAGTTGGACTGTGAGTCCAGAGATGCGAATTATATGAAAAGACAGCAGTAACGAGGCAACTGTGAGAGCCAGCCCGGGATACAGTGGGGTGGCCAAAGTCAGCAGGAGCCATGAAGAGTTTAGAACTGTTTGTGGACTAGAAATATGGCTTGATTCATTCAGGTTGGTCACACTTCATACCAGAAGAGATTGCACCGACTTGCTCCTCTGGTAGCTATTTTTCTGTGGTGCCTTGTTTAATCTCAGTGATGTATACCTATTCATTTTTTCCCCTGAGGTCAGGGTGATGAGTTAGCTTTAAATGGAGAGTGTAGGAGTAGTGTGTCTGGAACTCAAAAACCTACTCTTCTTCTTGGATTTGTTCTACTTCTGCGAATTAAGCCCAAAGGAAGGCATAAAGGAAATAAATTGCACCTCTTTCTTTGTTTGATTTGAACTTTATTTGTATGCTATATAGGTAATGTCTAACATGTTTCAGGAAATGCCAATGGGAGAGACTTCTTAAAGAGATTAAACCTTGATGGCCTTCCAGGGATTGAAGCATGTCTGGGCACACTTTAACCTAGCCAAGTGTTAAACAGAGAGGGACAGTAACACCGTCCCTCCCAGGATGAATGGTAACTCTAACACAGCAATAGCAGCAGAGGCGGCAGTAGTCTAGCAGTAGGGTAGTCATTCCCCTTGTTGTTGGTTGTGAAGAGCTACACGTCACCCCTCCACTCAGTCACAAGGCAAGTACCTCTCCCTTCATGTAACCAGCTTTTCAGCAGAAAGCTAAGTGAGCTGATTCTAAGAATTACAGGGTCTTCATTCAAGAAGCGATCACTGGAGAATATCTCATTACTAGAATAAGTAAACCTAGTCAAGATTCTTTATCCTCAGGAGGAAACACAACCTTTTCCCACAAGACACATGTAAAGAACCTCTCTAAGGTCAGTTTTCAGATATGTAGAATAAATTTTTCTTCATTACTTGACAAAATGTATCATTGCTAATCACAAACAGAATAATGAGGCCATTATAGAAAAAAGAGTGACACAAGACATTTAGATTCTTACCTTCCCTCTGGCCTGACTCCATTCTTCCCTTCATAGGCAAAGATTTCACAGAAAGGATTTGAATCAGCAAATGGTTCACACCTTCGTATCTTCTATTGTACACATACAAATATGCCATTATTTAAAATTCCATATCTGAGGAGCTCTATTTTTAATTAAAATAAAACATAGATTTCTCAGCTGTGCATCAATCAGTTTTGGTAGTGCCTGGTTATTTATTTATTTATTTATTTATTTATGTTTGGCTGCATTAAGCTATTAATGGCAAGTTTGAGGAGGGTGTGGCTTAAATGATCTTCTTTCTCACAAAATTTAAGAGTCATCAAGAAACATAAACCAGTGAAAGAGAATGGAAAGCTTAAATCCATGTCAACTGATTTTTGACTGAGATATCAAGAACATAAAAGAGAGGGAAGGCAATCTCTTCAATAAGTGATGTTTGAAAAAGTAATTAGGCACATGCAGAAGAATAAATTAGACCCTTATTTTATACCATATTCAGAAAAATATTCAAAATATTTGCAATAACGTGAAAGCATTCATAAGAAGTTTATAGCTATGAGTGTTTATATTAAAAACAGACAGTGCTCAAATAATCTAATGATGTACTTCAGGGTCTTAGAAAAACAAGAACAAATCCAACCAAACCCAAAATGAGAAGAAAGGAGGCTGAGGATGTAGTCCAATGGCGTAAGTGCCTGCCTGGCAAGCACAAGGTCCTGAATTCAATTCCCAGTACAAAATGAGAGAAAGAGAGAAGGAAATAGAAAAATCAGAGCAGAAATAAATGAATTAGAGATAAAAGAATAGCACAAAGGATCAATTATGAGATTGAAAGACCCTCAACCAAATTAATTATAAAAGCCATGAGGCCCAAATAATCGAGATTAAAGATATAAAGAGAAAGGGAACCTCAAATGCCACTGAAATCCAAAAGATTATTAGAAAATATTTTGAAACATTATATCCTAAATTTCTAAAAAATATTTTTAAGGGAATAAAAAATTTCTACATAGATATGATTTCCCAAAAGTAAACCTAGAACTTTAAAAACCTAAACAAATCAATAATAAACAATGAGACTTAAGCAGTTATCAAAAGTCTTCCAACAAACAAAAGCTCAGGTCTGGTAAAACTGAGTTCTGAAAAGAAAAAACACAAACAAAGAAAACATTGTTCCTCAAACTAGAAAAGGAAAAGGAAGGAACTTTCCAAATGTACTCTACAAAGCAAATATTATCCTGACACCAAAGCCCAGTAAAAACACACACAAGTGGGAGTGCACAGGTCTGCAAAAGGAAAACTGCCCACATCATGGCAGCCAGGAAACAGAAAACAAAGAGAAGATCCAGGTCACGCCCCACAGTGGTCTCTTCTGACCAGACCACACCTCCTCACAGCATATTCAGCCATGATGTTTTCAGTGAATTGATCCACCAGTAAGTGTGGTACCCTCATGATCCAATCACCTTCCAAAAGCCCACCATCTGAACATATGAGCCTTCTGGGGGACATTTTAGAACTAGACCATAATACCCTCCTTATTCAATGAATCTAGCACCATGCAACTTCTGGCTTTTCCCTAAAATCAAAACGGCCACAAAAAGTAAACATTTTGACTCAAATCTGGACATTAGCATTGCCATGACAGTGCAACAAAAGACACTGACAAAAGAGGACTTCCAGAAATGCTTCAGAAAACTGAAATAACTGTGTTTGAAGTCAAGAGGAACATTTTGATGGTGATTAATGGCAATGTGTCTTTTACTGTGATAAAATTTTTAAATTTAAAACATTCAACCTTTTTAAAATCCTACTTCATACTTAAAATTGAATCCAATGTCACTTTATAAAGATCATATACCACCATAGAATTAGGCTCATTCCAGGGATATACAGATGGTTCAATGTATGCACATCAATTAATGCAATATAGCTTATAATTAGAATCAAAGAATAAATAGAATCAAAATAAAATCACCTGACCAGCTCCATAGAAAAGGAAATCAATCATCTCCATAAAGAAGAGTCCTTTGATAAAATTCAACTGCCTTTCATAATTAAACAACCTTGAATAAATGAGGCACAGAAGATCCATTCCACAACATACTAAAGACTATATACGACAAATGCACAGCCAACATCATACTCAATGATCAAAAACAGCAAGGTCACGCTCATAATTATTCTTCAAAATAATACTTGAAATTTTAATGAGAGAATTAGGTCAGAGAAAGAAAGAAAAAGGATACAAATAGGAAAGGAGGAAGTCTAGTTAGCTGCTAACAAATAATATGATTTTACATGTAGAAGACTAAAGAATTTACCAAAAGACTCAGAATTGATAAGCAAACTCAGCAAAGTAGCAGGATATAAATCAACAAACAAAAAATTAGTAGCTTTTCTGTATCCTAATAACAAGCTTGCTGAGAATGAAGTCAGGAAAACAATCTTATTCAAATAATCTCAACAAGGATAAAATACCTAGGAATAAATCTAACCAAGGAGGTAAATGACCTCTACAATGAAAATTAGAAGATAATTGTGAAAGAAACTGAAGACATTAGAGGATAGAAATACCCTTGTGTTTGTGGATTGTGAGGACTAATACTATTAAAACAGCCATATTGCCCAAAGCAATACACAGGTTCAATGCAATCCCCCTCAAAATCATTCTTCACAGAACTATAAAAATATCCTAAAATACAAAGGCAAGAATAAAAATCTCTGACAGACAAAATATTTCTGATCAAAAAAAGCAATACTGGATGCATTGCTATACTGATTTCAAAATATAATACAGAGCCATACTAACAAAAACAGTATGGCACCACTATAACAACAGACACAAAGATCAATGGAATAGAAAAGAGAACCCAGAAATAAACTCAGACATCTACAGCCATCTGATTCTTCTGTGTTGGAAAACACAAACATTTCAACAAATGGTGCTCAGAAAACTAGGTATGTACATGAAGAAGATTGAAGCTAGAGTCTCATTTCAACTCAAAATTGATCAAATACCCACCTATTAGAGGAGAATATAGTAGAAATTCTTTAAGATGTTGTCACAAAGGTTTGCAGAATTGGACTCTACTAGCTCAAGAAATAAAAGTTTGATAATTAATAAGCATCTGAAAAGCAAAGTGAGACAGACAAGAAACATCTGAACTGCTTGTTCTCCCCTACAAACTAGAGAAGAGGGTGCAGCTTACCTAAAGGTTGTCTGCCCCACCTGCTCGCACTCCAATGGACCTGGATGGTTTGGTTCAGTGTCTTCCCTGGGAATCAAATTGTCATTCTCCACTCCAACATGAGTGCAGCCAGGCAGCTTCACTCCCTTCCCCACTCCTTCAGCTTCCAATGATACTCACCTTTTGATGAAGGGAAAGGTCTCCCTGGCTAAAATCAGGAAGGGAGGGATCTAAGCCCTGTATTTGCATACCCAACACTCACAGCAAGGCTTCCAGAAGATGTCCTGGTTCAGCCTTCACCTACACTGAAGCAGGACTGATCCATAAGTGACACTTCCCAGGCACTTCTTGGGTGTTAGTCCAGGAGGCCTTTCTTGTGTGCACTGACCTCCAGGGTTGCAGCAAAGCCCCATTACAGTAGACTTGCTTCATTGTTCCAGCTCCAAAAGTCTTGTAAAACTACTTGGAATTTTTTATCCTGAGTGTGTGGACAGTGCTTGGTTTCCAAAGAAAGATGAATAAACTCTCAGAACCTTTAACACCAAAGAGCCCCAGATAGCAGCAGCCAATGAAGACCATCAGCAGAGACCAGCATTCAGTAGAACTACTAGCAGGAGTGTACTTTGCCAATTCACAATTTCCATCTGAATCAAGCAAAAGAATCCAAGACTGACTCACACACTTCAGTGAAAATCAAAGAGAAATAATACTCCCAAACTCATTCCTGGAACTAATCATTACCCTGATACCAAAACCAGAGAGGATCCAATATAAAAGAGAACCACAGGCCAATCTCCCTAATGCATATAGGCACAAAAATCTTCAACAAAACACTGGCAAATAGAATACAACAAATCATGAAGAAGATTATATACCATGACCAAGTAGGATTCATCCCAGGGATGCAGGGATGGTTCAACATACACAAATCAATAAATGTAACACAACATATCAACAGAACCAAAGACAAAAACCACATGATTATCTTAAGAGACTCAGAAAAAGTATTTGACAAGGTCCAACACTCATTCATTATAAAAACCCTACAGACAATTGGAATAGGTGGTCTTTATCTCAACCTGATAAAAGCCATCTATGACAAGCCAATATCATATTAAATGGTCAAAAACTGGAAACTTTCAATCTATAAGCAGGAACAAGACACCTATATCCACTGTCACCACTCCCATTAAATATAGTTCTGGATACATTAGCCAGAGTGATTAAACAAGAGGGATAAATAAAAGGAATAAGTATACAATGGAGTACTACTCAGCTATAAAGAATGATCACGTTGTGATATTTATAAATAAATGGATGCAACCTGAGACCATACTCATAAGCAAAATAAACCAAACTCACATGTATAAATACCACATAGTCTCCCCAGTGTGAAAAATGGTAAGAGTACATAAGATTTTATGGTAATCATGATTCGCTGTTACATAGCTTTGAAGCCTTTTAATGTTTTCATTCATCAATTGGAATGGTTTTATTCTGTTTTGTTTGACTG
Source organism: Dolichotis patagonum (assembly GCA_004027295.1). NCBI lineage: Eukaryota > Metazoa > Chordata > Mammalia > Rodentia > Caviidae > Dolichotis > Dolichotis patagonum. The sequence goes on along the minus strand of PVJX010000568.1, from coordinate 4,394 downwards.
TATTATGTGTGATGTTATGAACAGCTGTTTTGAAGAAAACAAAACATTATGGCAGCCATTGCTGATTTAATATTGTCTTGCTTTGAAGTCTTACCATGTTTTTATTCTTCTATTACCATCAGTTCTATCATGTTGTGTCTTATAGGGATTTTAATATATGTGATAGTATAAACAAATTTTTTTATGGAAAATGAGATATTATAGTAGCCATTGATCGTTTTTCTGTTATTTGGTTCAGAATACCCTGTAATTCTTTCATTCCTTTGAACGGTTTTATACTATTTCATTATGTTTGGTATTATTGTATTTGAAGCCACACAACTATTACAAAGAAAGAGGCATTATGGTAGCTACTGTTAATATCCGGTTGTCTTGTTGTAAAGTGCTGTGTTGCTTATGTTGTTCTGTTCTGATCTGCTTTGTTCTGTCCTCTTTTGTTTTATTCTTTTTAAAATAGAATTTAAAAAAATAAAAGGAATAAGGATGGGAAAGTAAGAAGTCAAATTCTCTTTATTTGAAAACAACATGATACTGTATACAGAAGACCCCAAAACTCCACCAAAAGATTTCTAGGTTTAACAATCAAATTCAGCAGTATATCTGGATACAAAGTGAACACTCAAAAATCAATAGCCTTCCCACACACAAATAACAAAGTCACTAAGAGAGAAACCACACCCTTCACCATAGCGTATGAACAAGTGAAATTCTTATTAATCAGTCTTACAATTTGTGTGCCTTCCCACACACAAATAACAATTTGTGTGCCTTCCTGCACACAAATAACAAAGTCACTAAGAGAGAAACCACACCTTTCACCATAGCATATGAACAAGTGAAATTCTTAGGAATCAGTCATACAAAAGAGGTAAATAACCTTTATATTGAAAACTATAGAATTCTTAGAAAAGAGATTGAAAAAGATATCAGAAAAAATGAAAATCCATCCCTTGTTTTGGAGTAGAAAGAAGGAATGTAGTGAAAATGGCCATACTTGCAGAATTACTGTACAGATTTAATGGAATCCCAATCAAAATACCAACAACATACATTACAGAATTAGAGAAAGCAATCCTAGAATTCATCTGGAACCAGAAGAGATCTAGAATAGCAAAAGCAACTCCTGACAACAAAGACAAGGCAGGGCATCACAATTCCTGACTTGAAACTGTAATATAAAGCTACTATGATAAAAACAGCATGGCAATGGGAAAAAAAAGATCTGAGGATCAACTGAACAGATTAGAAGATAAAGAAACAACTCCAAACACATTCAGCTGCCTTATCTTTGACAAAGGGGCCAACCAATCACCTTCCCTGGAAGAAAGATAGCCTCTTTAATAAATGGTGCTGGAAAAACTGGCTTTCCACATGCCAACAATTAAAACTAGTCTCATGTCTATAACCATAAACTAAACTAAAATTGAAATGGATCAAAGACCTAAATATTAAAACAGATACTCTAAATAATTGGAAGATAGAATAGGTAAAACTCTTGAAGATATAAGAGCAGGAAAGACTTTATGAAAAAAAATCCAATCACACAGGAAATAATATGAAGAATCAAGAACTGACTTTTCATCTTATTAAAGAGTTTTTCACAGCAAAAGAAACCACCCACAGAGCAAAGAGACAACCCTTGGAGTGGGAAAAATATTTTGCCAGCTATTCTTCAGACAAAGGGCTAACATCTAAAATACATAAAGAACTGAAAAGAATCAGACCTCCCAAATTTAAAGACTCAGTGCAAAAACTGGCATCTTAAATGAATAGACAGTTCTCAGATGAAGTAATGCAAATGGCAAACAAATATATGCAAAAATGTTCAACATCACTGGTCATTTGAGGGATGCAAACTAAAACAATACTGAAATTCTATCATAGTCCAGAAAGAATGATTATTACAAAGAAATCAACCAGTAACAAATGCAAGTGGGGTTGTGGGGAAAAAAGAATTTTTCTCTACTCTTGATGGGAGTGTAGACTGAAGGAGCCACAGTGGAAATCAGTATAGGGAGTTAAAAAAAAAAAAAAGGAAAAGAAAGAAAGAAAGAAAAAAGAAAAAGAAAACCTACAAGTTCCATGTAACCCAGCTATTTCTCTTCTTAGTATCTTTCCAAAAGAACTAAAAAGATGGGGCTGGGGATTTAGCTCAGTGGTATAAGCACCTACATTGCAAGCGCACGGTCATGAGTTTGATCCCTGGTACTGATAAAAAAATTTAAAATTTTAAAAAAAGAAATAAAAAGATCATGTCACGTGAATATATGCATACCCATGTTTATAGCACACAATTTAACAGTTAAATCTTGGAAACAACATAAATGCCCAACAACTGATAAATGGATAAAAAAGATATTTTTAATACAGTGGAATACTACTCTTACAAAGAAGGATAAGGTTGAGACATTTCTAGGTAAATGGATGCACCTTTAGATTATACTCTTAACTGAAATAAATCAAATGTAAATATCCAATTTTCTCTCTGGTGTGAGAAACTGAAAGTGTAAATAAGTTCCAAAACATATTATAGATATTGGGAAATAAGAAAAAAAAATGTTCAAATGGGAAGAGGAACGAGGGAGGGGAGAGGGAGAAAAGAAGGAAGGGAAAAGGAAAAAATAGAATAGAAGGAAAAAATGGAAATGGAACTTTTGTAAATAAGGAAGGGAAAAGGGGTTGAAGGGAGGTCAGTAGAATGGGAAAAAAGGATAATCAAGATATATCATGTACAGGTACAAATTCCCTAAGATGAATGTGATCATATATTTATCTAAGATGTAGAACTAAAATAAGTTTTTAAAAAAGAATCGAGAGCTGAGTAGCAACAAAAGGAAACCATCAACAGAGTTACGAGACAGCCTACAGAATGGGAGCCAATCTGCCGCCCATTTGAGGGATGCAAAGAAAATAAAGAATAGATAAATAAAAAATAAAAATCCACAACAAAACAACGAGTGATCAAAACAATAATGGGCAAGCGATCTGAGCAGACACTTCTCAAGTGCACAAGAGATCTGAGAAAACACTCCCAACACTTACAGCCACTACGGAAACGCAAATCAGAGCTACATGGATAGTGTACTTCACAGCAATAAAAAAAGAGACTCTTTTATTTTAAGAATGTAAAAGCAAACAAAAAGTAAATGCTGAAAAAGGAAATCTCATCACCAAGGGGTGATGAGAACGTAAATTAGTACAGCCATATGGCAGACAGTATGGAAGTACCTTAAAAAACTAAAACTAGGACTGCCATGTGATCCAGTTACTCCAAGGTTCCCAAAGAGTCCCCACCTACTCTGAGGGTCCTCACAGCAGGACATGAAGTAAAGGAGGCCCCTCTCTAACTACAGCCACTCTCCATCTCTCACTACCGCCACAGGCAGCTGCATTTGATTCTCCAGGAGCACACGTTGCAGGCTTTTTATGAGAGTCTAATCTGAGGTGGAGACAAGGCAGTGATGCTAGCACTGGGTATTATAATTAGTATGCATCACAAGTATATATTATTTAAAAATAAAACTAACATCCCTTTGGCCCCATTTATGAAAAAACTGTATTCCATAAAATCATTTGCCGGTGACAAAAAAGTTGGGGACTGCAACATTACCCCACTCTTAGGTATATACTCAAAGTTAATTAAGTCAGTATCAGAAGAAATACCCACATTCCCACTTTTATTGAGGTAATATTGACAATAGCCACGTTATGCAATCAGTTGAGGTGCCTGTCATCACACGAATGAATACAGTAAATATGTTGTATGTATACAATGAACTATTATATTCAGCCACAAACAAAAGTGAAATCATGTTATTCGCAGCCAAATGGAACTGGTAGAGATCATCACATTAAGACAAATACAGAAAGACACATACTGTGTGTTTTCACTCATATATGGAATCGAAAGTAAAAATCTGAAAGCAGTTTGAAAGTAGAAGAGGGACTACAGAAGGTGGAAAGGGAATGGGTAAGGACAAGGAAGGGGAAGACAAATACAGTAGCAGGAAAGGTGAATTCAAAGAAAGCATGGCGTATGTATGCATGGAAATGAACATGAACGTGGACAGAAAACCACATTAATCTGTACAATTAATATGAATTAAATAAAACAATTTTTTAAATAAATCAACTCGACATGGATTAAAGACTCAAAACTAAGACTCAACTCTGAGAAAATGCTAGAAGAAAAGATGAAGAAACTCTATAACACTGGGTTGGGCAATACCATTTTGGATATCACCCCAAAAGAGCAGGCAACAAAGTAGAAACAGAAAAATGGGAATTACGTCACACTAAAAGGTTTCTTCACCAAAAGAGGAAACAATCAACAGAATAAAAAGAAAACTTATGGAATGGGAAGAAAAAATTCACAAAATATGCATATGACAAGA
>PVJX010000567.1:104844-236710 GCA_004027295.1 Dolichotis patagonum | reverse complement strand
GATTTGATAAGAGTATATAAGACTTTATGGTAAGCATGAGGCCCCATCTCATAGCTTCGAAGTCTTTCAAAGTTTTAAATCATCAGTTGGAATGGTGTTATCCTGTTTTGTTTGACTATATCATACGTGATGATATGAACAGCTGTTTTGAAGAAAACATTATCACAGCTATTGCTGATTTAATATTATCCTTCTTAGATGTCCTACCATGCTTTTTTTTTGTTCTATTACCATTGGTTCTGTCTACCACATTGTGTCTCATTGGAATTTGAATATGTGTGATAGTTCAAACAAATTTTTTTCTTTTTTATCAAAAATGAGATATTATAATACCCATTGATCATTTTCTGTTATTCGGTTCAGAAAGCCCTGGTATTCTTTCACTATATGCATGGCTTTTACTATTGTGTTTGATATTATTGTAATTGAAACTATGCTCAACTATAGCAGAGTAAGAGATATGGTGTTAGATACTGTTGATGTCCAGTTGACTTAATGTAAAGTACTGTGTTGCCTATGTTGTCCTCTTCTGATCTGCTCTGTACTGCCCCCTCTTGTTTTATTCTCTTTTAAATAAAAAAAAAAGGAATCATTTTATTTAATAGTTTTGCCCAAATTCATGGACTCTAAATGACCCTCAAATCCAGGGAGGACACGTTTTAAATCATAGGCTCTTTGGAAAAAAATGCTGTGACAAGAGATCATGTATTATTCCATATAAAATGCATTGTTTCTACAAAGTAAGATAAATGAATATAATTTCCTACATAATATATGTTGTCATAAGAGTCCTCAGGAGAAACACACATACTTTAGACTCCAGGAAAGAAAAAGAGGCTGTTTTGAAAACATTATAAATGTTTATCCTATAAGCTTCTAGTTCCCATTACCCATATTTTAACAATGATAGACTATTGTCACCAACTTCCTGCCTTCTGTTGTTATGTTTTGTTATTATGTTAAATGCAATACTTATTCTATTTATTCTTTCGGGATATTATTTCTTTCTGTATCAGACAGGCATTCTTATCTGCACTAGAGTTATCGGTGAAGAGACAGAGATAGGAAACTGACTTCATGAACTTACACTTGATGGCAGGTAAGAGAAGAGCATAAGAAAGAAAAGGCAGGGAATGTAAGAAATGAGCAAATACGTAAAATATGTGAGCAGAGTCAATGCAATGGAGAATAGAAATAGGATGACACAGGCGGAACAAATGGGAGACACTCTGGAAAAGGAGGGGATAAATTACATATTTATTTTGAAATTCCCTCTAGCTGCAGATTGGAGAGAGACTGTACCTGCACTTGCCCTGATACACTTTTGTGGTCATAGCTCTGTTGTGTTATCATTGAGACTCTCCTTTCTTCAACCAATCAATCGAAGTCCCATACACATTCTTCCAACCTGAGACCATGATGCACTGTGTAAGGGTATTGGGATACTTTAATGAATGAATACCTACCTGGAATCTGAACCAGAGTAATTTTACTCACATAGATGTATTTTTCATTTTCACTGTAGAAATGAATCCTCCTTGTGTGAGGGGGAGACAGAAAGGGAGACTTAATTAATGACTCAACATCTCAGGTCCTGAGAAAACAGCCTTATTTAGGCAGACAGCTACAGATCTTTGCAAGACTTGTAAGAGATGCCCAGATTTTATTCAATCGATCTACAGTTAAAGGGATATGGATAAAGATATGCTGCTCATCAATATTTCTGATTCTATACTTTCTTGTCACACATGTAGAATTTTTCTATCCCCTTGATTTTAGGAAAGGAATATGACTTCTTTCAGCCAATAAAGTTTTTGTAAATGATATGCATCATCTCTTGGCGGAAATATTTCTTTTCCTGTTTTAGAGTACACATTACTCTCTTCTCTCACTTTGGCAATCATGGGACGGTGTGGTATACGCAGATTCAACAGTGAGCCAAAGCATACATAAGATGATGGAAGATGTACCAGGATACCAACAGAACTGGAAAAAGAAATAAACCTTTCATATTTTAAATAATAAGAATTTAAGAGCCACTTGATATGACAGAAGAGTGGGGACTATCTATTATGGGTTGGACTATAGCTATTTTTCTAAAATTCGCATGTTGAGATCATAACCCACAATACCTTAGAACATGACTCTATTTGAATATGCATCACTGCAGACAAAATTAGATAAGGTGAGATGAAGTTATACTGGAATATGTTGGGCCTCTGAGCCAATAAGCCTGGTGTCCTTAGGGAATAAAGCAGCACAGGGAAAATGCTATGCAAGATGAAAGCAGAGGTCAGAATGATGCAACAGAAGCCAAAGAACACAGAAGATGATTGTCAAACTACCAGAAATGAGGAGGTGGGACTGCAGCAGATTAGTTCTCTTAATAATCCGAACAAATCCACCTTGCTGTCAACTTGATATTGAACTTCTAGCTTCCAGAAACCCATGACGAGGAACTTCTGCTAAGCCACCCAAACTGCCGAGTACTGTGACACTATGGTAAATGCAACATTTAGTACAGTTATTTACTCAGTACATCACAGCAACCCTGGCAAAGGAAACATTACCCTCATCTGTATGTTTTTGCAAGCAAGAGATGATATAAACAGAGATAAGAGGGGATGGCAGGAGAATAATTTCAGTAACTGTTTATAAGGAGTTAGAATCTATTTACACAACACTAGCTAACAGTAGTAATTATTCTCATTTTTAAGATAACAATGAAATTTCAAAAAGAAGACATAAAATTATCATCCAAATTTCATCCCCATTTTAGAAACAGTGGCAACTTGGTATTTGAATTTTTGTAACTAACAAAGTATACTTCTGTTCAACATTAAAGTGGCTACAAGTTTAACGAAGAAAAAGAAAACATGTATTAAAATTTCTGGGACACCACTTCCATATTTACGTGGTCTATTTCTGTTGTCCGTTAATTATGAATGCTGAAGCTTTTAGCTTCAGAAGATCCGTTATGTTTGCTATGAATGATTAAGGGTTCATAAAGTTTTTACTAGTGCATTAATCTTCAGGTGTTGAGAAATTCGAGACACTTGTTAAAATTCTCTAGACCTAGCACACGGTTGCCTCAGGAAACATGGTAAATAGCTACAGTGCTGGCTCTCTGCGATAGCACCTAAACATATCAACTTCAAAGGACTGCTGTCTGGAAAAAACAAGGATTTTACTTAGGGTGAGTTGGCCCATTAAGTGGAGAGATCTTTTCTTTTATAAGCCTCTTTCTTTCCAAAATGAAATACTCTGCGAACAGCAGGCTCATGACGCAGGATTTAGAAGTGCGGGAGATGCTTGATATTTGAGAGGGATGTGGCTTAGTCTTCTGAAGAGAGTAACAGAGCTCTCCTGGGACAGTACCTGCAGACTAAGAGGACAACTGCAAAAAGACACACAATAAAATGCACTTTTGAGAACAGTGGCTATGTTCTTTTAAGAGCCCCATTTCACCCAGCTCAGCCATATTGATATTTTTTTTCTCTTAGAAATCCCATACTCCATGGCTTTTTAGATAACAACTATCATTTTCTTTCTACAATTTTGCTACCATCTTGGCTGTCTTTCCTCACTCCTGATAGCTGAGTCTATTTTCTCTAAACCTATTCCTTACTTCTATTCTTTTCTGTAAATTATCTCTTGTGTAGGGAAAGATAGGTGACATAGAAAAGTGAGATGAAAGAAAAATCACAGGCTTTAAAGCCAGATGTACTCAACTTAAAGTCAGGGTTACATATTTATTAGTTGTTCAACAGCAACAACAAAGCCCTCTTAACCTTAACTTCATTTGCAAGAAAAAAACCACACCTCTCTTTATGCGTTTTATGTATAATATATGAACTTGGCATGAGACACAGTAGGTATTCCACAGTGTCTAACTCCTGGTTCTTTATGACCTCACTCAATATTTCAACTTCAACCATCTGTCACATTTCTCAAGGTCACTCAGAACAACGTGGTAGTAGAAAGTAGTAGACAAAGACATAGACTTGTTAGGTGAAATTGGGAAAAGCAAGAGGCAGAGACTATAGTCATGAATCACTTTAGTCTCCAACAACAGCCGTCCATAATAACTCAGGAATCAAATGATATTGGAGACTAAGGTGCGTGCAGAAAATATTTCTCCATTGTGTTCTTGGATGCTGTACATAAGACCCTATAAATTTACTCACCCATGCAAATGGAGTTTAGATTTAGGATTCACTCAAAGTAGCCATTACACATATGGAGATAAGCTAACTCCCACATGGAAAGATATAGAAAAAGGAGTAGGTTTAGTTTAGAGATTGGAAAACAAAGAACAAGCACCCACAGTGGCAAGGAGTTTTGAGACAGAAAGACATAGTTAGCTCATCTGTTGAAGGGATTCTCAGTGTCTACATGGTAATGCCTTTTATGAATACACATAAATACATCTAAGTTGCTCTAACGTTACTTCAATTTTCAATATGAATAAAATGGTAAGACTAAAAGAATCAAAGTAGTAGCCTTAAAAGTTGCTACATTTGACCTTCAGTACAGCAAAAACAACCTTCCTTCCTTCCTTAAAGCATACATCTTATAGTCAAAGTCTCAATATTCACAGACATCTTAGAGCCAAGTCACTGACATAAATATGACAATACTGACTATTAGTGAAGATTTGATACAAAAGATACCATGTTTTTGAACAGAAGTCAATTGATTCAAGACTTTCCAAGTCAAAAGGCATGCTTATTGGATTAGGCATTGTGAATTGGCTGAAGAAACATGTTGAGAAGGAATCAATATCTGATAAGCCTTCTAGTAGCCAATATTACCTTATGCTAAGTGAACCAGTAGATACACAAGTACCATGCTTTATACGCAGTAGAAAAACTGAAGCACAGCGTAAAGCCTTACTTATAATACTGAAAATGGTATGTGATGCTACTTGAAAAATAGTTATTACTATGGTTGGTTGGCCAGTTATTTTTTCTAAAAGCAAATAGGTTGAGGCATGACTGCAAACCAATTTCAGCTATAACAGCTACTATGTAGCACACAGCACCACCTCACCACCTCACACATTCTAATAAAGCTTACTGTAAACATGAAATACTGCTCTATGGCTAATAATATTGCAACTTGCAACGGCCCAGACAAAGTGTTTACTATTTTTTTAATGTTACTGTAAGGATAAACCCAGCTAAGGTGCCATCTCTATTTTTCTGTCACCTGGATTAATGATACTTTCCATGAAATGCACTTTCATGTTGCTTTAGTATCATAAATATTGGAAAAATTCAATACTAATTAAATGAATTAATAAGCTTTACACTGCTGGATCTGATAGCTTTCATAGCTCATAAATCTGAAAACCCAACCAAATGGTCATGACTCTTCAACTAAAATGCCATAAAAATTTTTATTAAAAAAGTATGTTTTTCTTTAAATTAGAGAATGAAACAGTCATCTTAGCATAAGAGTTGTCTAACACTTCTGTAAAGAGTTAGGTAATAAATATTCTGGTGTTTGGGGGATATACAATCTCTTTTAACTCTTCAAGAGTACACATGAGTGGGCATGACTGCATTCTAATATTGAATTTTAAATGTATGGAGAATGAAATTTAAACTTTATGTACCTCTTACTTGTCAGGAAGCACTCTGTGTTACAAAGCTTTTTTCCCAATCATATAACGATGTAGGAAACATTCTTAATTTGTGGGGTATACAATCACAGACGTTTGCCAAGTTCTGCTTTATGACACTAACTAAAGAAGATGGGTGGGACTGACCTAGGTGATAGGCCAGTGTTCTTTTTAAAAGACCTGAAACATATTTTTTAACCTCAGAAGCATCTAAAGAGTCAACATTTATATTAAATATATAACATGTTTGGTGAGTGATGTAAAACACTGAACAAAATACATGTGTTTCCTTTCCCCACCAACCTCATTTGATCTACATGATCTTAGTGAGATATTCTGTCCTTCAGCGAGATTTTGCCCTTCACTGTGTTAAATCTCACATCTACTTAATCACTCACTGGCATCTGTTCTTCCTCTGGAATAACATAAATACCTATCTGCAATGCATTACACCTATCCAGGCCTCCATCACTCCAAGATTAGATTATTTTCACAACCTTTCCACCCGTTTAGATACCTGCATATTTACTGACTTCCACATGAATGCAGGAGAAATTTTCTCTTTTACCAAAAATTTGATTAATGTACCAATCGTATATGTCAATGATTTCACACTGATCTCTGGATGAAACATTTTTTATCATAGTTTAAAAGTCCTTCATAAACTCTTTCTTACAAACACCCACCCTCACCTCGAGTTACACTGAGTAAAGCAAAGACACTTAAAAAGTGAAAACTGTGAGACCTTCCAGCAGCTCCGACTCCTTCCACAAGTAGCCCATTCCTCACGGGAACTGAAGAAGCTGAGGCAGCTATCGCTTCTATTTAAGGAACAGACACTGAATGGAGTCCTTCTGCCGACCTACTGCCACAAGGAAAAGAGTGGAACTCTGTAGAAATGGAAGGTTCTAGAATCCCAAAGTTCTGCAATGGGTTCTTCTAGGTTGACACTTCCTGAATAACATACACTTCCTTATTTGTAAAACAAGAATGAGCACTTGGGGCTCAATTCCAAATTTCTATAAAGGATCTGCAAAGCACATTGGGATCACAGATAAAGGGGTTCATATAATTAAAAGTTGAGATGAAATCACATAGGGTCACGATATTGCTTTAAAAAATAAAAAAATAAAAGAGACAGACAAAAGGTTGACTTATTCCAATGTTCTCTCTGGAATTATTAACTTTTTATGTTATATTCTCTGGTTTGTGTAAATATTTGTCTCTTGTGCTAAAAATGAATAAAGATTAAGTTTGAGAAGCTATTAATGAGAAGAAGAAAAAAACCTCAAGTGATAGATAAAATAAGTAACGGTTACTAGAGAATTGTGACCAGGAGAGGAATGTGATTAAATGGACAAAGCTCAGCAGTATCAGCAATGGCACGGACATTCTTTTCAGTCAGTGAAAATATCCATCTACTCTTTGTAATTTTCATACTTAAATGTCCTTTCTGATTACAGGGGGTCCTAGATTTGCTTTGATAGGTATGTGAAAAGGAATTTCTGCTTTGGCACAGTCAATAACCATCCTTTAGCTGAATTCACAAAACTCATCTTTTGATCACAGGGACCTCTATGACATGGAGGGCCTCCTGCCTTAATTCTCGAGGTTCCGCTTTTCAAACTTGATGCCCTTGCAACACTGTATCGCTTATAATTACCTGTCCACTCCTTAATATATTGCAGCTGCCTTTCTCCTTGCCTCCGGCTTTCCCTCTTACTTTATCTCAGGCCTCTCTGTATTAGGTTAGGGAACCTAACTAATTCTGTTTTCATCACAGTTTGCATGGGCATCCATTGCATTCCATTTTATTCACTAATTCCACAAATATTCTGTAAGTGCCTATTCTGTATTCACCTCAATGCTAGACCATTGATGGTTAACATAAGAATTCAATATTGCACAGCTTTATACCTCTGGTTGCTTTAAATTAAGAATGCTGACATCTTTATATTTTTGTATGCACAGTAGGTATTGAATGATCACTGGATGAAGAAGCATATTAACTAATTAAAATGCACAATGCAGTGATATTTTAATATTTTTGTTGTCATTTTAAGTGTCTGGAAGTCTGAAAATAGAAATAAATTCTGGAGCTTTATAAAAGATTATTCCTTCTTGATACAGATATATTTATTACTGAACATTACATAAGAGCCTTGTGAAAGATCTTGTCTCACATATAATGAACCATTTTCACTAAGAGACACAAAGTAGAAAAAAAGTCTTAATCTAAGCTTCCAGACTGGATTACACAGGTTGAATGTATCAGATTTCAGATTATTTACATTATTTGCATGCAAAATAATAAGTGTCTTGGAAACGGAACCAAAACCAACACAGAATTCATCTGTGCTTCATACCCACTCTTAGGTACATAATCTGAGTGTAATTCCACATTTTAATAATCTCATACATAAAACAGTTTGTATACCCTGAACCACATTTTGACTTGGAGCTATCACATGAGATCACATGTGGAATTTTCCACTTGCTACATCATTTCCGCACTCAAAAGTTTCATATTTTGGAAGATCTTGGACTTCGCATTTCTAGACTAGGGTACTTACTCTGAAGTACTCACTCTGCTGGAAAATGAGTATTTGGAGAGGCAAATAAACTTTTTCAACCCTGGTTTACTTCTGAAAAACAGTGTTTGTGATCTTTGACTACAGTGATTTCCACGTGGAAAAATACAGCATCTTCCAGGAGACTACTTCCACTTACACTGTGCCTTTGGAAAAGTTCAAAACCCATTAAATTATCAGGACATTGTAATTAAATCATTCAACCTCCCTCTCCAAAGTTGATTATAAATAAAAGCCATGGAACAATGAGAGACAGAAAGAAAAAAAAAAACATAGACACTGTACCCTCAACTCCATATGCAGTCTTGTATGGGACTAATGGAAAAACCTCTATCCATTTTAACTTGGTAATGAATACATGCTTTTATGAAGAGATGCCTGGATATGCCTGATTAGATCTATTTTTGGATTACTTCATTAATACTAGGTCTACTTGACTTTGTTTCGAAAAATTCTGGTTTGAAGATGATGAGAGCATCATAGAAACAAAGAAAAACTACAAGTGGGAAATGAATTCTTCCATGGCAACTTGATGAAAATTACTCAGAGAAATGTATCATGATGACCCAGGCTGTCAATACATAAACCTTTCTGATAATTATGAAAGTACTACAACTCAGTTTCTACAATGACAGTTCACGTATATTTCTCAAGTTTTGACTTCTGATGAGAATACTTAGTTGGGGAACAGGCCATCCATAGTGCCTTGATCAAAGTAACATACCACTGCTTATCTAAGCAAAGAATTGATTATCTCTTCATACATTTTTGAAATATGGGGCAGGAAAGCTAGAGGGAAGCTGGTCTGTTGTCTGATCTGCAAAATTAACATTCGGGAAAAGACATTTTACTCTAAAACACAGAAGCATATATTCATGCGAGAAGAGACCACACGTTTCATTAATTGGCCCCTTAAACATGTGATGAGAAGTTTTCCACATGTTTGCTTTAATTTGATTTTGAACTTGAAAATCTAAAATATGAAACTGCAGCTAAAAAAGTCAAATTCCACAAAGAAGCTTGGAACTCGCAACATTACACTATAATTGTTTTTCATTATTATAAGAATTTGTGAAGTCAGGGGTCAGTAAATGGCAGCTGGACTCAAGTTTCAGTGGTCCCTTTCACGGCAGTGTCCCTCATCTGAGATGCTTATTTCCTAGGAAGAATGAATTCTAGCTTCAGGCTTCCACTTAATTCTTGCTAACTCTGTGACATGGGAGGATGTTATTTAGACTCTGAAACTCTTGTTTCTTTCTCATTAAATGATAACATAACAACAATGCATCAGGTTTGTTGTCAGGATTAAGTGAATTTCTCAGTAAAGGTCCAGATAATAACAACCATCACAACATATAAAATGTTTTCTATTTTGTTCATGACACGTTTTTTAAAAAAAATCCATTATTTATGCATTTTCAAAAATCAAAAACTTACAAAATAAAATTGCAGATATAATGATTGCTGTAAAAGTAAATTTCAACATGTTAAAAATAAAAGCTGAGATAGTACGTTAGTCACAGCATTCCTGATTAAGAGTATAGATTACTGAAGCTAAGATAAACACTGAATCAAATGAAAAGAAGAAATTTCGTCATATTCTTAAGCACCTTTCACCTCAATCAAGAGTGGCACCCTGGAGTCTTTCAGAGATTCCCGTCTTGTATCATAGACAAAATAACTGAGGGGAGTGAGTATGACTCGATTGTGGCCATCACACAATGTCTACTCATTCCTGTGGACAGGCCATTTGTATTGCCTCTTCATGGTTATGAAGAGTGGCTTGCAAGGGACTGCAAAACTTCTACTTGGCTTATGAAACCAGTTCTACTTTAATTTATGATTCTAGAAGCACTCTTCATTCCAGAGTCATTGCAAAAATAATTTGTGATGGTGGTAATTTTGATCACTCAATTGGTCTAACAAAAATGACTTCAGAGGTACAGCAAGTCAACCCTGTGTGGAGTTTTTAGGCCCAGGAGCCAAGCAGAGGAAGTCTGGGCTAGGACACACAAGTGGCAGGTTCTGATCACACCACCTAGCATTCTTCAGTGAAAAGAGCCAGCAGAACAAAGGAGAATGAGTTGAGACCTAGCCACACCACCAAACTGGCTTAACTTTGACCTTGAGTAGGTTGAGCTTGATCAGTCATCTTGGGAAATTCTAATATAAAAGTGAATCCTAAAAATCAAAGAACTAGCTGTCTGTATTAGTTGAAAAGCAAAGAAGACTACTTCAAACGCCTTACCTTAGGTTGCATTATTTTAGCATGATCTTTACCAAGACAGTCCCTATTCTATTGGATAAATTCTCTATCTTGTCCCCTTTCCCTCTCTTCAGCTTTCTGTGAAGACAGACATTTTATCTGCCTCTACCTACAGTGTTAATAAAAAAGACCAGGACTTTCCTGGAGAGCCTTGGTAATCATTTAAATTTTAAATTTAAATCATAATTAACCAAATTAAATCACCTAAAATGTATCTAATGTATCTATTTGTAGCATGAGTTTATTCTTTCAAAATTTATTAATTCAATAAACATTTATGGTGGTACCTCAGTTCATGGACTTGATTCTTCCTAATACTCTGGTCACAAACTAAATTAGACAAGAACCAATCAAATTTCCCCATAAGATCAACATTGAACCTAACCAAACTGAATTTGGTTCAGTTCTTGTCTAATTCAGTTTGGGTCCAAATCTTGGAAAATATTGAACTCTTGAACTGAGATAACATTGAACTTAATTCCTACAGTGTTGTCAAAAACATGCAAGGGCCAGGAATTTTGGTCAGTGGTAGAGTAGGTGTAGGTTCAATCTCCAGGATCATGGAAATGTGCTAGGTATTAGGGAAGATGAGTAAGACCTAATTATCAATTTCAAAAACACAATGGGAGACATAAATATAGATGATTTATGGCAAGTTAATGGAATTAATACTACAGTAGATGTACGTGTAGACACAGTAGCAACACGAAGGAGGGACTAATTCGCTCTACAGAGATGTGCAGAGACAGAGAAAATTGGGCATCTATTTACTATGGGGTAGAGACACTAGAGCTACTTAAATACTGATTCTGAATTACTGCTCTTTTTGGAAAATGTCAGAACTGACTTAGCTGTGTCCAAAATTACATTTTACCTAAGACTGCAATTTCTATTTAATATGCACATCACATGTAGAAATGATACTTAAGAGCCCTGAGTATGACAGCATTATACTCTGGTAAGAGTATAATTTTCATTCATAACCTCCCATTATAGAAAATGAGGTTACATGCACTCAGGTAAATACTCCATAGAGATAATGGTATTATATTCACTACTACCTAAACATACGTTTGACACAAAAAAGAGAAAAGAAAAAAATGCAAATACAAAAATCCTTTACTAGCCCAGACACCTGTATGATATATTTTTCACTTTTCTATTACTTTCAAGCCTTTAAGTATACTGTATAAGGAAATATGAATTGAAATAAGAAATATGCTTATTATATCAGTAGTGTTTGTGCTGAACTTACTGTAAACAAAGACCAAATACTGCTCATACCAAGAGTTGGTTTAGTCCATAAAATAAAAAGGTACATATTTTAAGAATGAAAAATTTAATATGGTAATTTTTCTAATTTCAAAAATATTGCTTCATCCTATATTTAATAAAGCATCAAATTCAGTACTTCTAAGATTTTTTTCTGAACATGATTATATTACCAAAGTATTGGATATATTTGGAAATAATAAAATGTATATAGAGTGGATTAATAAGTATAATATATTCTTACCTTGTAAACCAAGTAAAGTGTTACCAGGAAATAATTAATTTGTTTGTCAGAAGTAAAATGTAATCTTCAAAGCTTTGAATTAAACTTTGTGAGAACTTTTTTTTATTAATTGGTACCACAGATCGAACTCACAACCGTACGCTTGCAAGGCCAGTGCTTTTGCCACTGAGCTAAATCCCCAGCCCCCTTTATGAGAACTTTTAAGGGAAAAATGTTAAAACGATTAGAGTATACCCAATTCATTGTATTGTAGGCATGCAGAGCCTGCAGTGATAGCGTTTTAATTTTTCTTAATAAATCAATTTTGGAAATTTGATAACAAAATGGTTTCTCTGTCCTCATGCCCACTTAATACCTCTTTATAATAACAAATAAGAGACTGTGTTTTGACTTTTTATTGGAAAGATTTTGCTATGGGTCCTTTTAATAGTATCCTTTTATAATTTTTGAGTCACAAATTGAACATAGCCAATAAATAAATTCATAAAACTGCATAAGTAAAAGAATTTTGAAAACCTACAATAAAACATTGAAGGAAGAAACTGCATATATCTGGTCACTGAATGAAAGTGAAATAACACAGTATCATTGTTATGGGTTAAAAACCATTGTTTTAATCATTGGGCTAAAATCCATTGTTATGGATTATGGTGGTCAGCTTAACGCCAGTGGAATTAACTCACCGTGGTGCTGCACGTAGCTGTTCCACCTGAGGACAGTTGCCAGCATAAATAGAGATGTGCAGAAGAGTGAGGCATTGTGGCTTCTCCTATGTGTTGCTGTTTGAGCCTTTGGTTCTCCTGGAGGAGCTTGTCATGACTCGCTTGTGAGTTTGACCACTGTCATCATAGAGTTCAGGACCTTGTAGGTGACAGTGGCTGTGGTTCACTTTCGGGGAGCTCTGGTCTTTACATCGAGCATCACTTCCTGGCTCTGGAGAGGAAGACGTGTGCTGTTTAATCTCCAGGATGAGCTCGTCACGCTGGCATCCTGACATGTACTCCACTGTGATTATCGTCAAAGGAACTCGGGGCCTCCTTGTCACTGAGGATGGCTGTGGTGCTTTTTAGCACAGCCCTGGTCTTTGTTATGAATATAACTTCTCAGCTCCAGCACAGAACCCTCAACCTACCAGCACAGCTTTGTCAGCCCACTGGCATAGACTTTCTAGCTTCCACTACTGACCTTTGGGCCTTCCCAGCACAGATTCATAAAAGAGACTGGTGTGAGTCCTTCTTGTGGGCTCTAAACCTCCAGTTGGACTCATGGGAGGCATTGCCATGAGCTATGGGTCTTCATCTGGACTCACGGGGGACATTGCTGTGGGATCCAGGCCCCTGGCTAAATATTCTGAGTCTTAGTGTTGTGGACAGATTTCCTGTACTTTCTTCTGTTAACTCTGGGTGACAATCATAAAATAATAATATAAATTCTGTGTCCTGATACTAATTGTTCTCCTCATAACTCCTGACTACAACAATCATCCAAGCAGATATGATGGCTGCTACTATTCTAAATAATTTATATTGTGCTTTACATTATAGATATTATAATGTACCATCTTTATTCAAACATCACTGGTACTTCCACAATGTTTTCAAAATCATTAATACTTCCATACTATCTTGATAATCAAGTTCAAATCTCTTACATTATTTTGAAGACTACTCACAGTTCATCTTCAAATTATAGTCCTAATCTTCCAACCAACAATCTCTGTTTTGAACTATACTCATCCCAGAAAACACCATCATATGTTTATAAAATCAGTATCCCACTCTGGTATATCCTTGAACTTCAATTCTATTACAGAAATACTTCATTGTCATGATTAAAATATGTGATGTATTATCGGAAAATCTGACTTCCATTATGTGTTCAGTGAATAAGCATGGGTCCCCCAAAATGTTACTTATTCCCTAAAAAATCAAAATTCACCTCTTGACACCCAATTACAGTGACGTGCTTCGAACCGAGTGGGTATGGCACAAAATACCCTCAAATGAATTCAGTAAAAATTCATTATCTATGTAATGCCAGTAACTAGACTCCTTGCTCAGCTACTCATTTGGCCAACTCACTTCTCAAAATACTTTACTAAGAGCAAAGACTGGACACAAAGACCATATTCATAAGGATATATTTCTATAAATCTTAAATCACATATGTAAATATAATTAAGATTTTTTAAGTGTTTTTTATTACTTGACCAATTTTTGAAGTATATTATTACTACTGTTGCCTATTTTGTACATAGAGGCAAAGAAGGAAAAGGCAAATAATCTAACAATAACTAAATGGCAAGATTTTAGAAAGACATCGGGTTCTCTAAGAAGTAAGCTCATCTACTACTTGAATTTGAATATTGCTCATCTCCTACTGTCTGTTTGAACATTAAACAAAGTCTCCACTTGATTTCTAGAAAGATGTAGAAAAATTTAATACTCAAAAAGCAAGTGTACAGATAATGCAAGATAACTCATAGCTAAAATTTAAATATTTATAATATTACAGGGCAGCATCTACATCTAGATAGTTATGAGGTAGTGACCAGATACTTAGCAGGAAAATAGAACCTGAGACTTTAGTAAATCAAAGATTGTTAAAATACATTATATTTTCTCAGAAAACGAGTGTGCAGTGGCCATGTCTATAATCTGCTTGGGGACAGGAAACAATAGACATTCGTAGCAGCCACTAAGCATATCCATCTTGTAAGATACCATCATGACATAAACCCTTAGCATGTGACTAGTGGACAAATTTGTACTTGTAAAACTCACACTTCTTCAGAATTTGTGTGGAGTTTGGCATAGGAGATGATAGGGGCAAAGGTTGACAGTTTTACAGAGTAAAGGTTGTCATTCTATGGAATATTTTTTCACTGCATTTTCACATGGAGTCTTGAAAACACACAAAATTTCTTAAATCAGAATCTTTCCCATTTTCAGCTGCATCATTTTAGCTTGAAACCTTCTCTCATCACCTCAGGAGGTTGCAGGAGCAATTTAACTGCTGTCCTTGTTCATAGTCTTTCTTGCTCTAATTCCACCAGCACAGTGCTGTTAGAATAATCTCTCCAAATTCCTTTTCATTATGTCTTTCCTCTGTTTAGGAGTCTTTGGTAGGTCCTTTTCATCAATCAGATTAAATACACTGTTCTCAATCCAGACGTTTAGATCTTCCACTGATCTTTCGCTCTTCTCCAAAAAAAAAAAAAAAATCTTTTTTTTTCTGTTTCTAAAGTCAAGCAAAATTCATGTCTCTACTTACTATATTCTTCCCTCTAAAAAGTCTATCATTTCCTGATAAAAAATCCCACTCATTCTGTTGGACAGACAACCATCAAGTCCCTAGGTACATGCCCTGCTTATGTTCTTTGTATCCCACCCTTTCTTTCCAAAGGAAAGTTTTATTTCCAATGATCATTACTTGTCTCTATTGGCTTCTTAAAATGTCACTCTGTTTTCCATCTAGTTCTTCTGCCAAACTACAGGCTCCCTAGGACAGGTGGGTGGTCTTTGCTGATACTCTTATCTATGATCTAGCAGACACCTGGGTGCTGGGCAAGAACTGAAGAACAAATGGCTTCCATTTTATTACCTTTATCTCATTTGGGTCAGTGTGTGAACTCTGATTATCCATGACAATGAGGAACAGTAAACAAAACAATATAACCTATAGATAAAAATCAATGTTGCCATTTGCTTCTCTACCAATGCCACTTCACACAAGTGATCAAGTCACAGTAACTCTGGAAGTAACAAAACTGTGAGCTGCTCACACCCAGCTTGTAACAAAGATTTCTAAGAATGCCAGTTCTTAGGAATCTAGGAATGAAAAATTGTGGAGTAAGAAGAAATAACATTTGCAAAGAAGGTCGTGATAAGCAGAATTTGATTAGGAGGAAGTTTTTATATGATACTCGTTGGTGTGGATTATCAAATTTCCAGAGATAATATGGCCATAAAAGCAATGCCAAATGATGTATTTAACTCACTTATTGTCTCAGCAATAGGTGTTATAATACACTGCAACATACATGAAGTGGTGTGCGGCTATTGCTCATCTACCATGTGAAGCACTAAGGCTTTCTGGAGCATTCATTTATGACTTTGTTCAAACTATTAATGATATTTTATCATTATAATATTACAGAGGATAAAACTGAGACTTACAGAAATCAAGTAACTGCAGGACACATAGCTAGGCAATGTGGCACAATAGAAGACAAGAAATGGCTTACTGTAAAATGGTACCTAAACTCTAAAACTACCCTACTTTTAGATATATTCCAGATCAGAATTCTCAGTAGGAAGTAGTCTTACTCTGACCTTCCTTGAAACGTATTGTAAAGTGATGCTCGGGAGCAAAATGCTTTGCATTGCTGTGTTACACAATCTGTAAATATGCTCCATAATCATTAAGGAGAACATTCCATCAATATAAAAATAAATAACAGAAATATGAAATGAAAAATGTGTTTTTGTGTTTATGTAGGGATGAAGAAGTGTACCACTGACTTTTTACAACTTCTTTATAACTTGACCCTTCAAAAACTATCTCTATCATTCCAATTCCTCTTCCATTGCCCCCAGCAAGCTAAATTGTGACTGTGTCTGTTAGACAAGACATTGAGCCGCCCTGAGAAAAAGTTAGATGTGTATTGTTTGCATTGCTGGAATGCCTGGAATGGTGCAGACAGTACTCACTGTGGTCTTGGAAGAGCATTAAACAGCCCAAGAAAATGGTGGATTCAATGTCCAGACAGCTATAGATACTTTCTACAGCCTTGTTTTTCACTTCTATCACTGACCATTGATGTATAGATGGTTGCAATGTTGTAGTCACAGTGACTTGTTTCCCTCTGTATGTGTTCCAAAGTGCTCTGTCTTTCGAGTGAGTGTCATGATTGTTACAAATTAGGGCCTCTATTCTATTTTGATGTGAAATTGACACAGTCAGCTCTTGTTTTCCACATTATATCCATGCAAATCTCTTCAACTGTTTTTGACGAGGGAGAGTTAGGCAAAACATTGTACGTCATGGTGCAAGGTATAGCGCAGGGTCCTCTGGGGGTGTGATCAGTCTAGAGGGTGGATTTATTTCCATGGGCAGCTGAAAATGCACTGAGAAAGCCAGGGGCAGGTATTGTTAGGAAGCCAAGAAATCCAGGCCCTAGAGATAACATATCGCTCCATACCCCTCTTTCCACAGACAAAGCCTGTGATGTCTCCAATTCTAAAAGGAATCTGCGCATCCAAGAATTTCTACCATTTGATCTTTGGATATACCTGTACAATGACCCTGCTTTGTAACTGTTCAAAATCCTATCTCCCCTCATAAAGGGCTCACAATGCTAAGGAGTTAAAAGGACTGTGGACTGATGGGCTTTCTGATTTCACTGACAACCTTATGCTACCTGTTACTTTGCATCTTATGGCTCAAAGAAGTCTCCTTTGTCTTATTTATGGGCCCCTGGTGTACTAAAATGACATTTCTCTACTTTGAGGAAACAGTAAGAATCGTCCTTCTGGTATTACATTAGCAAGGCTGTGAAGCATAGAAAACCCAGCAAACAAACCAAACCAGACCAAACAAACGAACAAAGATGTTTGGTAAAGTTACTGAAATGAAACATGAAACAAAATTTACCCCCCAAAAATCCAATGTCTTACAGTAAATAAAATTTTACATTACACATCTCATTAATTAGCAAATTTTTATTTCAATAAATCCCTATTTGGAAAACTGACTGGGGCCATGGGACTCACAGTGAAATTAGATTTAGGAATATACTGTACCAGGAAACCAACAGCCTCAACATAACAGATATTAACGGAATCAAGGTAAACAAAAAATGCTGTGCAGATATATTTCCTTAATTATAGACGATGTCTTATTCTCCTAATTATAGATATAGCTTACATTATATCTTTCAAGCTATTCTCTCAAAAAATTAATCAAGTCTCTTTGGATAACCTGGGTTCACTCAAGGTGACATTCTTCCGGAAAGACTGAGAAGTTTTCAGCAAACAATCGAAACTATCAACTTGGTTATACTGAAACTGAGCAGAAACAACATAGACCATTTGCCATTTCTTTTGATTTTTCCTATGCCCTCATTCCTGGGAGGGCAGACACATGGACATGGGAAAAGCCAACACTGGTATTGCATTTGTCTTCTGCTTTGAGAGCCAGGGCAATCTCTGGATACCAGAGAGCAACAGCAGGCAGAGTGTAATAGGAACATGCTCTGGGGCCATTTCATTTAATCAGTAACTTCATATAGGGCACATTACCCAATTTTACAGACAGGGAAACTGAGGTGTAATAACTAGCTCAGAGTCACACAGCTAAAAAAGTGGCTCATCTTCCAGTGTGCAAAGTGTTACTCTCTCAGTCTGAATCTCTACCTTTGGATGTCTCATTTCTCTGTAGCCTTACCCTCAGGTCAGCATTAAATCCACATTACTTGATACAGTCTCAAGTTTCATTTTGGTGAAATGCAAAGGAAAGACTACATGACAATGACGTTCTCCACTGCTGCCCACAGAAAACCCACTCCATATGTCGTCCAGCCACCCCCAAGAAAATTTCCTTTGTTCCCGCCTCCGTGTGTATTTGTGTGTTCCATACAGTAATACTACTTTTATAGTATCTCTATTCTTTATATGTGACTTTGAACTAAATAAAATTTGTGCTAGAGTTGTAGTTCCATATTTCTCCATCATCAGCATGATGTGTCGCATATTTATTTAATTTTAGATTTTTATATCAACTCTGATCAACTGAGAGAAGTCAGAAGCTGCCCTGGAACTCAGATAAACTGGCTAACACTAAAACTCAAGTTTGTCTAATTCCAAGAGCTATGATCTTGCCTACTGCCTGCTTCTCACCTATGTACAGGCAACAAGAGCTTTTTATTTGATCTGCCAGGCCAGACCTGCCTCCCCTGAAACAGACTCTGCAGTGCCACCATAGCAAAGACACACTTGCTAAAAACTTTCCCGTGGCTCGGCATTATTCTCCTTGGGACGACTGGTGGTATAATTGGTACTAACATTACGTATGAATTTCACCAGATCTAATTTCACAGGTGGAGAGCTTTCCGTACCCCTTCAGTTTACCATATTCATCATGATTTTAAATATGCTTTTCAGCCGGAAATGGTGGCAGAGGTTCTAATCCCAGTACTCAACAGGCTGAGTTCAAGGTCAGCCTGAACTACATAGTGAGACCTGTCTCAACAGCAACAAAATTGTGTGTGTGTGTGTGTGTGTGTGTGTGTGCGCGCGCACTGTTCACCATCCAGAAATTGTATGAGTTCCGGTGCCACACTTCTACCTCACATGGATTAATTTAAGAACTGACATGTTTCTCACGGTTTGGAATATAGCATTTTTTGTAAAAGCAGAAAAGCATAGCTATATCTTAACTGAGAAACAGAACAATTTCTGAATCCTACCTGTTTTTTTTTCATTTGTTTCTTACCAAAATATCTACCAAAGCTTTTTTGTCTTTAATATGTTTAATCTTACAATTTCAAAAAGGCTGTATCACTTTTTTTTAAGCTGGTAGATTAGTTAACAAGAAATTTAAAAGGAGAGTAATGGAGATAGATATCTTTAATTTTCTACCTCATTCTGTCTTTGCACAGCTGTGCTTTGCTTTTATTTACTGCTTGTTCCTGCTAGGTAGTAAATTAATATACCTTTTAGCAAGGGAGCTATTTGGGCATTAGTACTGCTATCATACTTTAAACTACATGTTCTTAGAGCTCTGTTCCCTAGAAGCACATATTAAAATTGCTCAGAAAGGCAGCGCCTTTGAAGATATTTTGCTTTTATACAACATTACACAAAAGTACCTCACTCCACATCATTTATTCACACATCTGCACTTTTTGCTCATCTTTCTCACTGCCTACACTTTCCAATGGCTCACCTCCAATGCACCCTCCCCTCCACATCCCCACTGCTCTATTGGCTGTGCTGCCAGTCATTTTGTTTGCACCTTGATTACAGCTCTCACTGAAGATCTGGCTGGAAATTTGGTCATGCATGAGTCTGTCACTAATTTTCATCTACTAGCCCATCTTCCTCAAATTCCAGGTAGAATGTGAACTTTGCCAAGGGATTGCAGATTCATAACTCACACTATATGATTTGCCTTTTATTAGGTCTTGGCAGGGTGTGCTCAATACTCATTAGTTGAATTGAATGTAGAAAAAATTATCTGTGTTCCACCTTGAATCACTTAGGGTTCTCTATCTGATAGAGGCATCTGGTAAACTAGAGTAAACTTTCTTAGTAAGTTCATAAACACACAGTTCAAAAGAAAGTACCCTGAATTTCACTGAACTTGTATTATCCACTAAATAAATTTTATGAAACAATTTGACATCTCTAATCATTTTTATCATTGCAATATCATGGGTAACATTAATTCAAGGAAAACAATTTTAATATCCCTTATGCATGGGAAGAAATGCAAGTCAACAAGTTCCCAATCACCTACTGTTTGTTAGGCACTGGGATAAATAGTTTAATAAACTCAATCAGAATAATTTTCAAAATCAACATTGCCCCCAAAAAACTTTTTTCCCTATACCATATTTATCTTATTATTTATTTAAAATCCTTACTACCCAGCCTCATAAAATATGCATAACCTTCTTAAGTAATTCCAAAGAAATGGCTTTCATAAAGTGTATGGAAGATACTAAGACTAAGAATGCTTGCTTTGTATCTAATGTAAACAAATTGCAAGTGGCTTTTTTAATTAGTCTGGATTTCTTCTCTTGGTTTATTGGAATTTAGCTAATTTGTATTTATATTTCACCTATGACACTACCTAAAATATCACATAAAGTTGCATGCCTAAAGCTTTATCTGTTATATGTTTATATGTATAATCATATTCATATTGAGTTGATGTTCAAATTGTATTAGGACTTTGAATTTTGTTTATTCTCTCAAAAAACCAGCTTTTTGATTCATTAATTCTTTGTATTGTTTTTTTAGTTTCAATTGCATTGATTTCTGCTCCAATCTTTACAATTTCCTCTCTTCTGTGAGCTTTAGATTTAACTTGCTCTTCTTTTTCTAGAAGCTTGAGATGCAGCATTAGATTGTTTATTTGTGCTCATTCTGTTTTCTTGATGTGACAGTTTATTGCTATATATTTCCCTCTTAAGACGGCTTTCATTGCATCCCACATACTTTTACGCCTAATTTTCATATTTCCCCTGTACTTTATTGGTAAACATGGCCTTTCTCATATGAATGCTACCAACCTAGCTTTAAAAAAATATGAGTTTGTTAAGGATCTAAACCATGCGTTGCACAGAATTTGATTCCATGGTCAACCCAAATGCTTAAAGAGAAGTGTTTGGTTAGCACAAGAGTCACAAAAGTATTTAGTCTAACATTAAAAAATACTAATTTCTGAAAATCATGATGATCAATATACTATTTAGTTGAAACAACATTAACAATTTTCAAGGTCAATATATTACAAAAGCAAAGAGTTCTTTCCTGTTTAAAGACAAAACAGAAGGAAGAAAAGAAGAAAGAAAGGGGAAGAGAGAGAGACGAAGCAGAGACTGTATACTATTTTCCAAATACCTAATGGTAGAATTTTTGAACATAAAATCTCAGGTACATCTAGGTCTACTTTTCTCACTTTCAGCTTCCTAATGTCTGTATCCTTATAACCTGTCTGAGTCTTATCGGCTAAACTTACAAATTTTGTTGAACAGTAAAAAATTGCTTATGTCAATGCCATTTATGAAGGGATAAGTTATTTCCTCAGTTTTAAAAGTAGAAGACACTGGTGATTATATAGCTCTTTCTTATAAACATAAAATTGCAGAAGGATCTAAGCATCTTCAAAAGAGCACATTGCAAGATTTTCTTTAGACATAAAGAGCAAATAAGTAGGACTTTTAAGGTGCAATCGTAATGTGTGGTGCTATTATCGGTACATTCTGTCAAGAAAATTCTGCGCTCAGGGTGGCTGTTCATGCATGTTCCTCTTTCCACCTGCTGCCTAGGCTTGGGTCTGCTAGGTCTACTCTGAGCTGTTCACTCTGCCTTATTTCTACCCGTCTCGCCATCTGCTGTGTTATTTCTGGCCACCCACTGTTTTCTACTCATGGAGCTTCTCAAAGCATTTTCTCTTCTTTCCTGAGGGGGCATGAATCACACAGCCAATTCTCCACATGTCAAAGTCGTAGCTTATATCCACTTAAGAAATTTTCTAAATTCTCTTCCTTTAATTTTCACTTTGAAAACTAAATATATGTTAATGCTAGAAAATAGTACATTAAAGATATTTGCTTTGCATTAACAAAAAGCCTTCTGCAAGATTTTTTAAAAATCTAACACTTTAGGGCCCAGAGTGGTGATACACACATACAATCCCAGCTCTTGGGAGGCTGAGGCAAGAGGATTGCTGTAAGCTCTGAGGCCAGCCTGGGATACATTGTAACTTTAAGTCCAGCTTAGACTCCATAAGACCCTTTCTCAAGAAACAATAAAAAACAAACAAAACAACAAAAAGTCTAACCTTTTATTTGCATAACATGAGTTAGAAAATTATTAATCACTATTTCTTCCATAATTTTATTCTACCTTAACCTGTCTTGCTTTTAATTTTCTTCCACAAGTTATTTCCTCCCCAAAAGAAATCCTCTCCCTACAATTAAGTATTACAGTAAAACTCTCACAACACTCCTGACTGCAGCCTTTGCCCAAGGCATAGTGGAGTTAAGAATATTTATTAGCAAGCTAGCAACCCGGTATTGTTCGGAAGAAAAAGCAGCCCTGGAGCTTTCACATATTGATCATACCCTAAGCCTGTGGATAATGTGCACTACCCAGCAATTGTTTCCACAGGTAGCCTGGAATTTCTGAGCACACGCAACCCCAGCTCCCAGATGCTCCTGTATATCATTTCTTTTGTATGGTCAAGACACCTGCACACAATGGACAGACTGTGCCTTCATCCACAGGAATCACATCACCTTGCCTATCACAAACTTCCACACAATGGTGACTGGCAAAAAAAAAAAAGCACTGAGAATTCAACTACAAGGTCACTGCTTCTCTCTTTAATAAAATAGTTACCTAGACAGAGGCTGAGACCCTCATTTCAGAATGCCTAGGGGCTACTATCGTGATGTGCTCCTGAATAACAAACAAGTGTTTTAATCACCAGCCACTTGGACTGGCAGTGTGTCTACAGAAGGGGAGCAAAGGGAAGAATGGAAGCACTTATCAAGAGATTGAAAAAAATAATCAGAAGCTGAGACATTTCCCTCTGTCGCCGGACTACCAGACAAGTCTCCTCGACAGCACCTTTATCCCTCACCTGCAGTTCCATCACTAATCCAGGTACCAATGCCAAGTTTTCCCTTTACTCTGGGTAGAAATGTTCTTCTTAGCCTGCAGTGCTCAGGAAATGGATGGAGAAGACACACACGAATTTCATTAGGGGGATTTTTATCTTTCCTTTTAAGGAGGCTCTGAGAAACAGAAAATTTCATAGAAATAAGCAATACAGTACTGACGCTCATAGAAGGTGTTAAATTAGTGTAGAAGGAGGTTCAGCTTGTTCACTGGCTGAATAAGATATTTCAGGTCATTTTTAGCAAACAGATCCCCTCCTTAATCTGTGTAATGGCAATGTTTGAGATTCCAATTAATCCATCATTGAATGAAGGGTAGAACTGCTAGAGATCAGGCGGTGGGGTTTGGTGAAGGATTCTCAGCTGAGGGTGGAAGGCATGAAATCCAGGAGCAAAAGATCCTGGCTTAATGAGTGGTCCTTCTGCCACCAGCAATAAAGCGTGTGACATCTTAGGCCTCAGGTTTTCTCATCTGTTCAGTGACTTAGGATCATGTCTAGTTTTGGTAAAAATGGGTGACTCTTTGCTTGTTAGCCTTTAAATATTTTATTCAAACCAATGATGCATAGAAGTTTGTGCTATGCAATTGTGTGGGAGAAGACAGGGTTCCTGCTAGAGAAACACACTGGATACCCTGGGCTCCAGAGGAAATTCCCTGGGACTCTTAGACAAAGATCACAAACAGTATGGGAAGAGACAGACTAAGGATGAGGAGTACCCTCCTAGATCACAGAGGTACTAATGCAGATCATGTTTAAGAGTATTGGTAGGAAAGCATTCTGGGTGCTAATCGCTACACTTTGGTAATTTTCCTCTATTTGTCTCCAAGGCCGGGAAGTAAAATAAATAGATAAATAAATAAATAAATAAATAAATCCACCTCCCGAGTAAAGTTTTAAATCTTTAGACAGTGAACATATTCAACAGATGATAGTACAGTGAAGAGAATATAGATTTTCATCCCTAAGGAATGTAAAGCAAAGCCAACGTCTGAGCTTTTTGGATAAATCACAACAGCATGAGACAGACTGGTGTTTGTTTGATGTGTCCGGGCAGACAGAGGTCCCTCTTTCACAGGGCCATGCTTTAATACCTGCTTCCTGGGAAAGAAATAAGCCTATTGTTTCCCATAATGCTGCCAAGTGTGTAGTCTTACCGAAAGGCTGGTTACTACTTTTCTATACACACACCTTCAGTAGAGTGGCATTTCCATTACATTACTGTATACATTTTTCCTGATTAAAAAAGGGCAATAAAATTTTGACATTTTAAAAAATATAATGGGACATCAACAATAAAGTTGAAAGAAGGGCCATGGATATAGCTCAGTGGTACAGTGCCTGCCTGGCAAGCGCAAGGTCCTGAGTTCTTTTCCTGGCACCCACCCCTCCCCTACAAAACAAAAAGAAAGAAAGAAGAAAAGAAAACTAGGGGCTGCGGATATAGCTCAGTTAGACAGCACCTGACTGGCAAGCATGAGGTAATGAGTTCAATTCCCAGTTTTTAAAAAAAAAAAATCCCAATAAAGTTGTAAGAATTTCCAGAAAATTGTATGCTACGAGGTTTAGACCAAAAATAACTAAACTCATAGGCAGTGTTTGCGTTAATCAAATTCTACTGGAACACAGCTAAAGTTATTGTTGGTCTGAGTAATTATTTTGCAAAGAAAATTTATTTCATCTATCATAAGTTTTACTCTGAAGGAATATCAATTACATAAAACTGTATTAAAAGTAAAATAACTGGGGCTGGCGATTTAGCTCAGCAGCATAACTGCTTGCCTTGCAAGTGCATGGTTGTGAATTCGATCCCCGGTCCCGATTAAAAAAAAAAAGTAAAATGACTGCAAATCTCCATGTGTATGCATTCACATACATGTGGAACATGCAAGGGATCTTCCTTTCCATGTGTTCTGGCCGATCATGACCATGCATGTATGTGTTCTTCACTTGTTGAACCATTGTGTGTCCTGGAACTGATGCTATGCCAGAGACTAGTGATATAAAGATGTACATATAGGTTCATGTAGAGTTGAAGAGTCACCAAGCCTTGGTTTATTCCTATGCAAAATAATGACATAAATCCTCATAGCATGAAAAAAATAGCATGACAGAGTGAAATTTATGGAGATCCAGTGAAATATCACATCTAAAACACTTTGCACATTGCCTAGGCTATGGATACTACAGAAAGTACTATCTAAACACTTCTTTTTAACATAATTTTAATGAGTACAAACAAACAACAAATAAAAGTCTCTTAGGAGATAGAGCTGTAAACATATTATTATATGGCATACACTGGACTCAAAGTCAGGAGGCAATTTCTGTTTTCAGCTAAACATGGGAGAGGTGTAAAGGGTTCAAAAGGAGGTAACAATTATTCTTATTTTAGGAGTATCCATGCTTTCAGGCAGAAACAACAGAGAAAAAAAAGAACAGAAAACTGGGAGACATAGGGCTTTTGGGCCTCAGGTGAGTGGACAGAGAGGGTATTGCTGCTACAGTAAAGGCTAGTTATATTTGTGACTTGGGCGAAAGGTTTTTTTAAAGGAACAGTTGAAAGCCCTATTGCATGGAGAGTTTGGATACTGAATCAAGAGGTGTGGAACTTATTCCACAGGGAATGGAGAGCGGTTTACAATTTTTAGTTAAGAACTGGCAAGGTTAGTCACTAGAACAGAGGCAAAGCAACACTGGTTTCACAACACACTCTCTGGATCGCTGGAACATGGTCAGACTAACACTCCTGCCACTTGGCTTGGGCCCCAGGACTGATTCCCAGGTTTTAAACTCTGTGACTCTGGGACTGGAACGCTGGCTGGGCCCCTGAATTTATTATTTTGTGAAACACATTTAATCCTCTGATCCTTTTCTTATTTCCATTTTCTTCAGCCCTCATGCCAGCTCCAGCTCCTGGGGGTCTGTCTGGTTGACAATGAGCTAACACATGTAAACGTACTTGCATCCTTATGTTTTTAGAATTGATAAGAAACAGTCGCATAGATCTGAGGCTCTTTTGAAATTGTTTATTCAGTCAGACCCATGGAAGTGGAAATAGGTTTATCTGATTATTCTATGTATCAAAAGTGGCCAGTGCTCATTCAAGCCACAGGAGAAGCCAAAAGAAAAAGGCAAACACTATTTTTTGTATCGATTTGAAATTTAAAAATCGTTTTCACTGTGGACTTTTTATGTTAATTTTAATTGTTAAATATTACGTTGAAATAAAATGTTAACTTTTTAAAAATGTCTTTAATTTCTCCTTAAATTTTGCATCCAAGGTGAGTTGTTTTATTCTTATGCTGGTTCCGAAAGTGAGAGATTCATCTCAATCACTGGCCACTGGGATCAGGAGGGCCTGGTGCTGATTCGGTGGTCAAAATGCACTGAGCCCAAGTCCCAGCAGCTGTGTGGAAAGGACTCTGTCTTCCTGGAGGAGGAGTACATGCTTCCAGCAACCTGAGAGTTCTGTCCACACGGTCCATCTCATCTACCTGTTTCCATTTCATTTACAATTATGCTGTAAAAATCAAGTTCCCTAGTTCTAAATTTCAATAGCAAAGCTAACCTGGAATAAAATAATCCAACGAACGTGTTTGACAAATAAGAGCAAGCCTAGGTCTTTAACCTAGAAAGTTTTTCTTCCATTATTAGGAAAAACAAATAAAACTAAAGAACAAATGCAACCTCAGTGTTACGTGTATTTATGAATATAACTATCACTTTTGTGGCTAAGATGAGAGTTTTACAGGATTTCTAGAGTTAGGGGAAGTGTAAGGCCAATTCCCAGAGGTTGCACTGCTTTGTTGGTGGTGGCTGTACAGCCCTTGTTCCAGGATGAGGGACCCCTAATCCACCCATCTCCCATGCCATCTGTCCCCCACCCAGTGGTGGCAGCTGCAGACCACTCAGAGCTGGGTCTCCTCCAGAATCTGACTCCACTTGCAGGGAGCTGTTCTACCTGCAGCTATGACCTAAACTAGGAGCAACCCGATCCCAAAAATTGGTCATTCTGGGATGCAGAGATTTGGTCTATTCACCTCAATATGTGATAGCTCTATAGAGCCAACCCTGCTGCAAACACCCTTAAAGGTTACACAGCTCAGACCCCTGTGGCAATGATGGTAAAGTTCAAGTCTTCCTTCTGCCTAACCTGCTTCTCTGTTCCCTGGCAAGTGTGACTCCCAAGAAAGCACCTTGTGTGCAGATACTCATCTCAGAATACTACAGGGAATCCAGTAGGGGATTAAAGGGCTCCCAGTGAAAGGAAAAGCAGACATGATAGCCCATAAGGGAAGGGGTAGATCTCTACCAGCTGTTGAAGTTGTTTGTCTGCCCTATCACTATGGCCGTGGGTCCTCCATCCCCTAACACAGGCAGTGCTATGTTTGTCAGCTACATAAACTGTCCCGAGTTTGCCATTAGCCATCTCTATTAATGAGCTATTATACACTGAAGCTCTTTCTATTGATCTAACTGAAAGGGCACTCCGGCGGTTCTCATTATCTTATAAGGTCAAAAGAGAAAATGATCACAGATCCATCAGTCAAAGAAATATCAGAAAGTATGTGGATAGCAGTGTGGCACTGCTTGGTTAGTGAAAGTAATGCTCAGGAAGAAATGTCACAAAGAGACAATCAGTTCCAAAAACAATAACTTAGAAGCCAATGAAAAAATAAGCATATTTAAATAAATTTGAAAACAACTGAAAGCATTAAACTGCTTCAAATTCAGGTTACTTTTTCATAGAGTCTTCAAAATGGTTGCATTTGCAATAGCTGAACGTAAGCAGAAGTAATAAAACTGAAATTTAATGTTTCTGAGTCACCCTTCTAATATTAAGCAATAAAAATGTATTACTCTATATTCAGATTCATATAGGTTTTCCTTTACAGACATGGGTTCCTAAGATATTTTTAGCTCTTTTCCAACTTTCTGTCCTGCTTAGATAACATGTTCTTCAATTTGTACATAATTATATGTATGGCTAAATACACCTGACTGTAAGAAAAAAATTCACTACTGCCTGATAACTTGTTTCCCTGTCTCAGAAAATTGCAATGGATTATGGATTATCACATTTATCCCCTAAAAAAACCATAATGGCTAAATATCACTTCTGATTATTTTACAGATGAAAAACTTGAGATTTTTAAGAGGTTAAGTGATTTGCCCTTGTCCATCAGCTAATAAATATGCAGCTAGGTGGATACAATTACCACATGTGTGTCTGTAACCACTACGGGGTCCTGACTCCCAGCAGTCAGATAAAACACATATCAAGCAACCCACTTTGCATTTTTAGCACAAATTTATATGGAAAAGAGTCTTTAATTAAATCTCAACTCTGAGTGTTTAAAGGCCTTCATTTAATTTGTGTGAACATATCCTTTCTTTCATGTTGCTAACTACAACTTTCAAGTTGAGAGCAGATAACTTTCTAGTGAGAATACCTTAGAGAATGCTTTTCAAAACTTTGGTGATATTTTGGATGGTTACCTGAGGGCTGGAATATCATTTTACATTTGAAAACAATACTTTAAATGCCAGCTAATTGT
Source organism: Dolichotis patagonum (assembly GCA_004027295.1). Taxonomy (NCBI): domain Eukaryota; kingdom Metazoa; phylum Chordata; class Mammalia; order Rodentia; family Caviidae; genus Dolichotis; species Dolichotis patagonum. The sequence goes on along the minus strand of PVJX010000567.1, from coordinate 207,738 downwards.
AACTTTAACTATGAATAATCTTCCAACTAAATCTGCTTGTACTGAAAAACTGTTCATATATATTAAATTATCTTCAAAATTTATTGTATTAAATTAAAAGAGTAATACATTGAGAAAAAATTGAATATTGCCTTAAGATGGTACAGATGATTTTTTATCTTAATTGATATTTTATTTTATCCCTCAGAATTAAAACAAAAATAATCACAGATTTTAAGCATATCCCATATCCATACAGTGGCAATTGATGTGAGTGTTTAATCTATGTTTGACTTAGCAAAGGAGGCAATCCAATTTTAAAGGCAAACTATACATTAGGAGCTTAAAGAGAAAATCTCATTTGTGAAGAGAGCGTATCATTACCATCATTTCTCTAAATGAAAAATCCCAAGCAATGAATTTTGTGTTTGATTTCATATTTTGATGATGTTACATAGATTTCTTTTTCCATTTGGAGAAACTATCTTGGTCTTTCTGAGGCAAAATGAGCGTGGGAAAGAAGTGTCAATCCAACCTAACAAATGTGCATTTGTCAACGACGGTAGGGAAAGCAGATACAGAAGTGAGAGCTCCAGAAGAGTGATAAAGCAAAATTTTCAGCAGGTTTTCATTTCTGATTATATTTAACTTTATTAACAAAGAGATTTGAAAACACTATTACAATGTAATATTGAAAATTGCAAATATAATGTAATTGCATGGAGTTTAGTGGGAAAATATTCTATGAGGCTGAGAAAATCAATCATCCACTGTGCGTGAGAAGCAATGGCACACACCCCACTTAACATTCACTTTAATAACAGCCCTGGACCAGGTCTTCAAGCTAATGAAAAGTAACTTTCCTTTCCAATCATTTTCACTTCTTGATCAAAACAACCATATGCTCAAACAATACCAAGACCACTATTTGAGTCACTCTTTCAAGTTTTCCACCTGCTCCCGTTAAATGGAATGTTAACTGAAGACAACTAGACACCGGACTGATTGGAAATTTGTCTGCACATTACGGACACTGAAATCATTCAGCAAATTTTGTATTATACACCACTTAAAGCAATTCAACTTTAAACAGTGGGAGTAATTTCCCAATGTATATGACCTTTTCTTGCTCTAACAGAATGCGGGATTATCTGTTTATTTTTAGCAATAGCAGTGTTAAAAATAATTCTTCACAATCATCATCACTAGTAGTTTCTTTAAAACAATTCTATAACAAGAACACCAACAGGCAGTACCACCATTTACAGATCGAATGAAGAAAAAAATGCAGTTCCTGATTAATTACTTTGCACAATGAATGACTCCAAGAAGAGCACAGAACTTCCAACAAATAGTTCATACCACTACCATAACTCCTCTTCAGTCCTTATCGCATTCTTTGCTCAATGTCCACTTTCTGTGCCATCTCCCAGGAGGTACCTTCTCCTGTATGCTGAGGCCACACGTGTGTTCTAAGACTTCAAGACCCTTCCTTTTGCTTAGTCCCTCTGCTTGCAATATTGTTCTTTATGCCAAACTTGCAACCATCTTATTTAGTACCTTTGCACTGGGTATTCCCTTTGCTTGGAAGTTCTTTATGGAAAGAAACTTGTGTCTGGATTCTTCTAGGCATTCAGGTTTCACTGTGACCTTAGCACTTGCTATAAGCAGATATCCCACTCCCATTGCATTATTTGCTTTTATTATCTCCATGGGACTTAACAGTATGAGGCTCTCCCACTGCAGTCCAAATCTTATGGGAATTAGAGCTTTCCCTTCCTCAACATCTTTGGTACGCTCACCATTGCAACAGTACTGTGGAAGGCTGTAGCAGTTCAACGCATTAATGTTGATGAACAAATGAATAATAACCAGATAAATCTTTCTTGCTCAAAAACTATGAAAGCCTCTCCTGTTTCCTCTTCATCAACTGCAAATTCATGGTTGATCTTTCTAAAATGAACCTCAGTCATCATTTTCCTGCTTCAGTCTATGAATTCTCCCTTGCAGTTAGAACTATAATCTTGTTACTTGGTTATCCAGGTCTGAGAAGATCTGATTCCTACATCTCTTTCCAACATCCCCTCACTCTGTCATGCCCAGCCCTCACCCCTACACCAAGTTCACTCACTCTCACATTCGTCATTCTTTCCATTTCAAAGTCATTCTGTGGACTTGACACAGATGCCTTCTTCCCCTGGAGGCCCCACCAGATCTCAGTTCAAACAGCTCCTCCTCCAAGAGCCTTTCCTGACTTTCTTAATACAACTGGCATGAAATAGAAAACTATGCTATACATGAAAGGGAAGAATGATTCCTTTGACTAGGATAGATAAGAACAGCTTCTATTATTGTTGGAGTATGGTAGAAACTCAGCTGAACTTTGACAAAAATGTTGATGTTGCCTACATAGTAATTCTTCTAGAATGTTACTTTCTAGTTCAATGAATGTATTTTCTCTACAATGGTAAATTTGGCCAAAAATTATATTCTTCTCTTGTGTGTCTCTGTCAGGAAAGGAGTATTATAAGCATTATTCAATAAGCTGTACCTTGCGATAGACTCATACTCACTTTTAATTAAACAATTAACTTTTTTCTCTTACAACCTCTGACTTGTACAATCCTCTTTTTCCTCTCAACATAATAGAAGTAGAAAGGAATGCAGCTTCACAGCGCTGGATCTGCTTGTATTTATATTTACTTTAATTTGAAATGTTTAACAGCCAAAGTAGCCTGGAAACACAGCTCTTACTATTCTTAAAAGTGAATACGTAAAAAGAAGGAGCATTGTCATCAAAGCAAGGTGGCTGTCATGAAGGAACAGCTCCCCGTTAGGAAACAGGTGGATCTTCATCAAAGGACCTCAGAGGTCTGTGGCTAATGGAAGCTTCTGCTGTATTAAGAATCCTTTTGGAGAAGATGTCAAACTTTGAGTTAAAAGGCAAAAACAAAAAGCATGTTTTCTTTAGACTTCACTAGATTTCATGTAAGTTCTCACTTAGATAAACATTCCAAGCACTCAGATCAGTGAGAGCAAAGACGATAAGGAAGTAGTTATCAAAATGGTATAAAAATTGCACGGGTTTGGATGCAAAGGATTTTCACTTTTTTTGTCACAGACTGCAGAATTAACTCTTTTAACGACCATAAATACACTTTGACATATTAGGATGCTTTTTCAAGTACTTAGGTATATGAAAGGGAGCCATAAAAGCTCAAGGACATACATTCAAAAGTCACAAGGATTGAATTCATCTTTTGAAAATTTGGTTAGGTAGCTCTTAAATAATCACATAGAGAAAATATATGTACAGTTTTTTTTTAACATTGTAATGTTGTTCATATCGTTGACTTTATGTAGGGATCAGTGTTAAGTGTTATCTACAAGACTAGTCTAAATTTATTCTATGACCAGATTTACAAAAATTTGGATAGCTTTTTACACTTAATTTCCAAATATTTTTGTTCTGCCACACACACTATAAATTTCCAAAAGAAAATTGGAAGTCCTCCAGTAATCAGACTATATTTTATATAGTTTTATTTCCAAATGCAATTGATGAATGTTGAATCACGTTTGACAAGCAAAATATCTCTTCTTATAGTATGTGAGAGGCAGTCAGGATTCGATAATACACCAGGTAAAAGTCAATAGTAGAAAAAGAAATGAATAGCCGCTGGAGAAACTGTTCTCTTTCAAAAGGCTTCTAAAGGGAAATCTGTTCAGAAAAAAAAAAAAAAAAAACTAGCCCATAATCATAGTATAGAGATTTACATACATATGTAGATCTCTTATTTAAATTCACTTCTGTTTCAATCTGTTCTTGCAAGCATGATTTCTTAACTGGTTACACATTTAACAATGTTGTCTTGTGCAAAAAAAAAATCAAAATGCAAATTCAAAAACGTCCACAAACAGTTTGATTATGCTTTCTCCTCTTAAATTTTGTTTAAATTTTCAATTATCTTGGCAAATTGAAGGCATGGGAAGGGGATCTGCAGACGGACAACGATGGGAGGGAAGAGGAGTAGAAAAGAAGTAAAAAGGATCATGATGCAATATGTATATCAACTGACTGCCCAGGATGAAATAAATATGTATAGTAAGCATAGACTAATAAACTCGGAAAACAGCAATGCTGAGACGCTGCGCAACCCTGTTCACTGCCCCATTTCAGTTATTTCATGAAGGAAATCATTCAGCCCCATGAGAGCCAGCTTGGAACAGTAAGTCACTGAGCAAATATATTCTACTACAAGTGCATTGATCCTCTGCATGATAGTGTGTGGGTATGGGAGCTCAAGAAAGAATTGAAACTAGTGATGGAAAACCGATTCAGTATCACATTGTGCTCCAGAGACCAGCTATAGAATTTAGTTAGTGAAAGAAATGCCCCAGAAATAAATGAGAAAGAGAGTACCTTCCATGGGTATTCGTTAAAATTCCTTTTCTATAAGTAACCTGACATTACCCAAAGACCATGTAGCTGAAAACAAACAAAAAAACAAACAACAAAAAAACTGTGTAATCAATTGAAAGTATAGCAAGTCCTCCTGAAAGCAATCCATATTAAATAAAATAAACATTTTCCCATGCCATTGTTTTTCATTTTCCATTGCAAAATTAAAAATGGCATTTACACAGCAAATTCTAAAACATATTTCTAAATGAATACAGGCACAACAAAAACACACCACTGCAACATGGGAGCTTCACATTATTGCTTCTCAACAGGATGTGAATCCCACTGGCTTTATCTTTCTGAAAAAGGTGAAGGCATATATTTCCAGGTCAACTGATTCTGTGATCAAGGAGCAGAGAAAAAAGCACTAGAGTCAAAGTCAGAAGACCTGGGCTCTAGGAGAGTCTCCACAGTTTATTTGTTGCTGCCCTCTGGGCAGCACTTAACCTCCAAAGAACCTCAGTGTCCTCTGTAGGACCAGAGAGCTGCTCTGTACTTCAATAGGTTCCTGTTAGAAGCCATGTGATGATGGTTTAAAGTTCTATGCAATTTCTACAACACAAAGCAGTGTAAGAGGTTACTAACTACAGATCCATCATGGCAATCAATTATAATATTTGTACTACTTAGTGTAGTAATGGGATAATGCCATTGGCCAGTTGTTGGTAAATGAAACTAAGTCATACATTTTGGCAAATGTATCCAAAGTCTTTTGTCCACACAGTACCTACTAGGAACCCAATAAGATCAGTTTATCAAGGGAAAAAGTGTGATTGAAAAGAATCAGATAGAATTTGCATAAGCCAAATGTCAAAGTTAAAGTAAGTCTAAGGAAATCTACTGAGTTTTTTGGACAATTTGCTAAAGATTAAGTTATTAGGTTAAACCACCCAAAGCTGCCATTTTACAAGAAAAAAAAAACTTTACAAGTTAATTTGATGTTGATAAACTTGAGATTTCAAATACATAATGAAGGCATTTTAGATTCTTTGAAGTTGCTCACCTCCCAACTGAAAACTGGATTTCTGTCATATTATCAATACAAAAAGATGGCTAAGCCAATAGAAGTTTGGAAAACATACAGTAAACAATTTACAAAAAACAAAATAAATAGTAATGACCAAAAGTACTACAAAAGATGTCCATATTCTCTACTATTCAAATAAACGTAAGAAAAAGACAAAATCTTTTTCCCTCATATTACATTGGTCCTAAAGAAAGCTAAAATAAACTGTAAAATTCACGTATGCAAAGCTTGTCAAACATTTACATACGCTGGAGAGTAATCTGATTTTTGTATCAAATACCTTATAAATACTATTTCTGTTAGTTATGTTTGTTTCCTTGCTGAGACAACATACCCAGCACCCCAAATTAGGGAAAGTTTATTTAGCTCACAGTTTGTGGAGGTTTCAGTTTGTAATCAGCTGGCTCCAAGAGGGCTCCTATGGCTGAGAGGCAACAGTTCAAGGCAGAGGAAAACAACAAAGCAACAAGAACAAAAGAGGGGAGGGTAGGATAAACCTCATTTCCTCTCTTACATTGTAGCAGGCTACCTACCTTGGGGTGGGTGTAACACTCAAATCATCTCCCTGCCCTCTTCTTGCTCAGAATGTTTACAAAGTGAGGACCCTGCACCTCTTCTGAGTCACTTAGTTAAACTTCTAAACTTCTCAAATTGACACAGTGAGTCAACCATTACACTATTTGATCCAGTGATGCTTCTGAAAATTAATCACAGATAATAGTATTAGATTTGCTCAAAGATTTAACTATGTAGTAATGTTTTTATTATATCTTTAAATACCCTAATTTAGAATATATTATACTTTTATTCATAAATATATAAAATTAAAAGAAACTCTATAAATGAATACTGAAATGTATACTACAAAGAAGGAAGAGAGTTTCTATTTCCGAGCCATGCTTGTAAATGGGTATGTGTGCTGCACATACGAGCAGCCTATGGACTTATGTCCTCTCTTCCAGAATCTGGCTTAGTGCCTTGAACACTAGTTCCCATTATTCTTTGCATATCCTGATGACGTGAGTGTAGAGTGATCCCCACAATGTATATGAGGAAATGGAGAGCACTGTTTCCCCTGAAGTCACACAGCAGAAAGCAAAGACAGAATGTGAACACAGAGACTGTAGGGGAAATAAAAATGGAAATAAAATCTGCCAAGGATGCCCAGCAAGTCTAGGCAGACATGTCCATGTCTAAGCAAGACTGATAACAGAACATCCTTTCCTTTGTGTAAGCTTGTCTAACTGATGACTTCGCAATGTAGCTTAAAATGTAACAGGACATTTCTTCCTCTGTATAACCTATGCTTTGTATAACTGGTGGCCTTATGATATGAAACTGATAAAGTCCCTTAGCGTCACAAAGATGTTACCTGACCCTCCAATCATAATGTGCCAAATTTACTTTTGTACTTCCGGTTTGCCTTCACCTCCAAAGTCCCAGAACCCCACAGGGCGGGGCTCACTCTTTGGGGAAAAATCCCAGTCAAGCTCACTGGAATAATAAACTGCCTCTTAAACCTCATCAGTGCTGTTTCTCCAGCACTGATGGTCTGTTTTTCATAAGAAGAGTAGGATTTGAGATGGCAAACATTCTGTTATGTTGTCTCCCAACGCTTTGACAAAAATGCCTTGAGGACTACAAATAAGATGCCAACCACATTTATGTCTACAAATGGGATGACTGGTTCAATTTTCCACTTTAACCTTTTGTTTTCTGGTTTTGTGGCCCTTCATTATTCAACATGGGCCAAAAAGTGAAACTAATTTTAATGTAAAGAAACCACTCCATGGAAAGGATAAAATAAAGGGCTGGTTGTATATAAGAAAGCACGAAGGCAATAAAGTCTGCACCCTTTGCCTCCACCTCCCATTCCCGTCAGCACACTTTGGCCAGTCTTTCCTCATAGCTCACAGTAATCACCTGTCTGATCCACAGTCCAGGATCTCTTCTGCCCAGGAAATCTCCATATTTCCGCCAGGAGACTCATCCAAAAATACTCCTGGCTACCCTGGAGTACACACTATTTATTCTCTTGTGAACCATTTCCTGAACACCCACAGTGCGTCAAAGGCTAGGTCTATAAACATGAGTAACGGTCCCCATCCTGAGTTCTCAGAAACAGACCCTTGGACTGTTAAAAGTGTACAATTTTGTATTCCTGGAGAAAGAGGGCAAAATAAACATCTGTAATGAAAATATTACAAGGGTATGAAGGTTCTGTGAGAGCACAGAGAAAGATAAAAATAATATCGCCCCCCTTCAGTAGGGACAAGGTGAAATTTATGGAAAACGAAATGCCTTTGCTGGCAGGGAGAATAAACAGGGTGTGGGAAATAGAGAAGCACTTTGAACAACCTAAAAAGAGGGTACAAAAAGCTCAGAGTGGCACAAATACAAGTTGACATGGTTATGAGAATCCCCCAAATGTTATTTGTCAACCCTGTCCCCCCCCAATGTGGGGATGGTTTATAGGAACACTGGCAGAAGATTATTCATTAAAAGTGCCCTGCTGATCTTTTAATTTTCAGTGGGGCTTGGCAGGAGAAGGAATGTTTATTCTTTTTGATGGGTATTTTGCCATTATCAGTATTTTCTTTCAGCATTTTTTTCTCTGTCCTAATAAAGTTAACTTAAATGAAACAAATTCAGAGGAATGACCTCTAAATCAATTTGATTTTTACTATATGTGCTTTTGGAAGAGGATGTTTAAAGAACATAGCAAGGAGTAATTTTTTCTCTTTTCATTTATGTATTGAATTGTTCAATAGTATGCATTTTATTATTTTAAACCACTTGTATTTTGAAAATTTAAGGAATGAATTGAAAGAGAAAAACAGAATAAAGGAAGATGCTCTAAATACATATCTATAATTTACATTTTGGAAAACATCCTTAATTCTTTTATAATACTATTAAAATCCTGCAACATCACATAGGGTCGTGTGCATTGACCAAGAAATGTGTTTTTCCTCACAGTACTGTCTAAACAAATCCAATATTCTCTGTGAAAATAATGTTTTCTTAATTAAACTCAGGTCAACAAGATATGGATTTCTTCTATAACCAATGACATTTTCTTTTCTCTATCTTTATAAACAAAACCTACTTTCAGTCCCCATACAAATAAATTCCATACTTGCATAAAGATAGAAATGATCCATAATTGCCTAAAGATAGAAATGAAAGTACCTCAAAATGTATGTTTCTTATACAGAGGATCTAGACTGGTTTTGAGATATGAATCTTGAAAAAACCTTTTGTTTTAGAATCATTATAGTTTGTTAATTTCAGCAGGCCTATTACGAGAGTCAAACTTGACACTAGGATTCTCACAAGTGAGAATTATTGCGCTGCTCTTGGCCAAGTGTGTTGTTGCCCTGTTGGATCTTACTTTATTTTACACATAATGCTTGATTTTATTTTGAAAACACATTTCTTCTCCTAAGGTAACTGCTTTTTCACTGTATGAAAATAGTGTTATAGAAATACAACAGTAAATTACAGATTTTTTAAGTGATATCTTTGGTAATTATAAACAATGTTAAAAAGATTATAATTATCTTGACAAGACAGTGGCTATGTAACTTTCACCTGGGCACTGAAACACAAATGTCTGGTGTAAGTTGAATACCAAATGTACAGCAAAAGCTACAGTAATCACCCATTTAAAAGTAGAGTTTGACTCATTCTTTATTTCTGTCTCTGCTGTCCATATAAGGGGTGGTACCACGTATTTCAGTGGCACTGGTGCAGGCTGGTTTCAGTAGAGTCGTGTCTGAAATGGGTAGGACTGTTCAGTCACACTCAGTACAGAAGCCGTGTCAAGAGGCAACATTGAACTGGACGCTTTTGCTATCTCTCCTGGAACTCCATTAAAGGAGAACCTTCTAGTAGTGCACCTAGGGAATCACACTGATTCAGTGAGAATAATAATAAGAGGAATAATCACAGTATGAGCAGTGCTTCTCCTCTCTGGGAATTTCTTACCTGACCACTCTGTCTGACTGCACTAAGTGGATCTATTTCAGGAGGTATTCAAAAATTTCATTCTCTTCTCCAAGCCTACAGTCACTGAGATAATCAGGACGGCATGAAGGGAGGCTGAGGAGCCTGCCTTGGTTTCTGGGAACAAATGGATGTGGACAGACACTGTCACAGTGATCCTTGTGCCCATACTGTGTGGGACACTGGTTTGACAGTGGGAGCAATAATGAGGCAAGCAGGTCACGGACAGACACAGAAGCCTTCCTTAGCTCCAGCACGTGTGGTGTCTTTTGACAAAAATACCACAAAAGTAAGGTTATACTCACAGTTGTATTAATCTCTCAGCTACTGATCAGATATTAAGAACTGGAAATAAGCTTTGGACTCAGCCAGCCTTCTTGAAAATCCTAAACTAAAAGTGTCATAGTTTGATACCCAGTATCAACAGGCATAAGTTTGAGGTTTTTGTGGCAGACAGGTGTCTATGCGATATGGGAAATATGAAAAGTAGGGAAATCATTGCAAGTTTGGGTTGGATAAATTTCCATAGCTTAATTCTGCATGGAACTACTATGGATGCAACCAGGTATCATCCCTCTTGAGGAAAAAAATGACTTCCAAAAACTAATCCAGGGACAGCTACAGCAGAAATATTTGTCACTGTAGGAAGTTTAAAAAGAAAGTTACATTGCTTTTTAGAAAATATATTTTGAGGCAAAACTTCAGTGAATATTCAGGAATTCTAGGATAGCACTCCATAAGAGCTTTTCTTTTTTCACATGAAAAATAAAATCCATTCACTTAGTATACTATATAGATCCACTTACTATAGCCCTAAAACTACAAAAAACATTGACATACCTTAATAAGTTTGTGTCCTATCACAGTTCACTAGTACTATCATTACCTGGCTTCTCTCAAAGTCTTAACCAGAGAGACAACAAATTCATTATTTAAATACTTGGCCTATATTCTTTCAGGCAGGTGCTATCCTAATGCAGCCATGATAGCCCTATTAGCACCTGTGATCATGTCATTAAGTAAAATAGGATTAAAAGCTACTCTTCTGTTTGATATACAAAGATTCAGCCCTACTGCTTAGTGTTGATAAATAAGTACTAATGGGAGTGCTCTCTGAAAGATCTTTTTATTTAGAAGTTGAAAGAAGTGTAGTCTGTTTCTGATGGCTTTGTATTAGAAAAATGTAATCTATGAATCATCATTTGATCCTTGTATTAGGAATTAAAAATTTAGTCCAGAGAGTCAAGTGAATAACTGTAGAATGAAGTTCACAGGTCAGCAGATGTTCAGTCCAGTAATAAATAAAAATTCAATCTGTAAGCAGAGGGTAAGCGTTGCCACAGCAAATTCGCTCATGGGCCCCCTGTAGTCAAACACTAATTGGAGATGTTGTACCATCGTAGGCCATCTCTTGGAAATAGACAGGTGAGTTTTATTTGTATTTTTGAAATTCTTTTTTAATTTTTAATTTCTTCTAGCCATGTCCTTAAAATATTTCAACTAATTTTGATATGCCATCCCCCAGTTTGAATCTGAAATTTCATCTTTTTTTAACTGTCCCTCTTTCTTAAGACATTTACCTTCATGTAGATATTAACATGTGATTTACAGAGCGCATAGCACAGAACCTGGTGCATACTAAAACCTCAACAAATGTTAGTCACAGAGCACCGTGTTAATAGTTATAATTTTTTCTTTTGTGATTTGTTATACTATGGACAATGAAAAGTTCCATTTCATGTCACCTGGCATCGCATGCTAAAGTGATGAGACACCCCATCTGAAATCACTGGGGCACAGCAGCAAAAGTCCTATGGTTTGTATGAGTGTCTTCAAAGGTCTATGTGTTTAAAGGCTTAGCCCCCAGGGTTGTGCTACTGAGAGATACTGTGGAATTTCAGGAGATTGGCACCCTCTGGGAGTTCTTTAAGTCATCAGGTACATGCCTTGAAAAAGGATTTAGGTACTCCACTTACTCTCAGTCCCCCGCAGTATCCTTCCTTACAATGTAGGTAGTTACAGTTGCTCCATCAAAAGTTAGGTAATGATACACATTTGCCCCACAGCACTGAGAATACCCAGTCTTTTACTAAAACTTCCAGAACCTTCAGCTGAATAAAATTTTTCTGTTTACCTCAGTTAATTGCTTCAGCTAATTCATTATAATACCTACCCAAAGTTGACTAATGAATGCATGATACAGGAGAATGCAGCACACACCACCCTAGGATTAGACAATGCCCCCTCTTTACCAGTGATGGTAATCAAGGACACAGACAGAATGTATCAGTTAAAGATGGAACCAGAATCTAAATATCTAGGCATAACTTCCAATTGTAGCGCCTCAAAATCAGGTCCTTTACACTATAGTAATTATCAAATGTTAATATATATTGATTATTGTTCCTTCAGAATTACTTCAGATTACAAAGAAAACTATTCTTTGTATTCCCAAACGGGTAGAATAATGCCAGCAGGCATGGTAACTACATAACTCAAAATGGCGCCTAAATAAAGTAAGGCTCACAGAACTGATAAATCATTATAACAGCATAAGCTGGACTCTGGTTTCCATCTTTCATGTTTAGGAGCATCAGATATATGATTTTTGTATTTCTATAGCTCCACCCTTGTCCTAGGCAGACTTCACTAATGCGACATCACTCTCATTGCCCCATCAGACATAGTCGTCATTACCTATTCTATGGAATCTCACCACTCACATTCTTCTGATGTTACTTAGCTAGAGCTGCAGTTCAGAGTGGAACACTCAACTCCATCTCAGATTCTCAATAGAAAGCCCTTTGGTCCTCTTCGTCTGCATAATTCCACCATGTCTTACTTTTCTATTTGATTATGTCATTGTCCACTTTTTATTCAATAAGCACCAGTTTCTCGCTGTTTTTTACCGTGCACTAACTCGAATGAGTTTTGCATTGTTTTCCCTGCCCTGTATATATCTGAAGATATTGTGCATCTTAAGCCAATAATCAGTCTGGCTTCCACTGACACCCCTCGATGTCAGCACAGGATACTGCTCCTGCATGATTCTGTGCACACACTAGCCCCTACATGGAACTTCTTTTTCTCAGGTCTCTTTCTTCTCACCTATGTCCTGCTAATCCAGTCACCCCTGGATCATGACTCAACTCTTCTACTCGAAGACTGCAGCAGATTTAGACTTTTCTATAAAAGCCTGTGTTTTGTAAGTTATAAAACACAGTTTGAAGTTGATGCTAATCATTTACACTTCTAAGTAGTTCATATACTTTTAACCATTTAAAGTGGTGAAGTACACAGTATGGGCAGAATCCTTGCATAGACAATATAGTTAGGGTAGTGTCTCTCCGCAGACCTCTTCCACTAAACCCAGGTTTAGTTTTGAAAAAAAACTGAGTGTTGCAGCAAAACAGGTTTGTCAAAACAAGTAGATTTATTTAGTGTAACTTTTAGAAATAAAGCAGAAATATTTGTACATGATCTTGTGAGAATAATCTCCAAAAACATCTTTGTAGTAAGGTAAGTAATCTGTGTACAAGTTGTAAGCTATAATCCAGAACTTACCTCTCCATTTTATAGGAAAACCAAATTCTGCATGAGTTATGATGACTTGCTCAAAGTCACCCCCAGAATCTAAGCAGAGTGAGATGAAAGCCTTGTCATCCAGGGTTGCTGGTGTGATGCATAACTCTCTGAACCATAATGCCCACATAAGCCACAGACAAATCTCAACATCTTCTATTAATATGACGCATTACCATTTTCTACTTGGTCAACTTTTCTCCCAATTACCATATTCAAACAACTGCCTGTACTTGAGGTTTTTCTCCTTGGGTAAGTAAGTCTGGAAGTAAAGAAAATGTGTCTTTTTAGAAATGCAGCCTACTGCCATTGAATTTCTTAGAATTTAATCAGACAGTTGACATTGGATACTTACTATAAAAGTTCAAAGTCAGGCAATGGTCTCAGTCATAATACAGTGACTTGGAGATGCTTTCCCCAACACTGTAATATGAAAACTTCCTGATCTTCAAAAACGTTAAAAGTGCAAGGAAAATGTGTAAAATCTTTATCTAAATTTGTCAATTAAAATGTTTCCCCTAATTGCCTTTTCTTTCTTCTTCTTTTACATAGAAATATGTATGCACATTCACAACGTCTCATTTTTGCTGAATCATTTCAAAACAAGTCACAAAAATCTTGCCTCTTTTCTTTACAATGCATCATGATTTTTCCATGAGTAAAAATACTCACCTTCAAAACTATCAAACTATTAGTCACATCCAGGATGGATAACATTGATACAATGATATTATCTTATAAATAGCCTTCAATTTTCCCAGTATGATTCCTTAAAGCTCTTCAAAATCCAAAAGGAATCATGAATTGCATTTTGTTACATATGTTTTTAGTTTTCTTTAGTACAGAACAGTTCTTCAACTTTCTTTTCCTACTGACACCTTTTATGAGGTTACAAGCTAGCTATTTTGTGAAATATCTTACGTACTGTATTTTCTTGATTGCTCTTAGTGACTAGATTTGACAAGAAGACTACATGGACGAAGTTGTATCATTCCCCTGAATCACATCAAACACATATTTCCCACTGTCATATTATTAATCCAAATGGACTGATCTGAGCTCATTATTGGGTGAGGTGGCAACCAAATGGAGAACTCCTAAACCAGCAGTTTATATTGTTTCAATTAGAAAATGCACAACACATATTATTGAAAATGTCCATGGATACACGTTTTAGACATCTAGTTATTGAAGTAAATGGTGTTTCTAAAATGAAATAAGCTAAGACATATTAATGAATTGACACAAGTGAGGAGACTAGAGTAGGAGTGTCTGAATCGTCCATCCAGACTCTCCCAGCCCCTCACTGCAGAGTCCAGACGGCAGATGCATTTCATTTCGTGTGGAAGTCCTTATTGATTTGTGGTGGCTGCCAGCGTACAGTGCTGAAAGGATTCTAAGGCTACACAACAACCCAGCCTGAAAAGTGTCTCCATTGATCATGCCGCATAAACTTTGGAGGAAAAAATGATAGTCTATGTGTAATAGATTAAATATCACAAGTCTCCTGTCATGGTCCCCACCAAGAGGTGATGTGTATTATACCAACACTCAAACTTTGGGCTGTCATTGACTTGTATTGATCAATAGAATACAAGCAAATCTACACTACACAAATTCTCAACCTAACCTTCAGGAAGCGTGAAGCTGTGCCTTTACCTCCTGTGCTGCATGTAAAGAAATGGCCTGACCCACTGGGGGCTGGATGCTGCCATGGGAGAGAACTGGATGCCCCATCTGAACAGCCAGCACCCATCATCAGTTATATCAGTGAAGTCACTTAACTTTCCAATTTAACTGAGCTCTGGCTGAATGCAGCAGCATGAGAAGCCATGTAAAACTAGTAGAGGGGCCACTATGTCATCCAACAGCATTGCAGTAAAATAATAATAATAATAATAATAAATTTGTGGTAGTAAAAAAAGTGCATTTGGAGTTGTGATTGTTACACAGCAATAGCTAACTTATATAATGTATCTGCATATTACTGACTGTAATCAGTATTTAACTTTAACAAACATCAGTTTTCCCAAGTAGAAAACATAAAGATATATTGACAGCAAAGATGTTAATGAACCTTTCGATGATTACGATTCAGGAATAGAATGAAAGTAACACTCTGGTTCATTCAAGGAAAATCTCCTCCAGAGTTCATGAGCAAATGACTGAAGAAGAAAAGAGTTATAGTAAAAATTTAGAATGTTGCACATAAAAAAGAACATTAGAAAATAATGAGGCAACATTTCTTTAGTAACATGAAAGAATCACCAACCCCAGTAGTGAAATGAGTTGTCTAATGCCACAAGTGAGCTGGTAGCAAATCTTGGTTCTTCCACTTCTCAAAACAGAACACTGCTGGATCTGACCCATCTTTGAACCGCATACCTTGTATTCATCCTGACAGTATTTCCAATAATACCTCAGCTCTCCTAATTAAAGTACAAGTGCCAGGAAATACACACACATTGGGTGTGGGCAAAAACTAGCACGTAGACTGAGGTCCACTGTAAAGCAGGACAAAGAAAGTAGCAGGTCAGGGTGGACTGCAGAATGACAGCATCTCTGTCCAGCTCTTCTTTTACACGTATTTGCTTCTTTAAGTCAAAAGCCAGCTGATTTATAGAACCCCTTGGTCCTTAATAAAAATAAGCCGAAGTGTTCCAAAAGCATTTAAAATCAAACCTGCACTAAACTGTAATAGAAGAACTGGCTTCTCTCAATCCTTGTTAATTTTCATATTTCATTAAAGATCTTCCCATGCTTAATCTTTGTCTTGTGACTTGCCTCTTCAAGTACTCGATTAATGAGGTGATTAGTCAGAGTGGGCTTTATATTTTCTATTTCATAATATTTTTAAAAAGAGATTAGGACTGTCAGAAATGTTATTGTTAATAAAATTAATTAATTATCACATTTATTGGATCTCACCAAGCTATCACAATTTTTCCCCAACTCTTATTATATGGAAAAATATAGAGAATAGGAATTTTATTGCCTTCATCAGAAAAATAACCACACAAAAGATTTTAGTGAATTCTGAAATTTTTCCTGAAAATAATAAATCATTACAGTTGTCACAAGTATGTCTGGCAGAAAAGAAAAAATGACTTAAAAATGCAATTATGGAAGCCAATTAAGCAAGGAATCTACCCAAAATCTGCCTCTTTAGACAAAAGGTCTTAGGATGCTTATTTCTCTTTTAAATGAGCCTCTTCTTGTATAATTTAATGTTATAAAATTAATTGGAGTAACATTCTTTAGAGCAGTGTGGAAAGCTAGAAAAATGTAAAGACTTAACACTTTTCTGATTCCACCTATTGTCATCAGGAAAAGTTTCATTCAAAATTTGTTGTGGTCTGTTCCTCCCTTTTAGGCTTTCTTAATTATAGGTTCTTCATGATGGCTGAAGATTTGCTTGATTTGCTTTTTCTCAGACCCTTCTAGCTCTCCTCCATCATGTATCGAATCCCAGAACTCCAGTCTTCTTCATTCTTGGTGTTTGTTTTGTTTTTCTGACTTGTGGAAGTTAACAACATTCAAAACAAAAATAACATTTAATTGTTGTAAGAAGGCACAAAAGTCTAAAAGGAACTCAGTCATCAGAAGTAATAGGAAATAATCCTGTCCTTTAGCTCCCATGAGAAATCTGAGTTGTCTCCCAGGAAAGTAAACCCCATCCTTTCCTAGAAAATATTAATATGACTCCATAGCAACAAGTATCACTATCGTCTAATGTAGCAAAATTTCCTAATACAAGTGCAATTCTTTAAATGTGTATTTTCAACCACAAAGGTCCCATTAAGTTACTGAACATTCAGTTCAAGAAAGGAAAGATCTGGAGACATAGAAAGAACAATTAGCTTGATTAAGCTGATAAAGAAGGCCCCACCTGCCTTTGAAGTAATAGGTTTAACTATGTCAAAGCAATGGTTTTCTTTTTCGAGCTGTGCATATTCTCAAGAACACGGTCTCCATGGTCCAAGTGCCAGAGGTGCCACAGACTGTCTAGGGAGCAAATTTTCTACTTCGACTACACTGGGAATTGTGCCCAATGAGTGAGCTTAGATTTATTTCTCAGATCACATATTTCATATAAAGCAATCCCCCAAGAAAAGACCAGGACTGGTTGACCAGTATACAATAACCTCCTCTGCGTGTGGAGAGCTTTCTAGGGGGAAACCAAGGCAGACAACATGGTGCTAAGAGCATGAGCCAAAATGCAGGCAGACCTGACCCCAACCATTTCCTCAGATGCTTGCCAGACCTTACATATTTCCCGCATCAAATGCAGTTAAATTTACATTTCATTGAATGCTAGAGATAAAAGGAACCCCAGAGAGCCTCTGATACAGGGACCTCCTTTTACAGATTAGAAAATCATTTGTTAAGAATAAGAGGAGGAAAGGTCACGCTCCACATCTGGGACAGGAGGGTTCTGCACACTGAGCTCCCATAGCGTGCTCTCTCCCGCGACGCCCTAGCACTTATGAAGTTGGCTCAGCTTTGGGGGAATTAATTAGAAGCAGTAACCGACATAGTATCTCACGGCAGGAAAAAATAGCAATGGCTCAGGAATCAGAAGACCCAGGTTCCATGCATTCTTGCATTCCTTATTAGCACTGTTGTTCCAGCAGGTGTTAAAACATCTCCTAGACTGTGAAGATGCCCTAAATACTAAGCCCTGGGAACACACAGCCTTACATGTACACCAGGGGTGCTAAACCTATGGCATGTGTGCTGGAGTCAGCTGCTCGTCAGCACTGAAAGCTGTAAAGGTTCGCTCTCACTGATCAAGATTTTCCCCTTTACTCATCTTGAAACATTGGTTAGTGAACCAACATGGGCTTCACATTCTTATCTGAGGGAGGGAGATACGACCTCTTTTCTCAAAAGGCTTCATAAGGATTACATGAAACAAATATGTAAACTGCATATGGTGGACACTCGTAGGTATCAGTTTCCTTGCTACAACCTTATTCTTAATTTGTTCTTGTCCAAAATAAGAAAACCTATTTTTCCTGATTAGTGTTGTTAATAGGTATTAACCCCAGTGAGGTGAATAAGTAATTATATATATATATATATATATATATATATATATATATATATATATAAAACCCTTTAAAACATGAACTAGCCAATGCTTTTTAACAACTTATAATGGAATATATGTCTGATTTGAAAAAAAAATTATTCATTGAAGAACAGGCAAAAAGATTATTCAGAAGTTGATTTTTCAGCAAGTTTTACTCACTTGGCTAGAGAAGCACAACCCTCTCACCCTCGCTTCTAATTATACAAGATAAAGAATAGATACTAGTGTTTGAAACAGTTTCACTTTTTTAGGGCAACCTAGCATAACTTGATTTAATAAGAAATGAAATTGCCGTAATTTGCTCTTGGAAAAAGAACAGGCAGTAAGTTTGTCCTATTTCTGGTTTAATGCAATGTTTTCCACAGCACTTTCGGGTAAAATCTAAATCCAGAGCTGTCCTGTGTGACCCCAGTGGCCAGGACTCCACTTCCTTCCCAGCCACCATGAGCCTGGCTCCACCTGGCTCACCGCCCTCAGCGGAGTCCAATTCCACCAGACTTGAGCGAAGAACTTCACCTTTTGTCAGCCAGATGCTGTTCTAGGTTCTGGGGACAGAGAAGTGATAACACAACACACACACACACATACACACACGTGCACACGAATTTCTCTGTCTTCATAATACTTAAATGCTGGTGGGAGAGTACAGTAACCATGATACATAATTTCTATTTATTTTATGTTAGATCCTGAACCCTCCTGGGATGAAAAAAAGCAATGAGGGGGCAAAGTTAAGATGGTTAGAGTCCTTTCTAAGGTACTGGGAATTGAACCAAAGGCCTTCACATTTGGGCTACATGTGTTTCAGTTTTGTTTTTAATTTTAATTTTGAGTCACAATCTTGCCAGTTTTCCCAGGCTTAACTCAAACTTGCTCTCTTCCTGCCTCCTATCCCAGCACTCTAATTCAGGTACTGTTATCTCTAAGGGCCCTTACAAGTGTGTTCTCCTCCCAGTCTTGTGCTTACTTACAACCTCGTCAAAGGGCTAGTATCTTCCAGCCCCAAACTTACATATCTCTACTTAGAATGTTCCCACATTTCTGCATCTGTACCAAAGTCTTGTTAGGTTCTTTCAGTGAGATCCTGATTTTCTCCAGAAAAATATTATTGTACTTTGCAATTATTTTCATGAGTATTTCTTTAATTCTTGGCACTCCCAATGGCTATAACTCCCATGAGAAAGGATACTATTTATTTCCTTCTTTCCTTCTCTTCTACATTTATTCTTAGTAGTTTCTAACACCGTACTTTGTTGAATTAAATAAAATGTGTGGGAGACTAGAAACAAAGAAGGGAAAAGGAAGCAAGGAAGAAGAAAGGAGGAAAAGCAAAACAGAGAGGAAAGAAAGAACTTCCAATGGTACTGCTGCAACAAACTAGATGGAATCAAAGGACAGAAAAGCAAAACACAACAAAACCCTGCAAAACAAAATTGGGAACAGTATCAGTTTCCCTGAGAGACTGGTCAGCACAGAAACTCAGACTTAGGCTTGGCAGAAAGCACAAAATGTCAGACACCCAAATTAAGGGCAGTTACAGCAATCAGTGAAAAGACCAGAGGCCTAGGGTGAGAAAAAGTAAAGAAGGAGACACAAGGTGAAATAGGTGAGCTTGGAAAAGGGTCAAGTGCTACAAAATGCAGCAAGTCCAGCTCTCCCACATGGCCAGCAGTAGCTCCTCCTGCCTGAAGGTAGCCTTGCAAGTCAGCTTTGCTGCAGTTAGTCCTAAAATCTTTCAGGTTTCTACATATAAACATGTTTGTGTCTTGCATTACTGCTGACTGGCATCCTATTCACCTGAAACTCCCAGAGTTCTAGCCAGAACTGTTCTCTTCTGGAGCTAAGCCAGTTTTAGGACACACAGAGTCCTCCCACGAGACAGAAACCCATACACACTCGGTTGAAGGTGGCCAATGAGGTGGCCCCAACCGGGTGAGGAGCTGAGGAGGTGTGGGAGAGGATGTGACAGGGGCATCTATGTGTGCAAAGTCCACCCAACACCTCTGTCACCACTTGCACACCTGGGAAAACATGAGTGCAAGCATTGCACTAAGGCGCAGATTCACCTCTAGAGAAGTAACTTCTTCCCGTGTAGATACAATCAACAACTGAAGGAGCCAGACCCATGAGTCAAGGCCACCGTTCTTCTCTGTTCAGGTCATCTGAAACTTTCTGTTCACTTTAGCAGGTCTTTAGTGTCTGTGCGGGGAAATATGAATAATGATTGAAGCCTGGATTTGGACTGCTGTGTGGTGACCTGAGTCCTGTCACGCATTCCTTTACGGGCTTGTTTCGCTCCATGTGGGCTCAGTACTCACCTTCTGTGTGGAGTTGTGTTAGGTACTGGGCCTACAGCGGGAGACCAGTTAGCTGTGGCCTTCACACTCATGTAGGTTGCAGAACTGGGGGGAAACTATGACAACAAGTAAACAAAAAAAAAGAGTGTAATTACAAACTGCAATGAGAAAGATGAAGAAAATATATGTAGACTTTGTATTTCTCCTTCAGATTTTGGCAATTTCAAGTTGTTATAGTTTAGATCTGAAATACCCCCCACTACGTTTCATGGGTCTAGCAGGTGACTGCATCAGAGGGTCACTGTGCTCATCAGTGGGTCCAGCTAAGTACACCATTAGGAGTCTGGGCCTGGCTAGACCTGCATAGGTACATTCTTGGCCATGGGTCCTCCTTTCTCTCTGTTTCCTGGCTGCCATGAGTGTAACAGTTTTTTCTCTGCCAATCCCCTCCACCTTGCCATTTCTGCCTTGGACCAAGCCATGGACCAACATAAATTGTGGCCAACAGTATTTTGTCCTAACAGTGAGAAAGTGACTAATACATAGCCTTTCCAATCAAAAATCACAGCACAAAAGACATTCTTCCAAGCTATTTAAAAACATGCACAGGAGATGGAAATAAATACAAGAGCCCACAGAAGGTATGACAGAAAATCCTCATGTGTTCTGGTGCGGGTGGAGAGATGGGACTGGTCTAGGTAGCCAATGAAGCAAGATTTCTTCTATTACTCTTTCTAGCCTGAGATGATGATTTATAACATCATCAAAAAGAAATCAGTAATGAGAAATGCCTTTAGCAGCAGGTGGGACTCAAAAGACAAAAGCATTCTCTGCTGAGACATTGGCTGGCATACAGTTAAATGCACAGGCGCACAAGTTCTATTCCCAGACATACTCATCCTTCAGTCCCATTCCTACCTCCTTGTACTCTGTGATCCTGGCAACACTGGGAATTTGCTCTGAGAGTTCCTCGAAGTTGATGGAAGTATTAAATGAGATGACCACGTCAAGTACTTAGCATAGTTCCTGGTTCTAATGAGTGAGAGCCCCATGCATAATAGCTTCCATTAATTAACAATTACGGCTCCAGCCACACGATAGCACAGCAGCTGATCTCAGGCTCTACTCCAGAACAAACCCCGGCCCACCTGGATGTGGCACTAGCTCCGGTGATCTAGCCCAGCCCATATCTAAATTTGACGCCATCGCTTCTCGGCCTTTTGGCTAAGATCAAGTGTAGTATCTAAATTTGACGCCTTAGTCTGAAAATCCCAAAAGCAAAGCTTAATAGAAAAGACTGCAGATGACATTATAGAAAGTAAAAGGAACATACATGTTTTTGCCTCAGGAGACTTGATCTCTCTTATGGGTAGTTCTATGAATATGCTCCCCTACCCCGGTTATGCTATTTCAAATTCACGGTGTGTTTCAGTGTATTTTGGGATTGATTAGGAGTATGCTAAAAAGCTATTTCTTCAGTATAGCTTTTTTCCTAATATTGACTTTTAATTTACACATCTTATGTGGCCATTTGGATGGAGTACACTATTGCATGTTGTTATACATACATAATTTCTAATGAGTAAACCAAGGTAATTAGCGTGTTATCAGCTTGTGTCATTTTTGTGTTGACAACACTCAAATCCTTTATTCTACCAGTTTTGCACTCAACTGTAACCTCCCTACTGTGCTATGGGACAAAAATCCACAATCTTACTTTGCAGTGCTGAAATGGAGTGGTACAGAGTAACGCAGAAGAAAACCCAGGAAGGGTAAATGTACAACTGACAGAATCAACAGTGGATCCAAGATATTCAAACCCTTGGTTTCATTTAATCTTTTTCAGATATGATACAGTGTTTTACAGTGTTCGGAAAGCTGTCAGTTTGTGCTAAGAATATACATCGCACACGCTGCACAAGGTCACAAAATACCTTATAATTATACTTGGCAAACGACATCCTTCCAAGCTGAGAAGGAGTGTAAAGTAAAGAAATAGCTTCTGAGCAGACAGAAAAGAGAAAAAAGAAAAAAAACGGATGTGACTGTGACAAACAGAAAGAAGCCAGACATTTGCAGGCTGTGGGTCATCTTGAAAGCCCTCCCTAAGGAATGGCCCACAACCGAGCACAAGGTCTGGCGTGTCACGATGCTCTGCATATGCAGTACGGTCTCTAATGAGCCTGAATTCCGTGACCAAGAGAGATCACACACAAACCAAAACTTCAAGAAAATTTAATTCCGTTTTTAAAAAATTACAAACAGATTTAGAAAGCATTTTCTTAAAAGATAAATAACTCACACAACACCAAGGCAATGTAAAAATGAGTCAAAATGGACAATCAATTTGGCTATTTCTCCAAAGAAGATATTCAGATGTGAACAAGCACTTGCAAAGTTGTTCAACATTATTAATCCTGAAAATCTAAACAAAAGCCACAATGAGATACCACTTCCCATAGAGATGCCTTACCAAAACAAGGGCAAGAAAACAAGTGTTGATGTAACAAAAGAGGAACTTTCATTGTACTGCTAGTGCAAATGTAAAGTAAGGCACAAAAGTGTACTCTTTCAATGAGTTAACTGTATGATATATGAATTACACCAATATAAAGCTACTTTGAAAAGAGATATTAAAAGATTCATACTGTTTGATCCAATAATTTTAGGAACCTATTCCCAGATATCATCCACCCCATTCACAAAGACACATAAATATAAATTGTTCATCCGAATTTACAACTTGGACCCAGAAAGATGAGGTAACTTTCCCATTGTCCTTAGGCTAGTAAAGCTAGTAAGTAACAAATCAGCATTTAAACCCAGGCAGCATGGCTCCCGAGCTTACAGTTTTATTAAAATGTTAATAGTAGATTCTTCTTGGTGGATATTAAATTTTTTTCTTCTTATAGATTTTCAGTTTAAAATGTCTGCAACAAACATATATTTCATTCCTAAGAATTAGATGAAATGCAACAACTTGATATGACTTTTATGATTGTGTGCTTAGCTCTAGAAATAAGCAAATTTAGATAATGGGGGTCACATTGCTCTCCCAGGATATAAAAGGGGTCAAAGTCCAATCTTCCTCTTCTACACCATCCAGGACAATATTTCTCAAACAATTCTCCCCCGGGGTTGATTTAACATATGGTTCTCTTCTTCCAGCTGGGAAAATTTGTAAAAAATTTTCCTTTCCATCAACACACCTCAAGTGGCCTAAAAACAACGTGAAACCAGGGGGACAGTGATACTTCAAGTGCCAACTAACTAGAAGGACAGGTGTTTGTTCCAGTGCTCGCCTTTGTAAACCATGACCCTGGTTTGAATCATCTGAACCTTTTGTTGTATATCTGTATCTGTGAAATCCTTCAGCCCTATCAGCCTCATCAATCTGAATATAGACGTACGTTACATGCAGAAAGCAGCACACAAACAGTATGTTCCATTAACTTTTTAATTATGTTCTATTCAAATAAAACTCTGGTAGCCAACAATGCAAGAGAAGAATTTTCAGGGCCAACAATGACTTTGAGGTAATAACCAAATACCTTTTTTGAATAATGCTTTTTTTTCTCACATATAACATTAAAAAAGCAGTAATCAGAAAATTGAGAAGGCATATGTTAGCCCAGCTACCTCAGTAACCATTAATTGAGTTCTTATCATATATAAGGCACTAAGCCAGATATAAGGAATCTTTTCTCTGTAGGAACTCACAATCAAATGTGGAAGACAAATATGTAAATGTACACTGATAATAAAATTCCATGACCTGTATGACAGGTACATGCATAAAATAATATTAGCATATAAAAGAGAAATCAGTATTTTCTGATGAAGTCAAACTATAAATAGAGATTAAATGTTACAAAAGTAGTAATATTTGAGAAGAATCCTGCAGGAGTAACTTCAAACATTTGCCAAAGTGGGTGACAGGGCTTCCATTCAGAATAACATGAGTAAAGAACATCAATGAAGTTCAAAGAATGATGGTCACTAAAATAAAAATGACATAAAGGTTGAAGAGAAGGTGTGTCCCCTAGCAGAGAAGAGAAGGTGTGTCCCCTAGCAGAGAACATCATAAAATGAGGTAAGACAGTCTCTAGGGACAGTATCTACATACCGAAGGTCATTAAGTGAGACAAAAGTATCACAAATTCTATGTAGAAAATGGAGGGTATTTAGAAATAGATAAAAGTTTTTTTTAAAAAAATGAGAGAGAACAAGGCTAAATCCGTATTTTGTCCATCAGTTTTCCAATATCTTCAGCATATATTTTCAAGAGTTGGAATGAATCAGTCAGTTGCAAACTAACATTCTATAAGATGTCAGAACTGCACGCTTACTGTAATACTTGGTAATCTGGCAAGAGAACATTCTCCAGTGGTTCACGAAGTTCTAATAAACTTTGATTAGCCAGAAGTGATAAGGCAGCGTAGGCAGTGAACTCCAACAGAGTGCTTCATTAGAACTACAGACAGAGACAATATGGATATTGTGGAAAAAAAATTAACTTCCACTTAAAACATACAGGCTTGGATTTGGAGCCATGGAAAAACAGCAAATTTAACCACATACATCTTCCCAAGTGGGTTAAGGTGAGAGGTGAGACCGCAGTCTTCGTTCTGCTGCACGTGACTTTAAAATAACCACTAAAAGAGTTAATGCAAAAAGTTTTCCCATGCATTTGTTGAAAAGTCCCTCATTTAATTCAAATGGGGAGACATTTATTTGGAACAGGGACAAAAGAGGGAAGCACTTCCCAGTATTTAATTGTGTTTTCTTTCTCTTCCCCTCATCACCTGGTTTCAGAAGCCTGTATGAGCCAGAAGCAGGGACCCCTGCCCCTGGGACCTCCTTTCGTAATTTTCTGATTCTTAAAATCTTGCACTGGGGTATTTCTGCAAATTAGGAGATCTATTAACTAGTCTAAAAAATCAATAGCTAAGAGAACTCCCTACGGCAATGCTGATGAGTTTACAGAAGAAACGGCAACTGCACTTTGTGGGGACATCTTTTAAGAAAAGGAAGGATGCGGTTTCATTATTTCTGGATAAGCTCAATAAAGTAAAAAACAATTACGGGGACCAAAAATCACTGGTAATGATTGGCTGCAGTTGCTGGGCTAATGGTGCAATTGCAGCTGAACCTTTCAATCTGGCCTCTGAGTAGGCAGCACAATGGGAAATGCCAAGAATGCCTATTCACTTATTGAATAGCAGTTAGGCATTTTGTTATCAGCTTAATTGAATAGGAAACAATTAAGACAGAAAAAAGGAGGGAATGTTTGCGACTTTAAGATTTCCAGAGAAATCTTACTCTTCCATATCTAAGTGTTATTCTATTTTCCTATAAATCCTGATGTAAGAAAATGAAGGAGTTGTTTCCTGCAGAGTACCATCTGGCAACAGAACACCTTCTGTAAGAGAGTTGGGTAATTTTGCTGATATATAGCTCAGAAAATACAGCTGAGCAGCTGAGAAACTCGATGCTCAATAATCCCCCATTCTTTTTAACTGTCAAAACACTATGAGGGTCCATCTATAGGAAAAAGGACAAAAATACATTAAAGAATCTGCCATAACTCATGGGCCAGACCAAATGCAGCCAATGATACATGCTAGACTTTGCAGGATAAGTGCCTTTTAGTATAAGCCACTAAGCCTTAAAAGTGGGGAAAAAAGGAAACAAAAAAAAGAACACTCTATTCTGCAGTGTTGCAGAATCACTAGAAAAGTTGAGATTCAGGAAGAATCACTGCGAAAGATGCCAATTAAATTATGTTTAAATGTTTTCTCTTTAACAAATGTGTATGTAGGTGTGCGTTATCTTAGTATCTCAAATTCAGACCCAGATAAAACCTGTGATGTACAAAGTGATACTGCATCCAAATGACCATTATATTCATGTAAAATAATGGATTCATTTTATTGAAAATGAAAGCATTCTTGAAAAATACTGCTATTCTTTAGAAGCCAAAGGTATTTGGCATTTGTCATCGAGACCCATAATCAATCTGATCCAGGTAGACATCAGTTATGTGGAAAGACAGTGGTTATAATAGCGTCATTTAAAACCTCACTACTGTGTCCCTGAAAAAGGACAAGTTAAATTTATACTAATGTTGAGAATTGGGAGATAGTTACAAGAGTTGTAGGAGAGGATGATCCCTCTCTGAATAACATCGCATCGCATTTCATAACATTTCATTGTTTCTCATTTTATGCAAAAATTAAGCACAATTTCAGAACAAAATAAAGAGTATAAAATGATATACATTATCTTTTAAGTAGTTACTCAGAGTACAAGACATACACCAAAAAGATTCTTCCAAAAAGAAACAGATAATAACACAAAACTTTCTTTTCAACTAAGATAAACTAATAGTATAAGTGAAACAAATTATCATATATATATATATGAAATAACAGTTCCAAATTATGATGCTTTACTTATTTATTTATTTCTTTATTTATTTGTTGGTACAGGGGACTGAACTCATGACCTCATGTTTGCCAAGCAGGCACTTATGCCGCTGAGCTAAACCCCTGGCCCATGATGCTCTGTTTTACATAGTGGCTTATTTCTAGCATATCATCACTACTCTAACATTCACTGTCTTTTGCCTACATTATTAGAACAAACTTGGTGACCCAACACATAGCAAAAGGGGTTACAGTTCTTCCTGGATTACCAGACATACAACCAGGAAAAGGAGATTGCTCCCAAAGGAGGAAGGAATCCTAATTTGCACTTAAGTAACCACAAAAGGATCTGAAGGGAACCAAGATGCTGTGGTGACCTTCCACAGGGTTCATGTAAAAGTATTTGTGACCTGAGTGACTGTGGACAGGAAACAGAATTGGGGGAACAATGCCTTATTAAAACAAATAAATAAATGAATCAAAGTAGTCAAAAGGGGGGGCAAAAACCCATACATATATGTAGACAAAATATTGCAGTTTTAAAGAATCTACTTTGGATGTATATCTTTAAAAGATAATAAAGGTCAATCTTCTGAAGACGAAGACAGCAGTACACAGTGTAAGTGTGGCATGGTAGTACACACTTAAAATCTCAGTACTTGCGGGCTGAAGCAAGAGGACTACAAGTTTGAGGCCAGCTTAGGCAACTTATCAAGACTCGCCACACACACATACACACACACACACACCAAAAAAACCCACAAGACTCTATATCTACATCTATAGTTGCCTAACTTTAAAAGCCTGACTATCGTAACAGGCATAGTAGACACCTTCAGAAGGTGAAAATAATTGCCTTTAATGTCCTTGGAGCCTCTCCTTGGACATGGCCAGTGTCATTCCAGTCCTATCCAGACACACTAAAAGGTGGCAAGCTTGATCCTCTTTGATGTGATTTTTAAGTCTTAAAAGCTACTCAGCAGCTTGGTTGGGTCTCCAGGCTACAGTGGATTGATGGTTCCGTTACCTTTCTGATGCTCTCTGTAAGGCCCACTTCAGAAAAGGAGAAAGCCAGGGTGTAACAAATGCACCAGCAGCACAGAGCGAAGGCAGCTGTGAGTTAAAGACCCCTTTCTTGCCCACAGTCACTTCCAGAGAGTGGGGACACTCACTCTCCATTGCCGCTCTCAGTACTGTGTATCAGTAATCTTCATTCAATACTGTAGGACAGTCAGAAAGTTAAGCCTTCTAGAAAGAAAGAAGGGAAAAGAGTAGAAATTGCAGTTCCCATCCCAGTTCTGTTTTCTTCATCCAAGTCAGTCGGATTGTCCTCCCTGTTCTTCACCTTTGCCCACCTCTTCTTAAACTCAACACCTTTATTACAATGAGATCCAAGTCTTTCCTGGGGAAAAGAAATGCATGTCTCTCCTCTCATAATGTCAGGGATGCCACTTGAAGGATGCAGGCTACCACTCTTCAGATCCACTGGTAATAATAAAAGCAACAAGGACCACCATCCCCTCAAACATTTCTGTGCTGAGAAATCCACATGTAGATTTAAGGAAATTTGATGGTGACATGTCAATAAACATGCCCAGCCTTGAACTGTAACATAGAAAGTTTAATAATTGATCCTGCAAGTTTTTCTTTTATTGGTATTATACAATTATTAATAAATAATGTGACTCTATATTGTATGGTTTTTCCTTAGCAAAGGAAAAATGAAAATTAAGATATATGTTTAATAAACAGGTATACATATATACTTCTATTTTTTCACTATAAATTGTATATATTTTTATCCCATTACTACTGATTCTGGGAGTATTTTCCCACTCTGCCTTCTTATTACTATAGTTTTAAGATTTTCTTTCAGATTTCTTGTGAATCTCACTTAACTGTAACTATAAATGTCATCATTACAACAGATGAGAATATTGTTGTCCAGTAAATATCCTAACACTAATACTAATGCAAAAAATCAGTGAATTCATGTAATTTCCTATGAACTATAAAAGAAAATAAATAAATAGGTATGAATCACTGATTTCTCCATGGTAGCATGGCATATTCATTCGTTCACTCACCCCTACATTCTTTGAATATTTGTGGTAAGCCTATATAGAAGAAAAACAAAGTTCTTATCGTGATGAAACTTACACTTTAGTAGCAGGGAACAAAAGAATGGATAAACATATAAGAGGTATAAGGTAGTAAATGGGGCTCTGATAAAAACACTAAAATCAACAGATGGAGGCATAATGAGGTGGATGAGGGCAGCCTATCTTCTTTACAAGGGTCAGGCAAACAGTTCTATGAAGGAATTACATGAACCTGACCACACAACCCAACTTGGTAATCACACCTGAGGTTAGCAAGATTCCCTCTCTGCCCAGTATGTTGGGTGATCTAGGTTCACAGCTGGATAGATGCAGCCTCCTGAAGTACACTGCAAGTGGAAGGTGTCCCAAAGGCATGAAATCTCTCCCACTTACTCAGCATCAGCTGCTTGTACTGGCGGCTACTTGCCAGGAGTCTGGAGAAACAACTTAACCCTCATCAGGTACAACTTGCGCCCTTACTGGGTGAGCTACTTGATTATGCACATCAAAAACAAGAAGGATATCTGAGGTTTCAAGAACAGGGGCTTAAAAGGACACTGAATCGGCAGCTCTCGATTGAAGAAATCTCCTTCTAAACCTTGGGGGGACATCCTTACAGAGAATGAAGGGAAATGGTCACGTGGATGCCAGGTCAAACTGAGTCAAGCAGACCTGGATTTGAATAAGAGATTTTTTGTTTTTTGTTTTTGTTTTTGTTTTCATTGCTTTTTCTGACCCTTATAGGACTTTGAACGAGTCGCCATCATCATCTCTCAAGCAAACTCAATAATATTTAATGCGAAGGGCTGCCGTGATATAGAATGTATCACATAATGGATGGAAATTTGGCAGAGTTCCTGTTCCATAGCAAGAGCTACACACTCTTCAGAACCAAGACTGAACCAAATCAGTAGTATAAGTAGAAATAATAGAATAGAACTTTATCTAAATAGAGAAAATGCAACCATTCCTCAAGCTACAAACTAATTCTATATCAAAGAACCAATGGACACGAATTTCTAAGTCTCTTTTGCCAGAGTTCAGTTGAGTAAATTCTTAATAGCATTTTACAATTAGATGAAAATCCTTCCTTATTGAATTCTATTCTCTTAGTAAACATATATAAAATTTCTGGTAATTCGATCTTTAAACGATCCTATGAGCTCTCTTTAGCTCATTTTATTCTTAAAGAAATAGCATTGAGAAGTGACTGCTTAAAAATTGGTAAAATTGGAACTAAGAAAAACCCACATGCCATTGTTTTGTGTTTGAAGGGAGTGTACTTACATCTCCTGGGAACCTCAGGATGTGTTCTTATTTGGAAAGAAGCTCTTTGCATATACAGTTAAATTACACATTCAGTTGAGATCATGGTAAATTATGCTGGGCCTTAAATCCAATGAGAATGCCCCACTAGGAGACAGAGAAGGACACACAGGGAAGGAGGCCATGTTAAAACAGAGACACAGATTACAGATGCAGTCACAATCAAGAAATGCCTGCAGTCTCCATGAAATGAAAGGAGCAAGAAAGGATTGTCCTCTTCAGAGGGAGCATGGCTAAGTCAATACTTGGTTTCAGATTTCTGGCCTTCAGGCTGTGATAGATTTCTGGCCCTGAGGCTGAGATAGATTTCTGTTGTTTCAACATACCAGGTTTGTGGCAACTGTTTGTAGCAACCACAGAACAACAACACGATGATCTTCTCAAACACTCAGATATTTTTTGTCTCCTGACCTCCACCAACCGTGCGTCCACCCTCATATGCCCAGGGTAAGGCTAGAGAGAAAAGAGAGGTCAGAGGCCCCTTCCAAGCCTCCAGTGCACTAACAAGCTGGGTGGATTTAACCATGTTTGCTGCAAGGTACTATTGAACCTAGTTGTACACTGTGAGTGCAGATAGACCCTAACATGAAACAAGATTGGTTCTCGTGGGCCACGCTTCTCCCATAAATTTCACTCGTGACAAGAGAAACAAGGCAGGATCACCACTGCAAATGTGAGAACAGTCTAGGGAGGCATAGAAGGAAACCATAAGCATCGTTTTAAAAAGCTCAAAGAGGAGCATTATCCATATCGAGGCAAGGCTGCTTCTGCAGTAATGTTTCCACCTTCCATTTAAGGACAGATAAATTTTCCATGACAGCTCTTAATAGCCTCCACAGTTATTCACTGAACTTGCCCTCAAAATTACAGAGTAATAAAAGGACAATAGCATTTGACTGAGTGCTGGAGGAAGGTGGGCTTTCTCAGCAAAGTGGCCAGGTCATTTCCCCTGTATCTTGGATCACCTACCCAGGGAGCATCATGTGTTTAGGGTCCAGCAAAAGCAAAACTGCAGATTTCATCACTAACTGCCACTTGAACTCTTCATGTATTTACTAACAGAAAGAAGAATATATTCTCATTATCAACACACCTACAATAGCCAGGAATTTAAATGAATAATAAAACTTTGAGTCTCTTATATTGAGACATTCGAACTGGCCAGTATTCAGCCAGTCATACAAATGACAGTGACATAAATGACAATCTAATATAAAATCCCGCTTGACTCGGTACTATGTAATCTATGATTATAATACAGCAGTGATGGTGAACCTTTTGGAGACCAAGAGCCCAAACTGAACCCCAGAACCCACCTATTTATCACAAAGTGCAACACTGCAATTAAACCTGAATATCGGACGTGAGAGCAGGGCATGGCTCCTGTGCTGACAGAGAGCTCTGTGTGCCCCTTGCCGCAGGGACACTCTCTGTCCATCAGCACTGTAACAGGGGAATTGTTCTGAGAAGCAAAATCTAGGAAGAGCTAACAGAAAAAGCAGCACTGAACTGTGCAAGTCAGTTTAAGGGGCTGAGAAAGGGAGGCGCCATAACAGTAAACAGGAACTGAAAAGCATTCTCCAAAACAACTTCTCCGTGGTTTTAAGACTGTTAACAACAGATGAAATCTGAGGCATAGCCACTGCATTCTACCCCAGATGCCGCCTCCACTGTTCAAGCTCCTAGTCTATAAGCAGTTTCCAATACTTTACTTTCTCTTCGGGCTCCTATGCCTTTGCCCATAGCAAGTTCTTTTCAAAGCACAGATCAGATGGATCAAGTCGCCCCCTACGTGAAACTCGCCTGTGTCTTCCCATTGCTTTGGCGCAGACTCCTTGCCGTGGCTCATGAAGAACTGCGTGGCATGGCTCTACCAGCCTCTTCCACTCCTGTCTCCTCTCCTTTCCTGCCTCCGGCACCTCTCCTTCAACCCCAGGATCTTTCCCTAGGCTTGTGAATCATGTCAAACTCGTGCCCAACTCTCTGTACGACTGGTTTTCTTCACATTCTCTTTTCATGCTCTATGCCCACTGACACCTCTCCATTATATTTTTCATTAAACATTGATTATTCCTTAATGTGTTTTACTTGATTTGCTCATGTATGGATATATTAGTTCAGATCATCTGTTTATTTAGGTCTCTTCACAAAGAATGTCTGTGGACAAAGTTACCATGTCCATTTCCCCTCCTCCTCAAGTTATATTTCCCAGCGCAAGGTCAGCAAGAAATAATATTTTTGAGTGAATTACTTATTAGTTCAAATTAGGAAAATAGTTTCATCGCAAACAAGGATTTTTTTTGTTTGTTTGTTTGTTTTTTGTGCTGGGGATTAAACTCACGACCCTGGACAAATTTTTTCACCTCACTGCCCAGGAACAATTCCCAACATGCCTGCTTTTGTGACATGAGAATGCTCGTGGGCCTTGTAGATCCATTCTCCTCATTTTTTTCATCATTCCCAGGTTCAAAAAGTCAATACACAATTAGTAACTAACTTACTCCATCTAGCACAATATACAGAGTTAATCATAGGTTCAGAATTGTTTAAGAATCATTCACCTTCTACACGCATTCTATGTTGTACTTCTAGGTACTCATGCAGGTAGAGATCATACTTCTTATGCTAACTCATTAATTCTGTTACGAGTTCTTTGTAAGTACAATAACATTCATCTATTTAGTCATAAAACCAGAATTTGCTTTGCCTTTTTGGAAAAGGAGGCTCTTCGGTTACAACTCAGTAGTGATTAAAATGCCTAAAATGAAATATTCTCATTTGTTTCAGGCGTGACCCAACATTAAAACAGGCACAGTCCCTTTACGCAGATCACCTGTGATTTTCTGCTCAATAATGCTACTCTCTAAAGAGAAAGTAGTTACTTATAAACACCCATAGGTATTTGAATAAATATCACTTGAAAATATTTAACAACTAAGCCTAAAAATGTGCTTTAGAGTTCTAATGCTTTCGTATAGATTTTGTTATTAACACTGTCTTTGTTTTTCTCAAATGGCTTGATATCTAAATCTAAAAATAAAATAATTCACATTTCAATGATAACATCTCAGTCATTTACAAACAAAAGCAAATGCCAAACCAGGACGTGTAACTGCTGGCCAGCATTAGTTTCTCAAGAATATAAATATAAATATTAATATTGTTTAAGCATCAACTGTAAAGTAAGCAAAATTAAGATAAGCAGCCACATTCAGAAAGAGTAAAAGCATAAACATGCAACACAATTACAGAAACTTCCATTAAAAAAAAAACAGTCTCAAGAGGAAAAAGTATCAGAAAATTCAAAGCACATTCAGGCTAAATCTTAAAAATAATACATATACTTAGCCTGCATGATACCTCAGGTAAAATCTACAGAATAAAAAGCAGATCTTCTCTAAGTAGCATGACTGAGAGAAATTCAATTTCCTCTTGCTAACCAAAAAGAGTTGTAAAAGCAAATAATACGGTCTGAGAAGGTGGCCATTAAGCTATATACAAGGCATAGAAACTAGAAGACTGTCATGATGGAAACAATCTCTTTCTGTACATTAATAGAAATTTCTTTTTCAGAGTAATTAATCAATAAATTATTAAATAGATATCAAATACCCTGGTGAGGTTCTTGTAGGACAATCTCAAAAAGTTTACTGTTGGGCCGAGGATTTAGCTCAGTGTCATAAGCACCTGCCTTGTAAGTGTGCAGTCATGAGTTCGATCCATAGTACCAAAAAAAAAAAAAAAAAGTCTAGCGCTCCCCAAGCCCATAGTCAGAGCAAATATGAATATTTGATCATGGTAGCCTGTTCCACTGATCTAAGCCAGAATCTCAAAACTATTTCTCAACACTTAACAAGACACCGCAATTCTCCATTGATCTGAACTACTGAAAATATAATACGAAATTTTGTCTAGTATTAAAGGAAACGCAGAGACCAGTAAAGAATATTAGGATGAAGGAACTATAAAGCTTCAGGAAAGTAAGAAAATGTATACAGTGTTGAAATGAAATGGGATAACCTTAAAGACAAGCTTAGCTTCATTAGCAATTTCATTCAGAAATAATGCTACGAAGAGATAAGATTTGCTTCTACATATATAAATGCTATTTCCAGTAATGACAGTAATAGCATGATACTGCCATTTTGAAAACATAAAAATACACAGCACTTTTTATGTCTTTATTAAATTATTTCAGTACCAACATAGCTTTAGAAACATAATGCTCACCAATTATATATTTCTTTTTCCTTAGTACTATTTTATGTTATGATTGCACAATTACCAGTGAATTTCTCATAGAATCACAGGCTAAATAGTAATACAACTAATGAATTATTCTATAGTATCAAATTTATAAGTGCTAAATTAGAAGAAGTCTACATTAAAAATTATAAAGAATTGTATTAAATCTACTGAAAAAAAAGCTAAAGTCTATTTTTTCAGTTAAATGTGATAATCCTAATTTGAAACAAAAAATTTGTCACATTAATATTTAATGAATAACCACAACATTCAATAAGGAATGAAACATGAAATGATAGCCCAATACATCACCTGTGAGATTAGAGATCATCAGAAAACATTACAGTTCAGTATCAATTCCAGTTCTTTAGATAGATACTCATACTAACGTCAAGTTAAATTTCAACAGTGATCAAAATTGGTATTAGTAAGAAATCAGTCAAAACATCACTTAGAAGACTTCCTGATAATTCTAACCCAACTTTGCATGAATGGAAATCTTTTCCTCCATTTGAATTCTCTAAAACCTACATGTCTCATTAAAACACACATATCTATAAAATCACTTAAAAAGTCAAGTTGGACAATGAGCCCATTTCCCAAAACCAAGCATTTCATTACTGCCCTTGAGTAAGATCTGAAAAGGTAATTGATTCTAATCAAGTTAATACACCTTTGCTAGTAGACCTCCATATACCAAGCACTAAAGTGTACCTGTCAGTAGGTTGCATGAACCAATGAAAGAATGAAACAAAATAGTGTGAAAAACACCTGACTTAGATGTGAGGAAACTTGCCTCCACTGTTTCCTCCTGAATTCACATACAGAAAGTTAGTAAAATGCACTGCCCTTCAGTGTCTTCACCTGTGAAATTAGAAAAGCGAGCTAGATGACGTATAAGGCCTCTTCCATCACTGTGATTCCATGACGGGTGAGCAGATGGAAAGCAAGCTTCATCTTCTAAATGGGTGAGTGAAAGGCATTACTCACATGCTCTCCTAACCAGAGCAATGCATCCAAGGCTGCATTTTCATTCCAGGGAGCTATGAATGGCCCAATCATTTTACTGACTTCTGAAAATTAGTTTAAAGAATCAATGATCAAAATTTAGAATGAACTATAGTAGACAATGCATTCTGATAAGTCTCATTTGAAACGTAGAATGTCCATAGAAAATCAATAGAATCATAAACAACTCCACCCTAAATTCTCTTAGTAAAGATTTTTTCTTGAGCAATGACACTGTCTGTTATGGGTAAATGGAACCACAAAGTCCACTACTTGGAGAAAATAAGACACCACGAACACTGAAGAATTGGATAAATCGTGACCGCAGATACAAAAGATGACTATAGCATACTTTGCCAATCTACAGCACTTATAATGTGAAATGATTTAGGGCTAAAATAAAAAGCTCACAAATTGTAAGTCCTTTAGTATAAAATTCATTCATTTCCCATCATCTATTAAATTAAATCTTAAAACCAGTCCACAATCTGTACTTTCAAACTAAGACACTATCTGCAAAGAGACACTTAAAGTATTTGGATCTTAGTGAAGCAGAATGCTGCTCTGTGTGTGAAGCGACTTTGGAGACTATCTTTAGTTACTCTAGACTACCCTTCCACCTGGAGATACTTCAATGACAACGGATTTGATGACCAATAAATTTTTGTTCAGTGAATGAATCTATATGTCAAAATTACATGGGGCACTTTGACAGCATCAACAAAATACAGTGAGTACAAAACAAGGAAAAAATGCAACAGGAAAACCGAAGAAAAATAGAGTATTGATGTCACCAAAAATTTCCCTCCCTGTCATTCCATGACAGTCCCAACAGCCACACTCTAATTCCCATACTCCCAAGTACAGACAATAACGGGCCACCTTCTCCACACACAGCTCTGGTTACTGACACTCCACAAAGGTTGCTGTTTGGATTCAAAACAAAATCATTTTCTAAACCTTCAATACAATTATCCAAGAAGTCAAGAGGAAATGTATTTCTCATTTTCCAGATCTTTGAAAACAAGAACAATTTAATGAGTCAGCCTCTCTTTATGCTTCGCCCTGTGTCATTCTCTAGAACATTCATATGATCTTGGACATTTTAAATTGGTATCTTTATTTCAAAGTGTACCATATATATTAATATATTCATAATTGATCCTGAGTCTATTTCTCTAATTTTCCTTGGTCTTCAGTGTACTTCAGTGATTGGCGGCATAATTTATGTCATATTAAATCTGTTTTAATGTCTCTTGCAATACATTTCCCTCATTATCTCTTATGCTTCTAATTTAATTAGCAAAAATCCTTTCATTGAGTTAAAACTTACATGTAATTTTCCCCCTATTTTTTCTCATCAGCAACTTTCTAGCTTTAAATGACTAATGCACATAATGAGAGATATGCTTTCTCCTATATACGCAACACAAATAACCTGTAACTGCACTATTCAGGATTTCCTCACCTTTCCTCACAAGCAGACGGACAGACAGAAACCCTCAAGACCCTCTCTTTGTGACAGAACTAAAATTTGTTCAACTATTCTATAATGAAAAGCTAAATGTACTGGTTGTTTCTCTGATTGTGTAAGCCAATTTAGAGGAATGATGACATCGATTTTCTTGCATTAGACGAGACACAATTTTCATGCTGCAGACACAACATATGAAACCAATAAAAGCTCCATATATTTATTTCCCCCACTGCTTAAAAAAATAAGACACACTTGCATTTTTAAAAAACAGAGCAAGAGAACTAAAAAAGACAATCTATTTGGGTATCTTTTATGGATTTATTGTATTCTTTATTGAGAGAAATCTTATCTCCTATTTTAGGAAAGAAAATTGCCTCTGAAAGAGTGAATCCTTGATTCTCCAAATTTTGGCATATAAAGATAACTGAAAAAATGAAAGTTTGTTTTTATTTTCTTTATTTATTTCTGCTTACTTTGGAAAAAAATTTTCCAAGAAATCTAAATGGATCTACTGGTACAGCATGGATTAAACAGACTGGACTAAAAATTGAACACATTTTTACTCTTCCACTTATTCCAAACTAATAGACTCCTAATGAGGGTCAATACAAAATTTAAAGACATACTCAACTGAAGTTAGACTGTACTATACATTGAAAACACAAAGTCTTTGTGATGTACTAATCACTCACTTTCAGGTAGCTGTCAGTCTAATACTATAGACACAGTCATTTCCTCAATAAAAAGAGGCGAGCTATACAGTAAAGTATAAAGATTTAATTTACCACATCGTAGAGGACATATTTTGGTTAACACAGCAATGTTATTCTTGAGCACTGGTTATTGAAAACCACACATAAGATATTTTTCTTTAATCTTCCCATATTAGGGTTAAAGGTTTATATTGATAACTCATATATCTAAGGATTTCATGCAAAGATAACAACAGTGCATTGCAAGATGTTCTTTGTACAAGAGCAGGCCTAGAACAAATTTAGAGAGAGACATTTAGACACATGATAATCAAGCATGATAAGCAGCAAAACATCACAGTATTCCAACGGTCAAAGGAACACAAAACAGAGTGACTAACTGAACAGTCAGGAGATACACTACAGAGCAAGTGCTATGGAAACCGAGCTTTGAATATTTAGTACTGGTTCTAGACAGAGCAAAGCAAGGCCATGCTTGCAAAGAGCTCGAACACAGTTACCATGCTGGGGTAGAGTAACCCAAGACACAAGCCAGTGACCAGAGGATCAACTTACTATACCAGGTTGGTGCTACTAACTTTATTTGATGCTAAAACATCTCATGCTTATCCATAAGGAAGTAGGAGGCCATCAAATAATTTCACTTGTAATTTTTGATTTCAAAAATATATAATTATGTTCATTCCTTCACCTAGGGAAAAAATTACTAATGTCTTCATATTTATGTTTTGCTTAAAACATTATTTCAAAGGCTTATTTAGTCCACCATGGGCTTGTAAAATACCTTAGAATGTTCAAACCAGTACTGTAATTGTGAAGACAAAAAGCAAATCAGAAAAAGAATACGGTTTAAATCCACAGTGCTGTTTCAAAACTGTTCATTTGAAAATGCTATTCTGCATGAAAATACAACCAATTTACTAGAATTAAAATACATATTTGATTAACTTTTCCATCTACCTCATTCTTTCTTTGTAACAAAAGGTGCAGCTTTTGAAAAGCAGACTTCAGTCAGAGGTTTCCCGAAGAAACTGTTTATTAAACACTCTTTGAGATAATACAAATACTTTATCTCTTATTTTAAATGGAAGAATGGCAGTAAGGCCTCCACAGAAGACTTAAACTCCACATCTTCATTCAGGAAACACACATGCAACAATAAGCACATACAAAGAATCTCATTTTTTCTTCATAGAATTTTATCCTACAGCTGCTAGTGAAGTAGTGCTGCAAACAAAGGCAGCAATAAAGTGATGGAGTCCTTTTTGTTTTATCAGCTTTCTTAAACCAGATCTATGTCCTTTCCTCCCTTGACCTTGTACCACTGACCTTCCCAACCAACCCCCTGGGGCTCATAAAAGCAAGCTATAAACTCCAAGAGTGGTCCAGTCTGAGGAGTGCTCAGGAGTCTTCACCTCCTGCCCCTTTCTTGACACTGAGCACACTGGTACATCCTTCCCTTCCATCTCGGTCAGGAAGCAGAGCTCCCCATCTTCTTTGATTGTGCTCGTCAAAAGTTTCCACTCCTGACTTCCTGGGTTTTCACCTAGATGTGGGCTTAGGAAGCCATGGAAGATTCACTTGGGAGTGGTCTGGTGCTCTGCCTTCCCATCCTAATCCTAAATAGAAAGTGTCTTTCAGCACTTCAGAGCTACTGAGAAATACTCATTTATGTTGTTTACTTGTAGGCTGCCTGAGGCTTGTGGAAGAAAATATTGGGAGTACATGTGTGTGCGCGTTCGTTTGTACATTTATACTATCTGTGTTAGTAATAAGGAGTAAAGTAACTGAAGGCTTATTTCAAAATAAATTAGTGAAAAAGCGAACACAAAGAAGACAAAACAAAAGGTTATAGGAAGTTCACTCATTTGGATACTGTCCATCAACTAAGGTAGTTTCTTAAATTTAATTATATAAACCAGACTTTGCTTCATGATGAATATCCAATCTCAAATGCATTTCTTAATTAATGTTTTTATGCATAGTGCTATATTTACTCATTTTTAATGACTAAAGGACTTAGCAAATGGCTGTTGTGATTCGAAGAAGTTGGGCTACATGAATTTAGTGAAAACAGACCATCCTGACTTGACTTTTTGTAGTTCTGCTGTTTAAAAAACCAGAAACCAGGCAGAGACCAATGTCTCACTGAAGGATGTCTGCTCTTGCTGCTTTGAAACATGGGTAGACAGCATCTGCCAGTATGCCCAGGAAAGCACTACTGGCTTGCTCCATAGCCTATTTCCTTTGTCAACCTCTCCCCTCAAAAACAATAACAAAAAAAGTCATCTATTGCCAATTATCCAGAGGTGGAACCTGCTTAGATATGATACAGTGCGTCACCTATTATATAATCATAATATATACACACACACATCTCTGAGGGTTTTTTGTACATTTTTAGAGGTCTGGCTGAGAGTGTAGCTTAGTAGTTAGTATATGATTTGCATCCACAAAGCCCTGAGATCTTCTAACTCCAACAACAAGAACAAGAACAAGAGCAACAACAACAGATAGAGAAGGAGAAGAAGGAGGAGGAGGAGAAGCAGGAGGAGTTGGAGGAGATTGAGAAGAAGGAGAAAGAGAAGAAGGAGAACCAGATGGGGAAGAGAAGGGGAAGGGGAAGGGAGAGAAGAAGTGGAAGAGGAAGAGAAAGAGCAGGAAGAAAAAGAAGAGCAAAAAGATAGAAGGAAAGAGGAAGAAGGAGGCAATGGAAGAAGAAAGAGGAGAAAGTGGTTGTAAGAGTTGTACTACTTTTTGACTCTAAAAATATGAAAGAGAAGATTCTTGTTCATCAGATGAATTCTTCTTTTGTTTCAAGGAGGTTCCAAAAAGGGAGGAACCACGTTTCTGCCCTCCTTCTCCTTTTATCCAACTTCTGAAGGGACATTTCAAAGCTAATTGGCCTGGCACCGGAAGCCATCATGTAAGTAGGGCCAAAGGAAGCAAACAGAACTGCCAGGAGGCCTTGCCTGTTTTCATGTCGTACAGGTTGTTCAGCCAGGATGGTGACTAGGCGCAGGGCCCTCCGATTCCACTGCCCTGGGGGAAGGAGGGTGAGAGGAGCCATTCTTCACTCCCTCTGTGAAATGGCGGCAGGAAGCACACAGAAGGATTTACTGTGACCCACATTCCCCTCTCCCTGTGTATGTTGGGCGTTGGGACAAGGAAGACCCAGACTCATTCAGCACTCAGCCATAGTCTGTTATTTAACCAAATCACACTAACATTTAAATACAGCTGATGCAGATAGAAATACTTGTTCTGAACACTGGCAAATATCAGACCTTTCAGCAGTGCTCTATGTTAGAGGAACACCTTTCCTCTTCTAGCTTTGCTGTCTTACTACAGTACCATAAACAGAGGCAGCTTCTAGTTCTCCTCACTGAAAACCCTTGTTTTGTTCACTCTTATGAGTTCCAGAAATAGTGCCTAGACTTTTAATGCCATTCATATCCGAGTCAGACGAATAATCAGGACAATAATAATTTATGAATAATTAAGTAGGCTTGATGCCATATTAGACAAGCTATTTTTAATTTACAAAGACCAGGATAATATAATTCCAAAGAGCAAAGAGCCATGCAACATTAAAGGGGCAGATTGATGGAAGAATCGATTGCTTATTAATGACTGTATCAGCACTGACTGGTTTCCACTGTATTCCTCAAAAACAGACAATTACAGATAAAATCACAGACACCAAAATCATCACAACATGATTCATGACTCTGGACATAGGATTAACTTTAAATTAGGAAGAACTTTCTATATAGTAACACTGAAACTAAACTAAAATCGACATTCATTATCAGATAATCTGTCAGCAATAAAATAAATAATGTGACTGTCAGATTCATACTTAACAGAAAGAAGTCAAGAAAACAACAGTATTTGGTCACTTCTTTACTTCACTGTTTCTTTACTATATTTATGCAACCTACTTCTAAAAATAAATGAGAAGGGATTGAAAGAGCAAGAATTACTAAAAAGCAACAGCATCAAGATCAGGTTTTGACACAGGAGCATAGCCATGTTAGTGAGATTTAAGCTAAGCCACATCTCAGTTCTTTCTTGCCCTTCTCGTCTTCTCTGCCATGACTAAGTCTTACCAGTTCCTACTCATTACATTTTGGGTCACTCACAAGGCCAATGTAAGGAAGTAACTGATTGCACCAGTTGGGGAAACCCCTTCAGACACCTCCGGCAGTCACCCAGACACCTTGAGCAGTAGACCCCCGAACAATTGTGCTACTCATCAGCTTCTCAACTATTCTAGGGATGGGGAATTGTGTCTGAACATGGAGGGTGTTCCCAATCAGACTTCCTCGTGCAGGTTTTGCATGTCACCTGCTCTGTGACTTTTAGGCTTTCACTAAAGCTGTTGGAATATACAGATGTTCTCTAAAGTCTTCTTCAGATATTTCAAGTATTTTTTTCACTGAAGAACTTTCCAACTCCCAATGCTTATTGTGGTCAGTCAGGAAATAAAAGATTCATTTCAGAGTTCTTATTTAGATCCACTGAATCAAAATCTTCACTTTTAACTAATAAGAATCATTGTCTAAAAGATAAAGCTTGCACTCTGGAAGGCCAAGACAGCACGATCAACTTACTGATTGCCTTGTTTCAATACCAAACATTAAAAAGGGCTGGGAATATAGCTTAGTGTGATGACCCTGAGTTCAACGTCCAGTACTATAATCAAATAATCAGTTAATAATCATCAATATATCCATAGGCCACACGTAGTGTGAGGTGGGGCAGAAAGGATGCCTTTTATTTTTTATAGGTACCGGTGATCGAACTCACGACCACACGTTAGCAAGAGAGGCACTCATGCCTCTGAGCTATATCCCCAGCCCCATAGGCCATAGGTAATGTCCTCTGTGTCGGCTACAATATTAGATTCCAAGATAACAAACTTTATGATGGGATGGTAGCAATCTTCTTTTCTGTCTTCTGAAGTCACTGGACAGGACTCGAGACATTAAAGTCACTCAGGAATCTAACTGCTTGATCAATAGCTTCCAAACAGAATGTGCACATTTTTTGGATGTTACTGGATTAAGTTTACAGAAACAAGACATGAGATAAAAGCAAAAAGGATGTTTATTTTATGTCATCTAATTATAAACACATAAAAGTGACCTCAGACTTAACTGAACAGAGATATCAATCAGAAATCAGAAATTAATGGTGCAATTAACATAAAATCATTGAGTTCATCCAATTTTGTTTGATTACTCATCCTCATAGTCTTCATTTTCTCATTGTGACCCACAGTTTTTTTTGTTTGTTACATGAGTACCATAGAGAGAACACATTAATAAGAAAAATGGGGCAAAGAACAGAGAGAGTCTCATGGATTCGACACAGAGGTCATTCTGATAGTTTTTAACTGAGTCACTCATTATTCTTTCTTGGTTTTTTTTGTTTCTTTTTCAGTTGGCAGAGGAATTAAAAGTGAAAATATAAAATTTGCCTGTGAATTAAATCCCCATTTAGAGTTTAGCACCAATGTCAAACATTCCCCACTAGGAAGCTATTAATTCGAGAAGCAGAGGCTCAGAGAGAAGTGAAGAGGTTGTATATTGGTGTGTTTATTTTATTATGATGTGAACTGTGCTCCTCTGCATTTAAATGGACATGAAAAGACCCAACCATTAACTTGGGTTTCATTAAAAGTAAATACAAGCCTGTCCATTCATTACATCCCCCCCAAAATCTGCTCCTGTGAAAAACAAAATCAACAGTACCAACAGCTGGGTTTGTGCGACACCACGCTGCCCAAATACCATTGTTTGATAGGCTTAATGTTATTTTTGTACTGTTGTATTCCACAGAGGGAGACGTTGCTCTGCATCCAGCAGGGTGGCTAACATTCTGTAGCTAATTGCATGCAGCCCCGTGACAGCACTGAAGGAAGGACTGCCCCGTATATGTCTCAGAAGGGAATAGAAAGATATTTTGTTTATAGTCACCCATCTGTCTGGTCACAACAGAATTACACAGGAGTAAAGTCATGGTTTAGAGTGTCCTTCAAGAATGATTTTCTCATTATCTGCATCCTAACAGCTACTTCTTAGATACAGCCTAGTGGGCATGCTTTCTATCTTTCTTACTAACGATAATATATTTCATTTTCTAAGATTGCAACCAAAGTGAAATCCTAATAGATTCCATCACTAGACAGTAAACATTGCTTTGCAGGATGAATCTGAATTCACATTTTAAAAAGGAAAGAGGGAAAGGCAAAATGCAAAGCAAATGACTACATTTCAATCCTGACTGTGGTTGTTGTGTGTCTATGACAAACAACAGAATATGCCTGATCTTATATTGGAAAGGACCTAAAATAGTATCCAATCATAATTTTCCCTTTGTGGCTAGGTGAGGTACAG
The DNA here is from genome assembly GCA_004027295.1 of Dolichotis patagonum. Classification (NCBI taxonomy): domain Eukaryota; kingdom Metazoa; phylum Chordata; class Mammalia; order Rodentia; family Caviidae; genus Dolichotis; species Dolichotis patagonum. The sequence goes on along the minus strand of PVJX010000567.1, from coordinate 163,582 downwards.
TTAGCTTGCCTAAAGTTCAGATAGTGAATGACAGCCAGACCTCCTGCTAGTTAATATCACTGCACAAGCATACCCAACTGAGAGACTGTTTCATTAATTTCTTCACATTGACTCTTCAGTCATGTGAAATGCAGAAACGCTAATCGAGCATTACAGACCCAGAGGAACTGCCATAAAGCAAGATGGAACAAACTCAAGACAGACGAAGCATTTCTTCAGAACAGAAGACAGTTCCTCCACCTCTCTTAAGGTGTATGAAACTCTGCCTTGTAGAGTATGCAGCTCTCTCAATAGTGTATCTTCCCTATCTGCCCACAGTGTCTATGTCCAAGTCAAATACCCACTGTACATCCCTGCATTCATATCAGGCATCTGGTATACACATGCGATGACCAGATGAATGAAGAAATGAAAGTATAAAATCAAAGCCCATCAATCTAGTTCCAGAGTAAGTCTGTTTCCTTCAAACCAGAAATAGGTCAGTTAACTCAACAAAAGGAATGTTTTTTCAATCTGGGACTGATAGAGCCCAAAATCCCACTGGCAAAACTGGTTAATTGGCCAATAGAACAAAGAGAATGGGAACCATCAATTGTGGTTTCTGGTTTAGTTAGGTCAGAATAAAGATGCACTCTAAGGGCACTAGATTTACCTGGGTTTCTGTTCTTGAGTCTTCTTTGCCGGACACACTAGCTTTTCGTTTTCTATGTGACCGTGCATTATGATTCTCCCCACCTGTCCACCCTGGTGCTTCAGTTTCCCTCATGCCCTATTGCTACCTGATAGTGAATGACAGTTCATGCATTTGTTTGTTCATTGCGTGTCTTCCTCACTAGAAGGTAATTGTCTTGTTTATCCAGTATACTCAGTTCCTTCTACCTCATACACAAGTTAAAGGATAAATCTAATGTTAAGTGATCCATATCAAACAGGAGTGATATGTTGAACTGTGAGAAACAATAAAAAATGTGATCTTTCTATAAAGCTACTTATTATACTTTAACCGGCAAAACGCTTTTTAGCTAATTTGTGTTCCTATCACCCAAGTCATATTGTTTGATAAGAGCCACAATTATCTCTCTTTAGTGCATTAGCAGTTTACTCAAACTCTAACGAGATGTGGCTGATTAAGCTCATTTAATGTAATCCTTTGTAATCCCCTGGTGTCTGTGCCAGGCTCTAGGATGCCTACGCAAAGGCTATGCCAAGTATCTTCCTCAGTCAAAATCGACCCCAACTAGTTTTACTCTCTACCTGCATCTCTACATCTTTTAAATAGGTAATTCAGATATCGGAATTACTATAAAATACTGAGCCATTCTCATGTTTCCAAAAGAATAATTACAACTTAAGGATATCTGTACAGGAAATGTGTTTAGGAAACAATAACCAAGATTATTCTTTATTTTTACATTAAAGTTCTGTCTACAGTCCAAACTATTCCATTAACAAAATCCTTGGTGATTTACTGTGAGTGAGAGAGACTGTGTGAGTCTCTGCACAGTCTCCCCAGCAGCTTCCTCCTCATCACAGGAAGCCCAATTTTAATAATACCTAATCCTGAAAGCCTTTGGATTAACTGCCCTTAAGACATGGCCCTGTTTGCATTTCTTGTCATTTAACATTATATCTCCGTATTGAGTATGATTTTATTTTAACTGAAAAATCTGTCATTTTTCTCTTGTTGAAAGAAAGTTTTTAATCAACGTTCCTAATGTGTTAGCTATGAGTTAAAATTATAAGATTGTTTTATAAATCTGCTTTATTCAAACAAAGGGGGGAATTGAAATTGGAAGCATTTGCTCTATGTTTATCATATAAAGAATGCACAGTGGCAGCAGGCTCTGGGAAAGTTTCTTTCTTTATTGGAGGAGTCCCTGTTTGCACACAATTTTAGCATTTCCAGATAGTTCAAAAATCTTTATGTTATCTGGAAATCCAAAGGGCATGCCAATTCTGGGATTTTAATTAAAATTCTAAAAAGAGTTTTCATTTCAGTATGATGACAACTGTCTGGAATAATGAATGCGACACTGTACTCCGTCTCCTCCACAATTTAAAGGCATCTACCCATAAAGCTCTGGGCATAACTGAAGGGCTTCCAGAGAAAGACAGAAGAAAGTGTATCATTTAAGTGAATTACAAAAGTAATTCCTGCTGCTTTGGGGGAGGGGCTGTGGTTCTTGGCATTTTAAAAAAATATGATAGTGACAAAAATTGCATAATCCTTTGTCAAACTTGGGTATATTAGGTCACTGGAGGAAATCGACTGCTTAAAATTCACTGTCTGGAAGGATGTAGAATGAACAATGGTAACTTTTAAATTAGAACTATTAAGAAAAAGCGGACCAAAACTTCCAAAAATTTTCTTTTACATTTCTGCAAAGCATTGGCAATCTTTTCAAGTGACAAAAAAGTTAGCTCTAATGTTAATCAGTTAGTTCAAATGTTGTTAAAATAAGAGCAACTGTGAACAAACTCAGCATGCTTTTGGATTTCTAATCCTCCACAAGGTAGAATATCAAAGCACGATTATCGCCGACCAGTACTTTTTATTAAAGAGCTTTACATGCTGGGGCTATCTACAGTACTGTATTACAAATGATACACTGCATTGAAAAAAACTCTGTTTTCATTCCTGCATTTGAAAACATAAACATGAGGTGAGTCATAAAGGAGAAGTTCTGAAAATGTGCCATTAGAGATATGGGTACACTCAGAATTGTTATTTTTCTGATGGACTTAACTTTAACATAATCACTTCTGTCATTTTGGTAATGTTTTCATAATATATCTGTCATCCCATCATTTTCAACAAATTTATATCCTTATGATTCTAGTGCATTTTGTGTGGATAGCATAACATTGGATCATGCCTTTTAATTCACTCTCTCAACTTATTTTAATCAGTATATTTAGACCATTTATATCTATAGTGAGTTGATAATGTTAGAGATTGATCTGGAATGTCACTAGTGACCATGTGAAGAACCCACATTTCCTCTCCCACCCATCACTAATGGATAATTCCTCTGTGTTCCCACTATGTGGTATCAGAGGAATCCTAGGAAACAGAAAGTTCTCTGTCACCCTCAGCAGGAACAATGCCTCTCCCTTCTACCTCCATAGTGCCAGTGGAGGTCCCCTGGAGAGACAGAACTTCCAGCCAGCATACACCATGCAAACAGTAGTCAAAAGGAAGCAAAACTGGGTATTTTTATAGTAGAGAGAGCAAAAGCAAAGAAAGACAGAGAAGGACTAAATACATAGAATGACATTATATAACACTCAAGTCACCAACAAGGCATAAACATCTTAAAAGTGTATGCACCAAATACAGATATGTCACAAAATTGCTGCTGGAGGCTTTAACAATCCTCAATTAATAACTGTTAAAATAACTAGACAAAAAAACACAGATACAGAGGAACTCAATGCTATTGACCTAAATACCTAATTAACATGTACAGAACACCTACGAACAGCAGAATATGCATTCTTTTCACGTGCATGCAGAACATAAACCAACATGGGTCATATTCTGGGTTATACAACTTCAAATACATTTAAAGGAATTAGAAATATATAAAGCATACTTTGTAGATGCGATTGGATCAAGCTAGAAATCAACAACAAAAAGAATACACAGAAAATCTCCCTAGAGTTGGAAACTAAGCAACACACCAATAACACATGGTTTAAGCAGAGATTTAAAAGTACATTAATCGGAAAGAACATGGAGATACCTGCCACTTTTGTGGCACACAGCTAACGTAGTGCTGAAAGGAAAATCGATGGCACTAAATGCATACATTGGAGGAAAATGTCTCAAGTCAATAATCTAAGGTATCACTTCAAGAACCTGGAAAATCAGGGCAAACTAGTATACCTGGGGCAAGGAAGCAAAAAAAATGAGTTGAAATCAATGGAGTAGAAAACAGAAATATAACAGAGAATATTGACAGAAGGAAGAGCTCAATCTTCAGAGAGAGCCATGAAATGGACAAACCTATAACAAGACCAATACATGGAAGATGAAGAAAGAGAAGATATAAATTTCCCCCTTTGGAAGAAATCTGGAGTACTCCTTGCTTATTCTTGTGATGCTTAATCCTTAGCATCTGGGCAAATGCTAGACAATTAATGTCATTCTTCAAAAGTGGTGAATTTCTCTCTTGTGGTATTTTTAAAAGTTATTTCCTATAGTTGCATTTCTGAATGTGAAGTTATTTTTTTTCACACAATTTACAATACTGTAACATCCACTAAGCAATGAAATGCTTTTTGGTGATGATGAAATTTTAAGGTTGAAAGCACAGATAAGTGTCCCAACACTGGAGACATTGTTCCTTTTGCAATCACCAGTACATTCCCAGCATCAAGAACAGTGTCCACCATATCTCAGAGACAGTCAATATTTGCTGAATGAATAATTGAAGAAATTCAAAATTGGAAGGCATACAAACAGTATAAATTAGAAAGCAGACTGGGAGTTTAGACTACATGCTTGATTTTAGCAGAAAGAAATCCATAAATCAGAGCAAAAGTCATGCAAGGGATAGAAAAGCTGAGAGTGGAATCTTGCCTATGTATAAATATGGCATAAATTTTCGTTTAAACTTTTCAATGTCCCTGCCATATTTCAAGTCTACTCAGATAAGTGAGTTACACATCACTGGAAATCTGCTCTATTGGAATGAGGTTCCTTCCCCTTATATTCTGCAAAAATTAGTACAAGACTTACCAAAACCAAACTAACCTTAGTAAAACATGGACTGCAATACAGAATAAAAAAGATTAGAGAACTTCAGGTGGCTTATTTTAGAAAGTTAAATGATTTAATACAGTGATAATTTCTGAAAAGGAAATTGAGCTTCAATGAAGCATGCATGTCCTCTTCTACATTATCTGCAGCAGTGCATGTAATTTGCACACATTTAATTAACTAATAAAACCCCTATCAGTAACATCAGGCTTAGAGATGTCATTGTTGATGACATGCTGCTCCATCAGAATTTGGTTGAGTGCATTTTGCTTTGTTAACACTAAACTTACAATGTTGTAAGCGTGTCTAGCACTATAACTGGCTTTCATGTATTTCTCAATTATTTAAAGTTTCTTGAGGATTTTACATATAGGAAATAGCTTACACAATTTTACATGGGCAATACCCTAACTGATGTATGATTCAAAGAAAAATGAAGACACATGAAGGAGGTACAGTAAGAACCTCTCAGGTAAAATGATGGGAGGCAATAACACACATTTTCTGCTCATTAGCAGAGATCACTTTTCTATTGCCAAACCCTTTTTAAAAGTCTCTGTTCTCTCAAGGTAATTACATTAAAAGTTCCTCTAAAATTTATAATCTACTTTTCATTAAAATACAACTGTAAAAAATATAACACTAATATAGACCTAGTTTTCATGTTGGAATCAAACATTTAGCCTTATATGTCTCTAGTTGATTGATTTAAAAGAAACTGGTAGGCAAATGAGAACGAGGATTGTAAAGAACCCTCGATACAAGGCAGTGTGCACAGCGCTATAGAGTTGTTCTATCGAAGCAACATGAAAGTGGTTTGAAAATGACAGATTGAGGAGTAGGGAGAGGATCTGCAAGGCCAAATTGATCAAACTTGACACCACATGATCAAGCATTGGAGCGAAAGAGTCAAATGAATACCTTTGTCAGTAACGGATTGGAAGATTCCAAGTACTTATGTCAGGTAGGTTGTTAGGAAAGAAAAATCCTGAGTTTCTCTTTGGATGGATGAACTAGGAGTCAGCTGTGAAAGGTCCCAGGGAAGATGTTCAGACAGCAGTCAAACAGGCTGGTCCACTGCTGACAGCACAGAAACTACAACTAACCACGTGTGTACTTGCTGCTGGCAATGCAGTTGTGGTTGAAATGGAAAGAAAAAGATGTGGATGGAGAAGATGTAGAAAAAGAACACAGAGTTACCACACTGGAAACCAAGTACAAAGAAGGAAAGAGCAAAAAAATGGCTAAGCCAAGAAGAGGAATCAAAAAATGAAGAAGGAAATGATACAAACATGTAATGTATGCAATGAGACAGATTGCATCAAAGAAACAGAGGAGACTGAGAAGTGGTATCCATTAATGTTCGGTAAATATAAAGTCAACCATGGCAAAACATGCAATATGATAATCTGATTATATATGCATAAACTTTATATATATATGTGTGTATGTATAAACATATATGTGTATATATATGTATATATATGTATATGTATTTGTGTGCCTGAAGGAGAACTGAGGTATATTAAGTTATTTTAAACTTCAGAGGTATTTCACTGTTTTGCTTAATTCATAAAATTTACTAACCCTTCACTATTAATAGATGAATACAAGGGAAACAGCTTCTAAATATCACATTCAGCAACATGGTACACTAACAATCACCACTGAACAGAAACTTTATCAATATATTTCCTCCATAGGAACTGGAAGCAACAAATTTTCCTTCAAGTCTTAAAAGCTACTGACTTATCAAGTCTCGCCATGATTTTTTTCTAGCTCTTCTAGCTGTATGAAACATACACGCCATGAACTTTCCTTTTCAGGTCTCCTTCCTGTACATGGTGATTAAGCCAAAAACCATTTTATTTTTATTTACCAAATTTCTGGTTGGCAATTTTACTAGTAATATTTACTAAGACACAAAATCCACTGACATCATTTAGTACTTATGAAATAAGTACTAGAGGTGGTAAGAAATTTTCCTTCATAGAGGTGGTAATAAATTTTGAAGCATGTAAGAAACCACTCATGATTGTAACTTTGATTTTTGACAGTCCTGATCTCTCTTTCCACCTAAAAATGAATATTTACACTACTCAGCAGAAGTCAGTGGGGTAAAAGAAGTTCAGAGACTTAAATATGCACTTGCAGAGCAATGCATTTATTTTATTTCATTTTATTAATTTATTAATTAATTTATTATATTTTTTGGTACCAGGAATCAAATCACGACCTCACGCTTGCCAGGCAGGTGCTGTGCCATTGAGCTATATCCCCAGCCCCAGTGCATTTATTTTAAAAGGGTGTTTACAATTTTAATAGCCACTTGAGTATTCCCTTGAGAAATATTTATTTAGAACAAACTATGACAGCTACCTCCTGAAGAATAGTAGAACAAGTCAAAATATTAGAAAATCCTGGATAAGACCACCAACTTTTTTATATAGATAAACCCACTTCCAAATCCCTGTTAGGACTCAGGTCAATCTAATTCCCACACTTATTTGGAGTTTATTAAATGCCTAATGTATCTGCAGTTGAATAGAAGGTAAGAACTAAGACTGTAAATATTTTGGCACCTTTCTCTTGAAGTCATATAGTTCTTCCCTCTTGTATACTCTTCCCTTAGTGGGTTCACAGCCTTTCATCACAGAGAATCAATGACAGGCAATGTCTTTCTGGGAAGCAATATGATAAGCAGACAGGATATTAGCCCCACTACTTGGAAACTTAGAAGCAAAGAGGTTGCTTCAGAAGCATCAAAGCTTGCTGCATAAAATGTGGAAGCACGTAACAGTAGCTCCAGAATTGTCTCTAGCAAAAGATCTGCCATGCAAGCTACAAAGCACAGCAGTAGAAGAGTCAAGAGCTTGCAAAGCAACCACATGGGTTTTCCTGTGGTTACTCATCTGTGTAGCGACCTGAGGAAGGGAACTGGCAGAGATACTGTGGAGCCAGTGGGCCCCAAAAGCAACCCACTGCTCCCCAGTGGCAGGTTATGAACAGGCGACCTTAATTCACTGCAGAAATAAAAGCTCTCTTTTAACAACTAACTGGTGATGTCGAATCTTAGGAGTTGGTATGATCATCTAGCCAGCACAAACAGAAGATCAACAATAGAGAACAAAACACCCAGGGGTGATTCTACATATGAACAGTTTTTCTTTTCCTGAAATTCTTCCAGGTGTGATTGTCTGCATTGTAAACCACTCTTTCTGGAAGAGCACTGACCCAGAGACTCTGCAAACTCCCTTTTTCACTCCTGACACCAGGTTTTAACTGCCAGTTTTGTACCTCACCACTACTGCTCTGTTAAAACTTGCGTAATCTTCTATCTCTTAGTAGAATAAGAGGTATTTCTTTAAGCAGTAAAACCAAAATTGTTTTCGTTATTTTGTGTAATTGTGAAATATTATTTTTCTTTCTGAATATAAGTGTAGCTGTTTATTGTAGAACATTTAGAAAACATTTTCTAAAAGGTGAGGAAAAGATATATTCAGTCTCCTACAGGTGTATAACCAATGGATAATACCTGACAATACCTGGTCTACAACCCTTGAACATTGATGGCATTATGGCTTATTACAGAAAGAATTCATGGCTTATTTCTCTGGGTGAGAACATTTTCATGTCACAGCACTAGTCCAACAGAGCAGGACAGTGCTTTTCTAGTCCTGTGCTAGGCATCTGTGCTAAGGAATCAGGCATAAAGGTAGAAGAAGGAGGCTATCAGATGCTTCCCAACCCTTGCCCAGTATTCTGGAAATGAGGAGGGAATAGAAAGGAGAGAGTTTTGAACATTTCCTCTCTTTGAACCTCAAGGAAGAAAACTTACCCTGGCTTTTTGGTCTAATACGCAACATGATGGCCTCAGAAGTTCAAATGAGGAGAAACAAGAAGTCACACAGTTTGCACTTTGGTTGGAACCAAGGATCCTGCAGCTTTGGACTGAAGGATGGCCACCTGAGTTGCTGGAAAGGTATAAAGAATCACAGGTTTCAAAAAGTATGTGTAGTACCAACCAGGAGGTAGACAGCAAGAGAGGGCTCCACTTTTCAGATTTCAAGAGAAAATGCAAGCAAGATTTCAGAGACTGGAGCAGATCAAACATTCCACCGGAGCTCCAGACACCCAGAGCCAGAGCACTGTCCACATAGTGGATTCAGTAGCACCAAAAGGCTGGAAGACCTCACTACAGGCCTCCATGTTTTTGTTCTTAGAAATGAAACAGGCAGAGGAATAACCAATAGAAAACTGAGCTTTGTACTTACTGGATATTAATCCAATGAAAAGCTTATATAAATCAAAACTAATTTGGGAAAAGAAATAATGTATCATAACTCAACACCATAAGTCAGTCCCACCCCACTGTACTTATCCCCATTTAGCAGGCTGAGAAATCAGAAAATGAATATAATGATTTTTAAATTCTACTTTCCTGCACATCTACTTTGTAGGTGCTCATTTCCTTTTATTCATATGTGCACACTATGCTCAACAGGAATCTCATACTTTGTATCTCTATTATAATATTTTGTAGGCACTCAGATCCCTAGACAATACTAACTTTTGGGCTACAGTGAACCTGCCTCTCATTCTTGGTAGCTCTTCTTGTCACATTTTATGTGATAAGCTTCTGTCACATCCTCAGGAATCCACTCTCCATCCCTGGATACCTGTCCAGAGGGCCACCCCTGGCTCCTGTCCCACTTGCCACGCATTTTGACTGCACAGCTTGGCAGATCAACATTCTCTGACTCCTTTACTGCCACCTCGCTCTTGCCTATTATCGTTCTCTAAATGATTTTCAATCTGGGGTTTCAATGAACCTTCTGGTCTCAACTTTTCGCTCAGTAGGAGACACTCTTCATCCTGCTCTGATGTTTTTAAATTAGAGATAACAGCTTCTGGGATGATGTTTCGTATTGGAGTCTCTTTAGGAGCAAGAGATTTTCGTTACAACTCTATTTCTAAGTTTCTCCTTTGAAAAAACTTTCCTCTTCTTTTGGTGACTTGGGGCAAGTTGTAAAACTTCTGTTTAATGCAGAAGCAAGAGTAGAAGAACAGCCTGTTGTGTGCAGATTTCTCTTCCAATGCGTGAAAGTTTTTAAATTTTGTTTTCCCTGTCCAATTACTTGTCATTTACATAAAATTGTACATCTTGATAGTAGAGACCAAGACAGCAATTATTCAAGGTGTTCTGCTTCTGTTCTGCATTGAGCGGGATGATGCACTACAGAAAGAGGCACACTCTCTGTTTGCAGCCTTGCCGTCCTTCTCCCAGATAAATGACATCCAATAACCTTTGCTGCAGACTTCACATGGCCTTGAAATGTTTACTCTTATCAACATCCACCTTTTGAATTCAAATCTCCAATGGCTCAGACTTCTTTTGAATGTTACAAATGCTCTGCAGAATATAACTAATGTTATTTAAACTCCAGACACCAGTAGGATGTTTTATATTTTACTTCTGTTTTGCATATTCAACTATGTACATGTCTTATGTAACATAAGCATATGTAAATCCATATTCCAGTGCAACTAGAAGAAATGTGATAAACGATATAATTGTTTACACTCCTTGATCTATGTATTAATAAATAAAAATGCATTTATTTTGCCCAGAAAATACTATGGTTATCTGGTGTTATTTGTTCTGTTCATGAAGATGGAGTCAGCCATTAAATAAATTAATGTCGTTAGGATCCTATAATACATCTTCCTTGTGGTTATTCATAGATAATTCAGTAACAGATAATAAAAAACAAATTTCCTTACAGTTTCTGGCAAACAAACAAGAGGAGTTACAATAAAAGATATATGCAAGAAACTACAGGTATAACTAAAGGTATATTAAAAGGTATATGCAAGAAACTACAAAATCCAACAGTTTCATATCCCCAACAGTTGTACATTTCAGGTGCAACTTTTCTATGACATAGACACACCTGCTACATACAGAAATCACCTAAAAGAGACCTAAAACCCCTACTTGCTCAGCTTGTAGATATTCAGCACACAATGGACATGATTCACTCTGGAGGAAATGGAATGACCTGTGTTGATTTCACAGCTAGCAGAATCTCCAGCAAATGGAGGAAATTGGGTTACACATTGCAAATGCAAATAGCAGAAGGGAATTTACTTTCTTATTTCTTTCTGTTTTCTGAAAACTTCAGATTAGGAGTTGCCACTCAGAAATCTGCTCAGAGGATTCATCATAGTCTCCTAATGCTGCTTCCTGATGTCGCCTGGTGACCCAGGATTTGATGCAGAAACTCAGTTCTATATAATAATCAGATACACATTTCATCCTTGCACCCGAATCCATCTCCCAACAAGTCAATTCCATGTACTGGTCTCAACACGATTACATTATTGACATTTCTCAGCTGAAAGGCTCCTGCAAATACCATCCAATTTTCTAGTTCTTTCGGAAAAGATCAAAAGATACACCTTGCATAGTCGACAAGAATTTACACTGATGGCTGTCTTTTGTCTTGAATACCAATGCTGTTGGCAGTGTTTGCCTAGAGCTAACAGGTAAGTCTTTGCTAACTAACTGCATTTGGTCAACCAGAGTGACTTTTACTGGACATAAAATACATGTGTGTCTATGACTGCTTTTCGTTTTGAACAGTCTTGAGGCAATGATTTTCCTAATCTTCCTAGCACTTCCTAATCAGGGAGGATGGTATTCAGAAGAGGAAACCTGCCTTTGGAGACCAAACATATAGCATGCTTGAAAGGGAAATGGCACCTCCACTGCATCCATGGAAGCATCTGCTGTTGTAGGCGCAATGTCTGACTCTTCCCAGAGTCTTGCCACACACCTTGCTCAAGGAAATTTTTAAGAACTGTCGTTCTCCTGCAGATCAAAGCTGTGTGTTGTTTTTCACTATGTGTTACTACAAGTCTAAGATTTCCTTTGATGAGATAAAATATTAATTGTATGAGTTCACCTAAAAGGATCCAGTTTCATTTCCTATCTTTCAACAATTGAGGCCATATCTCTTTCTGTATCTCTGGTCTTATATGTATAAATGGCACTGTGACATTTCTACATGCACATGCTTCGGTACAAGTGCAGAGTTAAACTCCTCCTCTCCTTCAAATCTGCTCTTTCTCAAGGGACTTTTATTTCTGGTTCAGCCACAACCATTCTCTGAAAACCCTGTGCTCATTCTCACAGAGTCTATGTCCACTGGTGCCATCCACTGTGGCTGAAATTCATCCAACCATCGCCAACTCCTCTTTCTCATGTCCCAACATTTCCCAAATCCACCCTCTACTTCCTTTCGACTTCTGATCCCCAGTAACATCCTGGGGATCAGAATGTCACCCTGCCACCAGGGCCCACCAGGGCCCCATGTTTCCTGGACTAATCTCCTTGTCTCACAATTACCACTCCAGATTTCATTCACTAAATGCTATACAATTATTTTTCTTAATGTGTAGCTCTAGTTAGATCACTTCCCTGTGTAAAGGCTTTTAACACATTCAGATACCTTTCGAATCATGAAGGACTTCATCTGGTTAAAAAAGACTTCTTAAATATACATCCTTCTACACCCAAAACTTTGCTACTGGGGCTCTTTCGGTAGCAGTTCATGGGCTCATTGGATGCAGATTTCCAAGTGCTCACTTTCCTTTATTCTCCTCTTTACCTCCTAAACCATATTTATCCTTTAAGTCTACCTCGAACACTGACATTTCCATGGATACCCTTCCTGATTTATCCAAAATGATATAGCTTCCCTCTGTTTAACTTTGTATCATGTACGTTCATGCCCTGTGGCCTCACATATGGTACCACGCATCATTCACCTCTAAACAATAGCCGTACAAAGCAGCTAAAAATGGCTTTTTCTCTCCCAATGTTTTTGTGTCAATAACAATAAGTAGCTATACCTATCTAAATGATAAAAAAAAGGAAAGTAATGGGAAGATGTTACTATAACTCATAGTATGAGTCATTTGACTAGTTTTTGAAGAGGCTGAATTTCTCCTTCTGCCTATAATCAAGCTGAGGACAAATGATACACAAAATGAATCTTTACAGTTCTTTTTAATGAGTTGAATTGAATATAAGTGCTGCCATGACTGTTTTGATTGACTGATAAGAAATGGATAGTGGTTAAGGAGCTCCTGGGACTTCTCTCTTTCCTAGTAGCTCCTATTTTTTGAGGCTCCCACCTCTCAGGACTCCCCCTTTTCAATTATACACACAAGAAGATGGAGAAATGGCACCATAGCCTTCTTCACAGACTGAGTAGTTTCAAAGTCTCTCTTCTAACTATTCAAAGTAACTAATAGAATCTAACTAAGTCTTCTTACCACCTATTGATAATTTAGAGACATGGTGGTACCATTTTTAAAATTTTTAATCTACCACTAGAAGCAACTGTTTTGTGACTTATCTTTTAAATTATATAAAGCAAACAAATCTATAAGTCCCAGTTGTCCCTGGACTAAGCTCCAAATCAGCATACCATCCTGCATTCCTAGTCACCATTCCACCAAAGGATGTCTACAACCAACCGGCTTAGAAGTGGTACCCTAAAAATTAGTCTTAAAAAACTAACCTAATGGGCAAAGCAAATGTGCTTCAAATAAAGGCCTAGGGCTTGACGAATGAGGGTTTCTGCTTACTTCTTAGTTTTTGCATGATCCTTAGAAAATAGATCATAATATACTAAATCTAATTTGCCAAATCAGTTCCTCAAAAAACAGTAAGGGTTCCTCTTGCTTATCCTGAGATTATCTATCAAAAACACATCTCTGTAGCTAAAAACTGTTATGTAGATTAAATATTCTTCCTTGGTAAAAATGCATTTGAATTTTGTCAGAGACAGATGAGAAGGGATTGGAAGAAAAGCAAAGATTGTGAATATTTACATCCAAATAGCAAGGAGGGAACCATAAAGGAGTAAAGATGGAAAGGGACATTAAACATAATAGCAAAGATTTCCACCCAAGTTACCTATAGTGCTCGGGTGAGTAATCGTGTGCAAAAAAGCAGATGACCCAGAGGCCAAGGAGTGCTGGGAAATCACCTTCCCCAAAGCATAAATCTAGAGTCCTAAAAGTGCCAAGTAATATTCTCACATAAAGCAAGCAGCGATTGTTCTTCAGTTATTCAGTGGCTTATTTCTCAAGATGTTAGAATGTCACACACTGTTTCTATGTTGTACTGAAAAGCTGAGAGTGGGAGGGAGGAAAATGAATGCATATAGCAGCAATTCTATTACAAAGGCATCGGGTACTTAGCGGTGTCTGCACTTAGTGCTTATCCAGAGGCCCTAGACATGCTCCTCTTCACTGCGCCACAACTTCACTTGCCCCTCATCCTCAGCATCCTTTTCTAGAAGTCCCTCTCCTTCCTGAGGCCCAGTGTTGAACTGTTTTAGACTTCAGTGTGGGATCCACTCTTTACTACTCCATCTCTTGATGAGCTTATCCAGCCCTATGGTTTTAGAAACCGTCTTTATGCTAACAGTTTAGAGACTGATAACCCTGGCCCCAATCTCCACTCTGCAGAAATGGACATCCAGCTGTTTCCTGGCATGACTACAGTGTCTCAAGCCGAATTCCCAATTTCTGGGCCCTCCATGTAATCTTTCAGTTTTCCTTTTTTTCAGTGGTAGATACCAGTGATAGATACCATCGTTTATCCTTCCCTTAACTCACAGCTGCACATAACACATCAGAAAATCATAATATAAAAATAACCCAGTACCCTATCTTTTACTAACAGTTCTCCCTGTACTATCTTATCTCAAATCACTCCAATTTCTTGCCTAGGTCAATGTGTCTCAAACATCAATGTTTGCATCAGTCACCTGGGTGCCATCTGGAAACCAGGCTTAGAAGTTTGCATTTCCAAGAAAGTCCCAGGTAATGTCCAGGCTGCTGAGCCAAAGACCACACTGAGATTAGAGACTGCTACACAAGCTTTCCAAATGTCTTCTGCCATCCTCTCTTTCCACAACCCAGGAGTTCATTCATCACAACACTCAGAGCAATTGTATTTGTAATGTAAATCTGATTAGTACCCTCCCCTGCTTAACCACCCCTGAGATTCTGCAACTCAGTAGGAATAAAACCTTCCACAAAGGGAGATGGGTAAAAGGAAAAAAAAAAAAAGCTAGCTTCTGTTTGTTCCTCCCAAAGAATGTTTTGTGCTGAGATGATTTAGACAAGATACCATACCAAGGTTCTGTGCTCTGAATAACTACAAGATACCAATACGCAATGTATCAAGTGCTATAAGCGTCCTACTACGCTGTTTTGAAACTCGTTTTCATTGCTTACTTGTTTTTCTCTTTAAAATAAAAGTTAAAAAAAAAAAAAACTGGCACCTACTTAGCTCTAGGGATTCTCCTCCATTTACTCTCCTTCCTGAAATGCAGACCATTCAGACCGATACCCTTATTGTTTTTTCAAGAATTTGAAACACATTTTTATCTCCTAGGACACTCCCTATGCCTGGACGAATTGTTTTCCCAGAAGTGCTCCTGAACTGCTGTCACTTCCCTTCTGTTCTAGTGCATTTCACAGTGAGTAATACAGCACACAGACACACTTTCCAGAGTTTATCTTGCCACAGGTGTCTCCCTAACACTTCTATCACTCCCTGATGTCCTATTAAATATTCATATTTTTATCATGTGTCTTCTCTGATATGAGAGCTCTGTAAAGGGCAGGAATGTAGGTATTCAATATATTAGGAAATCAGTAAATATTTACTCAACAGAGGAACATATACCGAACATGATAATGTAAACAGTTTAATGTTAAAAAACATTAAAATTAAATATTAGATATTTCTTTAAAGCTTCCTTAAGCATTCAATATTTTAATTATACAAGAAGACAGTAATGTCCTCCTATGTGTGCCACTGAATGAATATCAGCATATCACATTTAGAGACTCTACTAACAAATTCCCTCTCCCAGTACCCAAAGAAACCACATATTTTGTTCTCTGCATCTGTTTGGGGCAGGAAGTGGGACAGTGACTCACCTAATGCTAACTCATTTTTGTGGGATGACACGATTTAAACAAAGCTAGAGTTTAGTGGTTACAGAATTAGCTTTGCATCAGTCTGAGACCAGTTTTTCTTACTGGCATACTCCATCTTGTTTTCCTCAACTATTAAACAGGCAAAATAGCATTACATTCTTAAGTTGTCTCAAAGACGAATTAGAGGGCTGGGGATTTAGCCCAGCGGCATAAGCGCCTGCCTTCAAGTGTGTGGTCCTGAGTTCCATCCCTGGTACCGATTAAAAAAAACAAAAACAAAACAAACAAACAAACAAAAAAAAAAACAACTAGATAATACACATAAAGAACCTGACAGAATATAAGCTAAAAGTAAATGTACAATCCCAAACAAGTGCATGTACGGACCTTGCTCCATTTGTGAAAATTCTCATAAAGACTTCAAATCAGCAAATACAATTAGCTCTAAAAAGTTTATGAAATGCAAATTGTCAGAATTCTCTAGGCAAGGAGGCAAAAATCTGCAATCCCAGCTACTCAAAGGGCTAAATTAGGAAGACTGCAAATTCAGGGCCAGACTGGGCCCTTCCGAGACTCTATCCCGAAAAATAAAAAAGAGAAAAAGGGCTGAGGATATAGCTCATTGCTAGAGTATTTGTATACATAAAGCTCTGGTTTCAATACTCACTACTGCAAAAGAAAGAAAGAAAGAAAGAAAGAAAGAAAGAAAGAAAGAAAGAAAGAAAGAGAGAAAGAAAGAAAGAAAATTATAAACAACAATAATCTAAGCATAATCTAACAATTTCCACTGCTATAGTAACAATAATTTGTGAAGTTTACAGTTCTTCAATTCAAAAAATACAATTTAAAATTTTAGAAATTTAAAACTGTCCTTTTTTGTCTATGGATAATATTCAATTCAATACATGTACCATAATTTATTTGTTATGTGTGATATCCCACTGATAGATATTTAAGCTGCTTTCATCTTCTGGCTACTAGAAATTTTACTGCTAGGAGCAAGCATATACACAACATTGGCGATAGGAATAAATTTTTGAGCTGTAAACTAGTATGAATATTATAGTTGTTTGAAAGATCTGTACTTTTTATAAGTAAAAGATTTGTATGATACTGAATAACATCCTGTTTTCCTTTTTAAAACTTAATCTGTACAATTTAATACAGACAAATAATGTTCTTAAAAAGGAACTTTCCAAGTGTAAGATTAGACCAGTTACAGTTATTCTGTGTGTCACATTTGGTAATTCCAAGTAAAAGCAGAGGTAATGCTGTGGCTTGGCGTATCTGAAAGTTATTTAATGTACAAATAAAAAAATAACCTAATTCTTAGACTATTTTGAATATCATTTCATCACAAAAAAGTCATAATTCTACAATTATACAGCCATAGTTTAAGATGGATGCTCCTTGAGACAAATAGTTTTGAAGTATGAAATGTGATCAGCATCTATTTATGGGTACACATTGCTTATGAAAACTAAGCAAATGTCAATAACAACTATTTTAATCCTTAGACATGTCTAAAGAAGCCATTTATCACTATTTACTTTGCAATGTAGTAAAATATTTACAGAATACTTCCCTGCAAATGATTTTAAAATCAATTAGATTGTAAAATGTAATATGACTACTCTGATAGTAATCATTGAGAATAGGACAATATTAATTCAATTTGTTTAATTGCATTTATTGTTATGCACAGAATAAAATTATTATTCGACCTGTTGGTCATGCTATTTGCTGTTTACACACTAGTTTAACAGTTTCATTGGATTTTTTTAAGTATAACATTATTCTATGACCAGAAATATGTTCTCACTTTCTGTGTTTAATTTTTCTCCTAACACACATTCCAAATAAATGCAGATATTCTTCATTTAACGACCTAGCTTTATCATGTACCTGGGTCATCAATTGAATTGATCACTAAATGAGGAATTGTGTGTAATACATACACTACAATATTCACAAGAAAATGTCAAAGGAAATGACAACTTGATGACTTTGCTTTTATTGGAATAACTCTTAAATGCAGTACTGTAATGTACAACAGAGCATAAAACTACAGTACTGTATAGTACAATCAACAAAAGGCAAAAGTATTGTACAAACAAGGTGTACTATACATAAATAAAAGACACTGAGGCTCTATAAACAAGATGTCCAGAAATGTACAAAAGACAGCCTGTCCATCCGAAATAGCAAAAACATGGTCATAAGTCTGAACAGTCTATAAACAAGCATATCATTAAACAAGAAATGTCTGTATATGTCTATTACTGATATGTTGTACTCAAATAATGCATTCAAATTTCCAATCCACGTTTCCAGAATTCAATCATCACTGATAAACTATATTTGTGCCTCTGTGAATTTGTTTTTGTGAGTTAGTGGATGTATGTGACTTTGCATCTTTACACAAAAATAATATGTGTAACTCACAAATTAATGAAGCATCTCTGACCTAATGGGTTCTCTCAAAGTCCATCTAGGAGACATGGCTATAAAGGTTAATAAATACATTTTTACTACTTGGTTTCTCTTTTCCCTACAAGGTTTACAGTCAAATACATTTTGATTTAATTGAAGGTATGTGGATCTTAATACAACTATTTTACTAAGCAGCTGTGAGTTGTGACTACTATAGACCACAATGAGAATCAAACTGTTAAAATTCATAATATCAAGGAATAATTAGGTGCTGAGTATCTAGAATCACTTGGATATTCTAAAAATAAGTCATTGATTCGTAATTATGCCTAAGCAAATCTCTATGTGTTCTAAAAATGGTGCTTTCGAAAGATTAGACAAACTATTTAATTGTCAGTTATTAAGACATTTCAACATTTATTTTTTTCGGAACCAAAAATAAATCAATTATATTGCACACTTCTATTGTAATTCACTGGGCTCAGTCTATTTTCTATCTACATATGGAATAAACAGTATTTCAACTCACAAAGTTGCTGTGAAAATCAAGACACAGGAGAGTAAAATCATGCATATACATATAATATTTCAAGAGATTGTTAAATAATATTACTTTTATCTTTATCTATTGGGATTTACAGCAATATCTGACATGAATTAATTATATGCTTGCCCAATGACTACTGAATAGGATTCACTAATTAACATTTATTTTATACTATTCTGAGTGCAACTCATCATTAATTTTTGTTACAAAAATATTTACAATGTGCTAGCACAAGGAAAGAGAAATTTGAAGTCACATGTGCTACAAGGAACATTAATTCTAAAATGAGGAAAAAAATCACTTGAAATATTTTTTCTGTACCAATAAAGAAAAAGCACCTTTTTGTATTACTGTGAATATTCTTAAATGATTAAAATAATTGATAAAGAACTGATATAAAAAAAACCACAGTGCTTGTCTAACTTACAAATGTATCATATGTCTTTACAACATACGATTAAAAAAATGAGGAATGCTGCTGCCGCTGTATGCTGTCCACTGGAACTGAAGACTTCTAAGAAACAATGTGATGTGTCCTCACCGCCTTATCCACAAGATCTGGTTCCATGCAACTTCTGGCTCTTCCTGGAGTGAAAATGACCACGAAAGGTAAACAGGGTGCATTGACTTAAGGTGCAGGAAAGTGCAGAAAAGACACTCAGGAGAAAGCGTTTGCAGAACTGCTTCAGAGAGGGCATTTACAATGGGATAAGTGTGCTCAAAGCAAGGGGCAATATGTCTTCTACTGTGATAAATTTTTCTTTTAAATGTGCAATTTTTGAATCATGACTTGCATATCCTAAAATACGTAACATAACTCTATAAAACTTTTCATAAAATCTAAAAATTAAAATGAATCAAAGACCTAAATATTGAAACAAAAACACATAATCAACTGGAAAATAAAGTAAGTAAAATGCTTGAAGACACAGGCACAGTTCAGGACTCTGAATGAAACCCAAAAGCACAAGAAATAATACCAGGAATCAACATTGATAGTGTATAAAATTTCAAAGCTTCTGCACAACGAAGGAAACAACCATCAGAGTAAGAAGACAACTTATAGAACAGAAAAACATTTTTGACAGCTATTTCTCAGGTGACTAATATTAAGAATACATAAAGAACTGAAAAATAATTAGACCTCCCAAAATAAAAACACCATCCAAACTTTGGCAACTGAAACTGAATCAGCATTCTCAGAAAAAGAAGTACAAATGGTCGATCAATACATGAAAACAATGTTCAACATCTCTGGTTATTAGAGAAAGGAAAATTAAAAAAACACTGAAAGTTTACCTTACTCCAGAAAGAATGGCCATCTGTTGGGAACCACAAATTCACAATGGCTAATTTTGCATACTTCTCTAAAGGATGATAAAATGGAGGCTTGGGATTATCAATTCCATCCATTTGAGATTTCCCACTGACTCTTCTTTGCATACAATCATCTATGCCCACGTGAGACATCTCAGGATTATACTCCAGGACAAGATCCTTCTTAGCGTAAGATCATCTATGCCATTTTGAGTTTGAGTCTTCCACTGAATTGGAATCTTTCACTAGCCCCACCTATCACTGTCCACACCTAATGAATAGGGGCTGTTTTGGAGGGTCAGAGGAGGACCCATTGGGAGACATTGACTCCCCAGCCATTTGTGTATTACTCAGCTTGTCTCTGGTTTTGTTTTCTCACCGTACCCTTAACACAGACAATCAGGGTTCTTCACTGAGTCAAAAAACTTCACAGAAATCAAAAAATAACAAATACTAGTAAGGCTTCAGGGGAAAAAGAAGACCCCTCAAAAAACAGAAATTCCATTTTACACAATTCTCTTCTAGGTATACTCCCAGGAGTGAAAGACATCATATCACAGTTATACAGGCATATTTATGTCTATAGAAGCACAACTCATAATAACTAAATGTGGAAAGTGGCCTATACATCCATCAACAGAGACATGCATCAAGAAATTGTGGTGTTCACACACAATGGAGCACTACTCAAGAAGGATAAATTTGAGTCATCTGTGGGAAAATAGGTGCATCTTCACACCATAATATAAAGTGAAACAAATCAAACACACACTCTTAAGTATTATATGGTTTCTCTTACTGGAGAAACTCAAACAACAAGTAATTTAATGAGTAAAATAAAAGATAATAGGTGACAAGGAGATAGACATTTTGCAAAGGGGGATGGAATAAACAGATTGAGGGAAGGAAAGGAAGAGAAAGGGAAGGAAGGGAAGCAAAGAGAAGGGAAGGGAAAGGAAGAGAAGGGAAGAGAGGGAAGATAAATTTTAAAAATTCACCAAGTGCTATGTACATGCACCATTCCCCATGATGAATGTAATAATTCTGTTGTTCAAACATGTAATAATAAACATGTTACAATTATAATAAAAGA
Organism: Dolichotis patagonum; assembly: GCA_004027295.1. Classification (NCBI taxonomy): domain Eukaryota; kingdom Metazoa; phylum Chordata; class Mammalia; order Rodentia; family Caviidae; genus Dolichotis; species Dolichotis patagonum. Next base: position 142,396 of record PVJX010000567.1, on the reverse strand, counting down.
AAAAAAAACAAAAACAGATAAATGGTTTAAAATTCTGGCATAGATCCAAATTAGATTTATCTGTATACAGGCCAGGGATATAGCTCAGTGGTACAGTGCCTACCTGGCAAGTACAAGGTCTTGAGTTTGATTATCGGTACCAGAAAAAAATTTTTTTATGAATATACACAGTTTGCCTGGTAAATTAATCATGCACAGAATTTGCATTGAAATAAGCATCTTAGATGCATTTTCTAGGGTATTATACACTTTTATACACAACCTTTAATATAGCCTGCAGAGGAAAAATCAGTTTATTTAATGAATAAGGCTCTTTGGTTTGACACAAAGAAAGAGTATCAATTTTTCTCCAACTAGTATTTAAATCAGGAAAGATTCTTTAAAAATCTATCACCCTCATCATTAGTGCACCTCAGTAACTTTTATGGTTAAAAAAATAATCTCTCATATTCTAGAAGACCACGACAAGCAATATACTGTACTCTGTAAATTTTGTCAAAGGATTCAATGGACCTTTCAAATCAACATTTAAACTGAGATCAATTATCAGTTCAAGTGAGACAGGATTTTATTCATTTCTCTTCTTACTAATAAAGACCAAATACACATTGACAGCAGGAATTTAATTTACAGAGCAAAGATAATAAAACATCTCAAATCTCTCCTCCAACAACTCAGTCCCTACCCAACTGAGGACAGTGTTTTGACACTTGCTAAGAGGAAGCATATGGAAGTAGAATGTTACTCCACACACAGAACGGTGACATGAGCCACAAAGGGAAAAAAAATACCTCCCCACATTTGTGAGCAACTATTTACACTAAGGGTAAAGGAGAGAGAGAAAGACCAAGTCTAGAAGAAATGTGATACTGGCTTTCTATTCATCAAATTTGTATGGACTTTTTTGCTGCCAATAGGAAAAAGAGGGTGACATGATGTTTTTGCAGGTGAAATCAGATTAAATTGATACTTTTTTCAGTCTAACAAAAATATTACTGAAAGACAAAATCATTTACAAAATGCTACAATCAGACATGGAAGAAGCCATTTGGCTTTTTGCTTCTGTAATTATTTATGGTATTAAGAAGTAGAAATTCACCAACACCACTGATTTGGTACATGTGGTACTTTACTCAAATGTAGGGTATTATTTACCTTCATCCTCTTCTTCTGTGAAAAAAATCTTTATGTATAAGTAAATAATGCAGGTAATGAGGCAGAGAATTAGAAAGAGTGGAAAATTAATGAATTATAAAGGAATTTAATCTATCACACAAATTCACAAATACTTAGTATCACATTCAGGAAGTTTATTTTTGTTTTATTTCTAAAACTTGAATTTCTCTAGTGCATAATGATCCAACACTAAGATTGCTGAAATTATATACTTGCAATGTACTGGCAACTAGAAGAATAAAGCAGATTACCCAGTCACTACCTAGAAGCTGTAGAATGCACCGCCAAGATGGATGGTTCAGGAGCCCATAACCCACATGCCTCCACATCAGTCCATGAATGCTTTCCAAAACAATAAAATATTAAAATACATTGGAAAATTAAAATGCAACTGTGCAAACTCTGGACGGAAGAGGCCAAATGTTTTATAGCTGTGAAGTATCTCAATCTGTCATCGAATGAAGGCATCAAGTATCCTACAAGGGAAAGCCTGAAGCTTTGCACACACAGGTTTATTCCTGGGACCTTGTTTCTGCGTGATACATCTCAGTATGACTCACATTTCAACAACACGCTGTAAAGGTTGCCCTACTGTCCTCCCTGGAGAGTTTGTGGCAGAATTCAGTCGCTCAGAGCATTTACTATTTTTATATAATCACCTGTCACTGGAGTGAGCTGGACATGGATCAGGAGGCTTGAGTACGGATTACAACACTAAAAAGTAAAGATCAAAGACTCCAGACTGCAGGATGCAATGAATTTGAATTCTACGGTAGCAAATGCATCATTTTTAAAGAAGAAAAAAAAGGGAAAGAAAAACTGTACTTCTTAGCACTTTAGATAGGAAGGGCAGCGGTATGGTGGAGCATCTGATGCGTGTTAAAGCACCAAATAAGCCTTTTTTTCCTCTTCTCCCTCATGATCCAAACAACAGAGGGGCACTTCCTTAGTCACTGAAACGCTGAAGACCTAGGGCTAAAATCACTTATGTCACCCAGTGCATGATGTGGTGACACACATTCTCATGAGAAAGTGTTTGCTGATTCATTCCAATTCCTTGAAACATCAGGAATCAAAAAAAAAGAAAAACAAGTCACCAGAAAACATGAAGGGATGATGGTGTTGTATCTCCCTGACCCAGCTGTGCACAGCGTATCTCAGCCTAAATGCAGGTCAGTTATTTAGTCCAATGCAGCATTAGGCCATTTCCTAAATTAGTTGCTATTAAAGAACTCATTATGTTCATACATAAAAACTTGATTTAGCTTAGTACTCAATGCTATTCCCTTCAATTCAATTTGGTGCCTCTACAAATGCTCTCCCCTAGCTGATCACAAATGTCACCAAGTGAATAACACTATTTATTTATTATTTCTCCAGTTTAGTCACCTTCCTTAACACTGGTGGGAAATATCAGTTAATATATTAATTCATTGCAAGATAATATAATAAAGTATAGGTATGGCCTAGTTTATGGTATTTTTAGTTAAATATTACATCACTAAGCATATCTACAGAATGCATTCCACTATTCAGAAACAAATTTCAATATAGCAATGCCTAAATTTTTCATAAATAATATCAAACTGTACAACTATAACTGGTATCTTTTTTTTTCCTATGTATTTCCTTATCATCATCCTATCCAGCAACACATATTTCCTACCTTCCTTTATTCTGCCCAAGGTTACCCATGTGCCACTGTATGCAGAAGGGGCCACACAGAAGAACAAGACACAAGTCCAATAGTTCAGAGGGAAACCGAAGGCAAAAATATCCCCCAAGTACACCTCAGGTCAGAGGATAATGTCATCCATGGTCCTGTGGACACTCAATGCTCAGCTGAATATGAAAATACGGACTTTTAAGCCATGAAAAAACAATACACTTCCAGCTTCAGGTTCCCAGTGAACACTCGTCTATGGATTTCCTAATGGCTCGGAAGAATCCGGGCAATTATAGATCGGAAACAAGTATTAATTGATTTCGCTTTTCATTTGCCCATTTATGCTTTGCTGCACCCAATCGTTCAGATTAGATGCTTAAAGAAGTGCATGAATGTAAATGGACATCATAGATGTCAAATTTGGTGTGTTTCATTCTTCAACCCTTCACCTTCTCTTTAAAACTTAATGAAAAAAAAAAAAAAATTAACTGCAGTACTCTGACCACAAAGCACTTTGATCTATAGTGATTTACTTAGCAACAATTCAGCTTCATTTGTGTGACACTAACAGCAGTCATCCCACAAGGCTTTCTTAATCAACTAGCCCAGCAGCTTTCAATAAAGAGATTAACTATGGAATTTTAAAAGGGCATGCTGGTCAGTCCATTCTTATAAATTCCACATGAACCAGTCTTGCAAACTGTGGTGAACTTTTCTTTACCTCACCAAAGAATTCTCCTTCACACTGAGATCTCAGCAAAAGTAGAAGATAAATACAAGTAAAATTTTTATCCTTTAAGACATCTTCTAGTGAAGAATTATCTCAAAACCATACAAGGTGTGGCAACATTTAATAAAAGGTGCACTTATCCTAAAAGTGATCTAAAAGAATTACTTGTTAGAATACTAAACAAAATCCATCATATGTTAATTTTATCAGCAAATGGTCCCATAGAACGCACTATGCATTCAATGCTTTCTCTGATGCTCCAGTGAATTACTCTGCTCCTTTTCTTTCAAAGCTTACGCAAATATAATACAAAATCTGTTTATATTCCTGAGGTTGAGACTGTGTGGGTAGGGAAGTGTACACATGGGATTTTAACAATTTTAACATGGGTTCGTTTGTTCATTCACATTTTTAAGGATGACATGCTTCTTACATAGCCTATAGAACAAGCTTAGTCCCTGGAGAAATACTAGGACACTGGATAGATATAAACAAAACAGTAGCAGCTGCAGTGATGACATCAACAATGGCAGTGAACAACCATAGTCACAAGTACAGACTGCATGCTGGATACATGCTAACTTCTTCACGTGTATGACCTCACTGAATCCTCTTTACCCCATGAAATGGCTTTGCTTTCAATCTGCAGGTGTGGGTCATAAGCCCCAGGGAGATTAAAGATCTGGTCTCATGTCTTATCAGTAATGAGGTGTCAGGGCACAGAGCTGGAAGTCCACACCTGACTCCACACTCAATGCTTGGAAAAACCAATTGGCACGAACTTTTTGATCACACTTCCCAATTGTGTCAGTGAAATCATTTTGAGCATGCAGTGACAATGGATGTGTTTTAATAAATCATGTTCTTGTCCTATTATGCTAATATATCATGTACATTTTTAAAATGTATAAAGTGAAATAAAAAGGCATTGTATCAACATAACTAGAAGGAGTTATATGCATTCTCCATTGAAGTGTATACATAGCACTTTATAGACTCTGAAATTAAAAAACAGCACTTTACTGGAATTTAAAAAAAAAAAAAAAACAAGAGTCTTTGCAAGTTTTCCAGAACTCCTAGAAAGCTAGGCTTTTATGCCAGATGAAATAAATCATTTTATCATTACCATTTAGCAAGCAACAGTGACAAATTCTGAGTGATGCTGACGGTCATTCAGCTCAGCAGTGGTGACCAGAAGAGCAATGAGGTGAAAGCCCCACACAAAAGGCTCAAGGATTGTCAAGCTTTTTCAATTCCAGCAACTATTGAATTAAATGGTCCCATTCAAGAGTAGGAGTAGGATGTGGGAACATAGCCAAAAGCGGATGGGGCGGCCTCTAGTAAAGAATGAGCCACAATATGGATCAAGAGAGCAAGGTTATGGAGGAGGTAATGGAGCTCAAAAAAGATGTAACCTACTTTATTGACAAAACCAGAGACCTGGAAAATAGGGGCTGTCAGGCTAATCTTAGACTAACTGGCTGTCCTCAAGGGAGATAACCAAGAAAACACCTGATGGGTTTTGGGAAATTCAAAGGGAAGTGATATAATCCAAGGAAAAGCCTGCCCTGGGCTATAACAAGTGCACTGGCTTCAGGTCCACCTGGCCCCTCCCAGACCCTCCCATTCTGCTGGCTGTTCCCCTCCCAGGATTATTTTTTACTCAGAAAACAAGCTGGACCAGCTGCGCCACAGAATAACAGCAAAGATTAAAAGACCACAATGGACAGGATGGCAGCATAAACTCTTTGATGGAGGAACGTAGGAATTGGAGGAGCATTATTCTGGCTGCTTCTTTTACCTTGGTCCTGTGATTTGTGTTGTTTATGTTTAGACCTTAGTGAGTCCTCAAAAATTCAATTAAAGCCATCAAATCCTAAAAGGCAAAACTGCCACGTGTGAGGCACTCTGTTGACATACAGGAGGAATCTGAAGAGTATACAGAGAAGAGGCAGTAATACCCTAAGCTGTACAGCTGAAAAGAAAGAAGTCAGGATCCAAAGACAGGAACCAAGAAAATACCAGAAGATCAAAGAACAGAGCATTAGGCAGGCATTTGCAGTGAGTATCACTTGTGATATGTGGGGACTTATGGGGTAAACAGGCAATTTCAAGCAGAAACAACCCAAGATGCAAAGAAGGAAAACAAAGGTGTTAAAAGAAACAGCACAGCACACAGTTGGATTCAGTTGGTATAGAGAGGTCTTCTCAGAGCCCAAGGATGGTCCTGGGAAGGCATTACACATTAAGTCTTTTTATGCTGGGCTGAGTATCAAAGGGAAATGAAGAAGCCATTTCTGAGTTGTAAAAGCAACATGATGCAAAAGGAAAGAAACGGTAAGAAAGAAGCATGTGGGCTTCTGCAATGATCTTGAGCACTCTAATAGCAGGCAGGTATCATTGTTGTAGAATAATTGCCACTCATATTGGTACTAATTAACAAGGTGACTAGCGAGTATCTAGGGTACCATAAACCAATTATGTAGCACTGGGGGTTCGCAATAAGAAATTTCAATGCGCACAGGCGCAATGGTCTCTGGCCAAGAGCCGAACAGATGGGACCCTCTGTAAGCACGAGGAGCACATGGGAATCAGCCAATCTAAATGAATGTGTTAAACTTGATCCACACACTCTGTCTCCTTGAGTTTGCCAGGCAAATTATTCTGGGTTATGTAAATGAACTGCCTTATCTTTGTGAAACCTTGCACTGTTCTGGAAAGCTAAGCAAATTTATGGACATGCAGGTCAAATGCTGTCCAGTGGTGGAGAAGGGTTGTCATTATTTCACAGAACTAAGGAGCAACAAACATCATACCTATGTATATTTTTAGAGGATTACAATGAAGGCAAGGGAGACATGCAAAAGAAAAAGTTCAGTGTGTCTCATGACTGACTGGTGTCTGCATTATTCCTTCACGTGTATATAGAAAGCTCCTGAGGTCTAGGATAGGAAAACGGTAAGATGTTTGTAAGACTTTCCATACCCTTTCCAAATTGCTTTCCTTCACGATTGTACATCCAAGTGGGAATATGACATCATGAACACTGATGTCTGTTTATAAAATAGAAGTGCGTGGATAACCACAGGAAAAAAAACAGGCAGGGCTCTCTTTAATAACTTGCCATTCTATTCTCTCCTTTCCTTCCATCCCACCCCACCCAGTCCTGTTTTCCTTTATGAAATACAGTCTATCGACACTGACAAGGGCAGTCATGACAGTAAAATGTAGGACAGTATCCCTATTTTCAAAATACAGAGTAAGGGCACAGGCACAGGGGTCCTGGTGCCAACCCATAGTATAAGTCCCTGTGCTTCTTCTCATGACTGCCATCACTACTAGCCCAAGAAGTGCACTTACCCAATAAATCATTTACTGAAATTCTTAAGTATAATTTTCTAACAGGAATTTTAATATGATGACTCATTTAGCCATTTGAAATAATATTCTTTTAAAAGTAATTTCCCGAATTTCTCAACTGCATGCATGGTGAAAAGCAGAAATCTATTGATATAAATCTGTGTGTGACTCTAAGGATACAGCACGACACTCTGCCAGACATGTTAGGCCCCCAACCTGGAAGCAGCTGAAACTAATAGACTACAAACATGAATATTCAATTTGCAAACATCTTCTTACTCTTAAAAGTGACCACTTTCCTAAACTGGGAAATTCATTCTTCCCCTTATTTCTTTCCCTTGTTATCAGTTTTTTTCTGGGTCCCAACCCAGTGTATGGGGTGAGAGTTTCTTCACTGAACAATTAGTTACTAAATCATTACTGTACACTAAGCACTGTCCATAGGGCTGAAAATACAGCACGAAGACCAGCTCTTGGCTGCCTGGGGCTTCTGGTCTATTTTATGAGAAACATAACAAATGAGCAGGCAATGAGGCTGCTGTGTTTACTAGGAGGGTTTTAGAGATAAAACAAGAAAACATAAACACATATTGCGTACTAAGTGAACCAGACGGTGCTATACACATGAAGAGGATGCCACTTGTCTTTATGAAATACACTGTTTATTTCCACACACTGAAGATGCAGACAAGGAGAGTCACGATGGTAAAATATGGGACAATATCCCATCTTTTCAAAAGATGGAACTGGGAAGTAGTGGCACAGAAACAATAATGAGGACTATCAAGAAGGCTCTAGTTACTTGAAAGGCCATTAGGTAGAGAAACATCAGATTCACTCTGTATCATCTTTTAGGTCAGAATTAAGACCTAGAGAACATAATGAATCACTATCCTGGGAATAAGGAAAACTTTTAAAACAATGTCTCAAAGTACAATGGGCTCATTCCAAAAGATTCCGAGCAAGCTGTTGATCAGTGGAAAAGTTGAGGACCGAAAAGTGGTTCTTATCTTTGGGGAGGAAACTGTTTTAAAAACGCTGGGAAGCTTAATCTATAAAACATCACCACAGCTGGATCAGCTCACTCCAGCTGCTTTCCCCTGGCAGTCCCGGACCTCTTCACACCAACCTGGGAACCACTGAGGCGTAACAGAAAGATGGCGGTTGGGCATTCTTATAGCTAACCTTATTCTTTACAAAACTATTGGCCTAGTGGAACACTGGATGATATCTAACCTCTAATAGGGAACAGAAAATGCATTAGATAAAACATGCTCATGAAATTCAGAGAGATAATCATTCATGGACAGCCACTAATGATGGTGATTAAGGAAGATGACTTTAGTTCAAACAAGCAAATGATTAAGCTTGAGAATACAAAATATTAAAGGGTCCTAATTAATAAAGCAGCAAATTTTTCTTCTCTGTCTACTTCCTAGAACATAAATATGTGAATCATTCTTGTAGGATACAGATGAATGACTTTTATGTTCTAAAATTCAGCTAGGGCAGAAATCACTGTCTAGAAACCAAAGGATTTCGAAAGGTCTGCTGGAAACATGTCAGAGATTCATGCAACAAGACTTAGCCATAGCAAGGGCACTAATCAGAAAAGAAAGCTGGGAAAAATGATTAGGACAGAGGGAAAATCCAAAAGTCTTGCTTTTCTGGTCTGGCTGCCTGTCATAAATTTCAATTTTGTACATATCTTACTGAAGAAATTATTACAGTTGTAATTTATCTATAAAATCTACCTTTTCATTCTTTCTTTAGTTCTGTTCAGTCATCAGCTGCTGGTGAATTATAATACCCATATTCAACCCACTGGGGATAATGACTACAGTCAAAATCACTCTTTTCGTTACTTGCTGATTTATATTTATAGAAAGGAAAAGGAAAATAAAATATGAATCCCAATTCTTAAAGTCTATATCTTCCTGGTAATAGTATAAAATATTAAATTGGAATCTAACAAAAAAAATAAACACAAAAAAGGCTTCTGGTGAGTCCTTTCCAAAAGGCTTCTCTATAGTTATTAAGGTTAGCAACTGAAATTAAATTCTGCTGTGAATTTAGCACCATCTGAGGTTGCAGGCTGCAATTGTGCTTTGGGAGATGAAAAATCTATGCAGGGGAAAAAAATAAAAAACAAGAAAACAACCTAAAAACATCCACTCTTCCTGCTCCAACTTATTCTCCATTCTTCAGGCTTGGAAAATATGACCTGAAGAGAAATCTAAAGTCTGTGTTCCTAAACCATCTTTATAGAAGAATCCGCTTCTTGTTTGTTGAGTGCTAAATAAATGTCTCCATCAGGCAGGCCAACACCCCATATGTGTGTGCTCTCTCTTCAGTGTGTACCAGATGCCATTCATTTTGGTTAAAAGTGCAAATTTTGGAACCAGCATATCTGGGTGCCTAGAGAAGTTCTATCATATCCTGTTTATCTGGCCTTGGACAAAATATTGAAATTTTGGTGTCTCAGTTTCTGCTTGTTTGGATGAATAAATGAGAACAATGGCCCCTAACAAATAGAACTGTTGTGAAAATCAGCTGAATAAATACAGCAGGCCATCCATTGCCACGGTTCTACATACAAGGATTCAATCAACTGCAGGTAAAAAAAGGCATCCGTAGTGAACACACCTATAGTTTTTCTTGGCATTCTCCAAATAATACAGTATAACAGCCATTTGATAACATTTACATCGTACAGTAGTATTAGGTCTTCTAAGTAATCTAGAGATGACTTAAAGTGCATCAGTGGATACACATAAATTATATGCAAGTACTATGCCATTTTATATGACACTTGTGCATTCATGGATTTGGTATCCACGGGAGTCCTAAACCAAACTCTCATGGATACCAAAGAATTTATATAAAGCACTCATAATAAGTAGAAGGCATTTGTTCCACAGTAATCACAGCAATGGTAGCAGCAGACCAATATTAAGAGTTGTATAAGTGGAACTCTGAGAGACATACAAGCACCTCCTAAAAACCATCGCAAAATTAATATTCCTAGCTAGTGCCTTCATCTCTGCGATAAATTCATATGTAATATGACATACTGAAAATCGAACTCAACAATTTCACACCAAATATGTACATCTGTTTTGCTTTTGGAATAAAATGAACTGTCAAGAGTCAGCACAAGTCCACGGCTTTTGACTGAAGAAATTTTCTATTAATGGTCACTGAAGGGGGACACTGACTGTACACCGCAGTTAACAGGCTGGCTCCAGGGATCACGCTGTGCGTTTAACAAACAGCGAGCAATGCATATTTTTCTCTCATTAAGAATGAAATTTAACAAGTTAAACACCACAGAAAACTTTTTCACTGAAGGAGCTTTGACAGCATTTGTCAGCTTGGAAATTTTATGGCACCAGTGCAACTCAGACAAGGCGAGAGGGCTCTCTGAATGGTGGGGTGGTGCTGAAATACTTCCCTAAGGTTCATTGTCCCTTTTCCCTGCCACCCAGCAGGGATGCCCATCAACAAAGGTCTCCCTTACTGGGATCTCTGCAACTCCTCCACACTGACTGTAATGAGGAAGACATTTCATTGCTACCTGCCCTGTCAGGCTGGCTGGTAAGGCACACAGCTGTTCTGATTAATACACCTCCTTACCAAAGTAAAGGACTTGTACCTAACAAAAGTTCACTTAAAATTCCTAAGGAAACAAAGCTCCCTGAAAATTTTAGAATGATGATATAGGATTCCACTGACCAGAGCTCAAAAGCCAATTTGCAAAAAATGGAATGGATGAAAGGAGCCTGTCTTTCTGGAGGTAATGGGGCATCCTATTCATAATTTAAGCTTGATTAATTTCTGGCACTCAGTGAAACTAAACTATTGGAAGGCTTTCAAATCGCAGAGACAAACACTGCTCCAATAAAGATTATAGAAGAATCATACAGAATGGTACAAAGAGAAACATCTTCAGTCAGAGAACATAGCATGACATACATCATGAAACATATCTTGTGCAAACAACTTTTACACTTTTTGGGAGAGGGGCTATCAAAATAAAGTCCTTGCACCTGCCAGGTAGGCACTTATGTCACCGTGTCAAATCCCTGGGCCTAACAAACAATTTTTAAATGCAGCCCTTTTATATAACTCTTCTACCAGTAGCAGCTCCATAATCCAAAACAGTCTCAGAAGTTGCCTGCTAAAATTCCATACAGTACCAAGCCCAGAGCAAGTCTTCGTTTATGAGCTGATAACATTTTTATCTATTGGATTTAGCCATCTTTTTCTTATAATAGGGTGAAGCGATTTCAACAAAATTAGATTTTGATCGATAACTATGAAATCTTATTACTTAGTGGAAGATTTCAATCTTTTTCATCATCAATTAACATTGAGTAAGTACACATTGAGTACAAGACACTGTTACGTGTTCTGTGTCTATTCTCAGGGGAATAATAATTTATCTCTCTTTTCATAGTAGAATTGCAAAGCAGTATGGAAGATTTGCCTGTTGTTAAGTAATCAGAATGAGTGTCAAATAGTAACAAGTTCAAGGAAGTAAAAATTGCATGTATGTAATAAAGAATACCAGGTCTGCTTCAAATCAGAATCCATAAATCTGAATGTCCACAGGGCCCAAGAAGTTAAACAGGAGGGAAAGCAGCATGGTAGGGTACTACACAGAGGCAAGACACCTCCAAGCATTTCAACCCGCAGGCCCAGGTAATCTGAGTGACAAGTAGAAACTATGAGAGGGCTGACAGTCCCCTAAGCCTTTCCAGTACAACCTGAGTAGGGAAAAGCAAGTGTACTGGCTCTGATTTCAGCAGACCTAAGTATGTAGATCTTCTCTACTGGATACCATTTATCATTTTTACAAGTTATTGGACCTTTAATGGTTTTACTTTGCCTCTGTCCAAAATAAGAACGGCAACAAAACAAAACAAAATAAACACAACCAATAAGGATGCCTTGAAAATGTGGTGAGGATACCCAAGTGGAACACCGTGGGAAACTCTCACAGACCTCAATCATGTAAGGAACATCACTGTAATACACCTGAGAATTATGCAGATTCAGTACCACCTAAACACTAAATACTGCATTAAATATTTATTAGTATTTGTACTGCATACGACACCCACTTCAGAAACAGATAATTGCATAAACTACAATTACTTGGAAAAATACATTTGAAGCAATTAGCCATGCCTTTGGAATGGAAAATATACATAACAGACTTGAGGAATGATTCTTAAGATGAATCATTGGTTGGAAAAGACATTTGGCCTGTGAATAGGAGGGAGAAATTCGTGTGACTAATTGTCTATTTTCTGTCGGTAACCATGTTTAATTTATTTTGGAGGTGAATTAACATTAAAGCAAAATATGTGATATTTCAAGGTTACCATCTGAAAATTCGTATTTGAAATTCTTCTCAGTTGAAGGCCTTTCAGATGCAATTTAGTGGGGGGGGAGTATTCACAAAGCAATTAATAAATATGTATTCAAAAGACACTAAAAAACCCTAAATTAATTATGAGTTATACATGCTGGTACGTAAGAATATTCAACATCAGAAGGATGTCAGTTTTCCTTCCATTGCCATCCACTGTCAGTATAATTCCAACAAAAATATCAGCAGGAATTTTCTTGAACTTCAATTTGTTGATTGTATTACGTTTATTAAAGGGTTTAGTGCCATAGAAAACCAGGACACAACAGTTTCCAGAAATAAACATGCACACATAAGAAAACATTTTTATGGTTGAGCAAGTATCACAGATAGGCAGGGAATACAGCACAAACCTTTTAGACACCCATTTCCCGAACTGCAGCACAAAACCCAGGGCCAACAATGAAATCAAACCTGAATACTGAGGTCTGAGGTCAGGCAAAAACGAAATATGTTATCTGATGTGCAGCTGCTGGGAAGGCATGGCTTGCATGGGACAGTGAGGTCTCTGCAGGCCCACTGCGGCACACATGCCATTTGCTTGTCACCGCTGACACAGACTAATCAATAAATGTTGACGGGAATTGGATATTCAACTAGAATGAAATGAATATAGATATCTCTATTGCATAAACAACATAAACCACAATGGAATATATTCCTAAAATTATAAGAATTGCTTAATATACACAAATATTACAGAAGGAAAAGCCTGATGACTATGATTGTATTAAAGATAGCCTCTTCATGTAAGATGAAACAAAAAACAAGAGTGAAAAGAAAAGTCACCAGCTAGGATATTCATAGTGAAACACCAACTAAAGATTCAAAGCTAGAATATATAAAAACTGTTAAAAATTAATAAAAAAGAACAGTTGAATAAAAAATACTGAAGCATAAAAATACAAACTTTGTAGGAAAATAGATACAATGATCCTCAAATACCCCACATCTAAAACATTGGCAAAACTTTAATATTATAACATTCAAATCTGGCTGATGTACAAACTGGTACAACCACTTTGAAAAACAGGTATTTTTAGGCATTTTTAATGTGTGCAAATCTTATAATCTTGGAACTGTACTATACATGGAGTCCCTAAAAATAATTCCCATGCATATTATACAGGAGACACTGACAAGATTATTGTGGCACACCAACTTTCCAATGCTATAATGAAACACCTGAAAATCAACTTTTCAAGAGGAGAAGGTTTATTTTGGCTCTCAACTGAAGCTTCCAGTCATTCTTCCGGGCTCTGATGGGGATGCTGGATGCAATGCAGGAGAGGGCATGTGGAGCAACCTGCTTGTCTCACAGCTGAAGAGCAGAAGAGAAAGTGGAAGAGGCCAAATCCAACCATGTACTTCAAACGTGCCCAAGGGACTTACGGACCTCCCAGTAGGTCCCACTTCCTCAAGGTTCCAATACCTCTTCATAGCACCACCATCATGACCAATCTTTTAGACCATGGACCTTTGGGGGAAGATAAGCATCCCAGTTTTATCAAGCATAGATAGAAGCAGTACTCACAGAACCAAAACTGTGAGAATAATTCCACGGTGAACATTGGGATGTGTTCATCAAACCTTGAGAGCAGTGGTGGCAAATCTACAGCACCTGTGCCACATCGGTCTGTCTGTTTCACTGCCAGCTCTAAAAGGAGCGCTATCACTGGTCTAGAGCAAAGAAAAGGAGTTATCTATAATTACGGGCAAACGCATAGGGTGAATTTCACATCAATAACGTTGTATAAAAAGTCTTAAAATACATACATATAATATGCTTCAAAAAACAGAGAAAACTAACAACACTACTTTCTGCTGTAGATGTGGATCTCAGTAGCAAAGCACAGAGGTGACTTACACAATATTCAGTATGGGGTTTACCTTCACAGAGAGAAGGGGCAGAGGTGAGCAGAAAGGGCATGGGATGCTTAGGTTCCCGTAACGTCCTTTTCTCAATGGCAGGCAGGTGTGGCTCATATTACTGTGTGAACTCTACTTATTCATTAAGCCAGGTACATGATACATTTCATAATAAACATTTCAAAGAAGAATGATGTAATTTCATGGTAGGTGGAGAAATTATTTAACTAGCTGGATATGAGCATGTTTTAAAGAATCGGGGTAAAGCAAATGACAGATCTTATGAGCTGCTCATAATACTGAAACTCAAGTCTTTTATGAAACTTAAATAATGAAAGACAGATAAGTGATGAAGGAATAACGTTTTAAGGGAAAAACTGATATTTAAAATGCCTTCCATAGTGGGAAAATGGCTCTTATTCAAACAAATTCTCCAGATACTATATGCTTAACTTAGAAAGAGAAAAAAATGTATTTCCTTCAAAATATGATAAAAAGCAGCTAATATTTCTCATGTAAATTACAATTATAGCAAGACTATTTTGATTTGATGAACCATCCTCTGTGAAGCTCCTTAAGAAAGGGAAATAATGAGCATAACATTTTAAAGAAATAAATTTTTTAAATATAACAGAAAGAGGGATATTTCAATTTGGAGTTACCAGTGAATATTTGGATAATGGATAATTTTCATTTATACAAAAGATATGTAAAAGTCCTTCCAAAGGAGAGAATAATAGATATATAAATAAAATTAGGCTACTTGGGACCTAAACAAATGTAATATGCAAGAGTTTTTAGAAAGAAAAATGGAAAAAGCAAAAGTTAAGAAATTTTAGATAAGCTGCTCATGTGTAAGAGGATATAATATGACAGAGAATAAAAATAAGATTTAAAAAAGGCATGAAATAGAATCTCCAAGTGATAGACCTCAATCTTCCTAAAAATGCAATAGGTGAGTCTTATCACATAGTTACTGGTGATACATTCATATGTCCATTAAACATTAATTTCTTCCTCATGTTTTATTATGACATTCAAAACATCAGGCTCATTCCATAGGTCTACAGAGAGCAGTATAAGAAGATATGATGGTCTGGTGTAAACTTTTATTTGAAGGCTTGCTTTGTCTGGATTTATGGAAGCTTAGATATAATTCTATGTCTGTTAGTTGGAAGAATGAAACCAGAAGAGAAAAAAAAAGAAAGATCTAAGAAAATCTTTCATTGATAAAGCAAGTCCTGAAATGAGGACGTGCGACACAATGGTATCAAAACCACGACCAGGTGGAGAGAAAAGAGCAGGAGCACCCCAGGGAGAAGATGGTGGGTGACAACTTAAGAAAGACTAATTAAGATTGATGATAAAGCAGTGATTTTCAGTGGATGAATTAGTAGTCCCCAGGGAACACTGGGAACTCCAAGAGGATATTTCTGGTTATCGGAATGACAGCTGGACTCCAGTAGCAGTCTGAGTGGGCACTCGAAATGCTGAACCTCCTATAACACGCAAGACATTCTGGTACAGTGAAGAGTTACCTCATCCCACATTCAAATGGCATCCATAGTAAGACAAACTGTGAGCTTTTGTCCTTTCTGCTTATGCTGACTTTGGTTTTAATTGTTGCAGAGTAAGCTAATTAAAGTACAACTTCCAAGACCCATAAAACTTCTATCTGTGAAGTGAATAACCTTAATGTTAAATAAAACATCACCTAAGCTTTTTGAACTTTCTTAAACTGGATTTATTTAGAGTTTCACTTGCTTGCAGATTTAAACATTATGAATCGTTCACAACAAAGGTCTTATGTTGGATTTAATGTAGCCAGGGAAAAGGAAATAGTACATATGTTGCTTAATGGACATTGAACAGTTTAGGGAATTCACTTTTAGTAAAGCATCTTCTGGCACCCTACTTAGGGAGGCCTGGAAGCATGAACATACCAACTGCATAGCCTACACTTCCCTGCAATTCCGGGATACAGCCTCTCCATCAACAGCCCAAACAGAGCGACTCACTGGTAACACATGGAAGATCTAGGAACTTCAGAAGACACTGTAAATCTCTATTCACACTAAAGAATAATATACTCCATTTTTTATACCTCACTGATCCATAGAGTCAAAGGTTATAAGAGAGCATTTAAAGAGTGGCCAACCATGCTTTTGACTAAACTAAAGAAATACATTCCCTTACTTAGTTATGAGTATTTTAATCCATGCAGATGCGAAGCATGACTATTTAGCTAGCTTTTACTTTTTATATCAGATCAAAATGTTGCCTAGATGCCCTAAATGATCTCGTTTGTATTCTGGGTTGAATCAGAAAAGAAATTAAGAATATTTTCTCCATGCCCAAACTGACAAAATCTCTGTGTCTGAGTTTCCCTGAGGCCAATGTACTAAGTGCAAGACACAAATTCCTCAGTACCTATTTTTAACTAAAATATCATAAACTCCAAAGTTTAATTTCAGTCACCAAAAAAGCAAATTTCACATGTGATTGTACCTAAGATAATTCTTGCAAAGACTTCTTCTGATGTTTAAAAACACACAAGTCCAATATCGTCACTTTGGTCCTCCACCTCTGCACATTCCTCATTGATGTCTGCAAATGACAGTAGTAACCTCTCCTCCAATATCTGCATCCTGTCATTAGGAACAGTAGGAACCTATGGTCAACATCGGGTGTACCAGCTTTACATTCTCCCATATTAGCATACTCTTGCTTCGATACCAATTCTGCCCTTAATAAATACATGGCAATTAACATTTCTTATTTTTACCATAATATTCTATAGACCTTGACTAGTGATTGGATTAATTTCAAAATTCTAATTTTCTTTTAGTCTAAGTAACATTTTTTAGGAAATGGAGAAGTACAAACAAAATAATCTTGTGACTCCAGCTACTCTGCATTTCATGTATAATACACAAGTACATTACCCATGCAAAAAGTTTGTTTTCTTTTTCTTTTTGTATCTAATACATAAAAACAGTATGTGAGTGGCTATAAACTTCACACAGCTAAGAGTCCCTGAAATTTTGCTTTATTTCTTTATCACGGACTCCATCAAAGAATTTATATTTCTGCTGGCAGAAAATTACAGGAAATTAAAATTTACTGGACACATGCTAGAGAAAAATGTTCATAGTTTGGAAAGATTGTAAATATGAAAGTAAAAGCAACCTTTTTTAAACTGGTCACTTTTCAAAAGTGATTTTTTTACAACTGACAAAAATTCGCATTACTCTGAGTCCACAGATTCAATTCTGCAAGCAACATCTGCGTCTTTTGTCACAGCATTGGCCAAACATTTTGCTACTGATTTCAAAACTGAAAATTTAGACATTTTGAATCATGAATTCAACATGGTTCGGTATTTGTATTCTACACCCATTAAGTGGCAATATTTAAATACTTACTATTTTTCTACTGGAAGTACTTTCGCTGGCAGTGCTGTCTGCATGAGAACGTTTTCACCTGGCACATATTACTCCATTATAAATGCACTTCGCTTTCTCTGTATTCCCAGCCGAGCAGACAGTGCCTTGCGATGGTTACTAAACTGGTCAGGAGCTGAGCCAGGACTTTAATCCAGGTCTTCTGATGTTAAGCACCTTCATTACACAACTGTTGTCTCCCTAATGAGGTTTTGGTCTATTAGTCAGACTGAAACATCTCTATCTTTCTTATGCTATTGATTTCTTTCCTTTTTTGTTGTTGTTGTTAAATTAGAGTCAATGAACAAGTATAAAAGGAAATAAAACTGCAAGACCAATTTAGAAATGGAAAGTCTTACACCTAGAATATTTTCACAGACCACGTCATTCCAGTAGATACACTAAAAAGAACACAGTCCCAATCAGAAAAATATTCCAATTAAAGGAGGCCAGTGTACGCTCCAATTCCTAAGAATGTATTTGGACAACGATCAGAATGATAAGAATGTTCACCAGTTATAGCAAGAATAGCTACTTATAAAAAAGATAGCTTTAAGCCAAACGCCTAGCAAAAAAATAACCTCAGTCGCATTTGAATACACAGAAATTATTAGAAAGAATCCTTCCTCTCCACTTATCTGTATCTCAGAAAAGCTCTTTTCGTTACTTATCCTTTTCATTTCTTATCTAATGTGCAGAGAAAAAGAAGCTAAGGATTCTTTCTCAACTGCTTTTGGTAGTGAGGCAACCCACAAGCAAACACCAATAACATCTTCTGCTTCTCAGTGCAAGCTCAAAATGTGACATGCAATTACATATACTTATTTCACAAATCACATTTGTTATCTTCTTCCCTGGAGGCAAAAACACTCCACATCATTTTCCTCCCAAAAAACACATTTCTTAAAAATGTTAGGACATTTTGGGTTTTTTTCTTTTTTTAATGTATTAGAGTTGAAAAGTCAACATGAAAATAAAGTGGAGTTTGGACACGGTTATCTGTAAATATGAGTTCATTGTTCCCCTTTGACAACCATAAGTAAAGTCAACAAAACATGTTCTGTAGAGGTTGACATCACAAATTATTTTCAAGATGACCTGCAGATTATGAACGTTCTGCAAAAAGCAACTTTATTATAAATAAATGTGTAGACACACATATGCAGGCATTCCTTGATCTACAAACAGCTCTGCTCCTAAAGAAATTTGCTGTAATTTTCTTCTAAAGCTTGATGTATGTAGCAGCAGTGTTTGTATGTGTGTGTGTGTGTGTGTGCGCGCGTGTGTGTGTGTGCGTGTGTGTGTGTGTGTGCAGTGTAGATATCTCTAACTCACTTTTTACAGTTCACCAGAGTGCGGTTCATGATCCAGTGGCATCAGCATCACCTTTCAGCTTCTGAGACACAAAGACTCTCAGAACCCAGGCAGACCTACTGCACAAGAATCCGCATTTTTAACATCAGCAAGTGCTACGGCTTAGATCAAGAATGACCCTCAAAACTCTCCTGTGCTCAAAGGCAGGAGCACACCTTTTGGAAAGGGGATTGGGTTGTGGCAGTGGCTGGCTCTATATGTACGTGGGGGCGCTGATTAGAGGCAGGTCACAGGGGTGTCACCTGCAAAGGTGTATCTTCCTTTCCAGCTATCTTTGTTCTCTGCTTCCTGAGAGCCAAGAAGAGAACAGTTCCTTCCCACCATGCTTTTTCTGCTTTAGAACCATCCATGGACTGAAAACATGCACCCAAATAAACTCCTTAAAGTGGGGGTGTCAAGTATTGCATCTCAGAGCCAAACAAACTGAACAAGACACTAGGGGAGTCCAATGCACACGCAGGTCTAGGAAGCACTACCAATGCCTCTCAACTCCAAAGTCTCTATTATTTCCCAACTAGTTTATTTCATTTATCCAAAATTGAATGTCACTGCCCCTCTGAGGAGCCACTCCTCAACTCCATATGCAATCTCTTCCTCCTCCCGTATTTCCTGTAACACTGAGGGGATGAGCATATCTGCTTGCTTCTAGTCACTTAGGCTGAGAGCTGCAGGCTGCCCCAGACATCACTCGCTGCTCACTGAGAGCAAGATCCATGTCTGTGTTGTTCCCTTTTACATTCCTGTGCCTAATGACTAGTGGGAATTTAATGTCTATCTGCCAAATGAATAAAAGTAGTAACCACACCGAGAGTTCTCTACATATCTCCATTGTGTCCATATTCCTGGAGTCCCTTAATCAGCCCCTCAGGCTCTCATTTCACCTCTAATTGTTCCCTACACTCAGTGCTACCAGATTGATACTTCTAGAACACAAATCAGAGGCACATCTCCTATTGTTATGCTCCATCACTCTTTATAATACTGTATGTTAAGGTCTACAGTAGCCTGTAAGTAAAATTCAGAGCCACAGACTGGCAAATACTTACCCTTTCCATATTGTTACTCTCTGTCTTACTCATCTGCTCCAACCACAACTCCATGCTACTTTGATGGAGGAAAAGCCATCCTCCTTTCTATCTGACTCCTCAACTAGAGATGGTATTAAATTAAATCCTTATTGCCTCAAAGTAATACATTAAGTTCTCAGTTCTGAGAAGTAATAACAGGCTTTCAAATATTTAAATCAATCATTAAAGTTAAAAGTATATGCAAAAAAATGTTTCAAAAGACAGTTACTACATGGAAATAGAATACTATTCCTAATATTGTGTGTGTATAGAAAATGTTTCTACATGAGTTAACTGGATGAAGTTTTTTATTACACCAATGCAAATAGGTCTGAAGTTAACTTCATAATTTCTGATATGTTTCTGACCATGAACACTTCTCACTACTCCAAAGATCTTCGTAAGTCTTCCAAAATTTGGCAAGTTATCTACAAATCTTAATTTCCCATTCACTGAGCGTGAATATTTGTGATACTTTTTCCAGGGAAACATTATAGATAAACAGGCTCTGTGCTGGCTCCAGTAAATACCATTTTTTGGTTGTTGCTAGAGGAATGTAAAAACAGCATCAGGCAGTAGCCATCGCTCAATACAAATAAATTGTGGGAGCCTGAATATGCAGCTCCAACACCTAAATATCCTCACATTTACACACTCACATGTACACACTGGAGATTCCATCTGCCCTAGGAAGTAGTGCACACAACCTCACCCTTCCCTGACACAATGGGACACTCACATCCTGCAGCACTGAATTCTCTCGTCTCAGGTCCATTGTCACACTTTGATAAAGCTTTTCTTGACTTCTCTCCAAAATTAAATGTCTGTTACCATTTCTATTTTCACAATACCTCATAAAGACTACTATCATAGCAGCCTTTAACAATTTTTTCCTATATCTATCTCCTTCCAAACTCTAAATCCCTGGGTACAGTATCCATGTCCACTCCATCTTGTTATCCCAGATAGTTAGCACTCCTCAATGAGTAAGAGAATCTCTAACATCATGCAACAGTTCAGGGTAGAGCTGCAAATGCGTAGTTCTGTTGAGGAAGAGGAACTCTTAAGGCCTAAGTATTATGATTCAAAGTCAAGAACTAAATTCTTTGGAATCTAAAATAAATCCCAAGTGTCATGAGCTGAGCAGTCAATAGCACCCAACTTGGAGACAGGTGCAAACTGGCAACTGAGGAACCCCAGCAACAACGCAGTGAAATGTCTCCTCCAAGAATAAGTGGGTAAGTGGAAGTCAGAAAAAATAGGAAAAGGAAGTAAAGGGAAATGGTGCCAAGACCTCTCTATGAATGCTCCTTGGTAAGATATGCACGGAAGTACACACCTCACATATTTTTCCATCTTACACAACAAATTTGTACACATAGAATGTCCTCAATGATGCTGTTATACATATCTTAAGTATATAACAGCCACTATAACCCAAATATTAATAAGATAAGCTGAGCTGGCTACTATGAAACTGATATGATAAAATGAATTTAACCTATATAATCTACCAAAATAGTCACCAAACAGATATAAAATATGAATCGATCATTTTTGCCACTGGATGAATATTTAAGGCACATCCAACCCAGATTGGAGAAAATGGAAATCACATCATATAACCATCCATCTAGCTGACTAGAGTAGTGCTACTCAAACTAAAGTGCTTCTTACAAACCCTCGGGAGATGAGTGTAGATATCAAGCAGATAGTTTTAGAGAAATTTGTAGCAAGTTTACATTTTCATTTCTATTGGATCTAATAATAAAAATTCAAAGCTCTTGTTTCCTTTTTATTCAATTTTGTAAATTTGCCTTCTTATATTTTCTGAAATAATTGATTTGGAATGGGTTGGAAGGAGATTGGGGGTGGGAGGACACAAAAGGAGAGAGGCACGTGCGTGGGGAAAAGGCAAAAGGAAGAGAGAGGAAGGAGGAGGAGTATAAGACTGAAGCCTTTCTTATCCAAGAAATGCCTGTCAGTGTCTGAAACAAGACATTAGAGGCAATATAAGGCATTACCTGAGGAATGAGAAATATTTCTTTAGTTATGGTTATGGAAAATATCACAAAAAAGAAAAGAGGAAAGAAAGTAAGGAAAGCAAAGAAAAGCACACAATTTGCCTGCAACATGAGGTACACAGTGAACAGAATGTGAACTTTTTGTGATAAATTAGGCAGCGGTAAGGTAACAGTTTTATTTGAACAGTACACAGTCATTAAAGATGGGAAATTATCAAAACTCAGTGTGAAGTATTTCTGAGAGAGAGAGAGAGAGAGATACAGTACTTGGACTGCATTAGACAGATGACCTCATCACAGTTTTAAATAGCCTGTCCATTATAAGCATAAATTATCACCCCATGAAACTGTCATAGACTAGATGCTGACCTGGAAATTAACAATCAAGCATATTGCAGAAAAATTGTTAAATGAAACTTTTTGTTTATAACCAGTATGGTGCTGATTAGAGAAAAAAACCACAACAACTGTAATTTTTAAATTGCTATTGTTATAATAGAATTCAACTAAACTTGCAGTAAGAAAGACAACAGTCCACCTGTCTTAAAAAATCATTCTTTACCCTGCTGTGAAGATTTTTTGAGGGATACCAATTGTTATCGTTAAGAAAGAAAGTTGATCGCAAAGAAAGGATGTTAAGGGATTTGGTTTTGCAGTTGATAATCAATGAGTTGCTACAAATAATACCATGTTTATATTTCAAATGTAAAGCTATAATAGCATTAAAAATATATTATCAGGATTGGGCCTATGCATATTCTTTACAAAAATATCTCTAGCAGTAATTACTATTTGCAGTTACCTCGAAATTCATATCACTTCCAAACCACTGTTTTCCTCTCTTTAATCTTCTTTGCATGTTTCTGTTTCTTCTTTAGTTTTAGTGAGATAGGCAAGCGGACACTAAGCCAAACACATTTTCTAATATTGTCTCATTGAACTGGAATCTCAATATAGGATGAATATATTACATATATAAATATATCTTGAGATATTCAACAGTATGTTACTCCCAAGTAAATCAGGTTTTTTTGCATTTTAGTAAAGAAAAAAACCCTGTATTATTAGTCATATTATTCACTCACCCTCTTAAATTAAAACAAGAGTTTTTTCCTTTATTTTTGTTTTGTCCAGCAGTATGAAAGAACAAAAGACAACCGAAGAACAAAAAAAGCCTGCCACATATTTATGAACAGCTTAGATACCAAGAATGTTTCCTATAATTTCCTCAGTGACACAGGGCGGGAAAGTCTCACGTGAGCCACTGTACTGTATGTCCACTTTCTCCAATTCCAGAGACTAAACCTATCAATCATCTACAAAATACAGAGTACCACTCCATCTCTTTGGCGTCCATCAGAAATTTCGCAGCTAGTCCCCTCTTGTAAAATGACAATGCCATAATAATAGTTGAACTTATTGTAGAAAAATACGTGTGATGGAACAAGAGGACATGACTATGACAAAAAGCAGTAAGAGTAAGTGGTTTTCCTCTCCATTTATCATCGCTCCTGAATCTTCTGCACACTCTGCTGAAATAGCAGAGAAGCTTATCTCAGTCCATAGCAGCCAAAAGAGTCCAACATAGAAACAAAAGGCAGACTTCACAAGCAGAAAACATTTAACATTGGATTTCAATCAAGAATTGAGTCTACTCCATGTATTTCCCTCTTCATTGACAATCTTAATAAAACCAATTGAGAATTTCCCATGATCCAGTCAGTTTCCTGTTGAAGTCAATAAAAAAATTACTGTAGGGGCCAGGGAAGGTCAGCATTGACTCTGCAGGGATTTTTCCTTCCTTCAGATTAAAAGCTTTCATAAACCCAACTTGAAAAAAAAGGAACAGAAAGCAAAGCAAAACAAAACAGAAGAGCTTATCTCTCATAAAATCTGTGGTTTGGGGAAAACGAAAGAAAGTATGTGAAACATACATTGGCCACAAGCGCACTGTGAGTTCAAAGGGCGGCCTTATTAAAAAAACTAACACAACCCTAAGCAGTACACGCAGTGGCAAAAAAATAAGACAGTAAAAGAGTAGTTTTCCCAAGGATTCTAGTTAAAAAAGATTGATAGTAACTCATTTTTGAGAAAACCTTTGAAATTCCCAGTAAATTCATCAAATATTTTTTAATTAGAATGGATTCTCAGGCAGGGCTAAATAAATACTGAAGTGCATACTCCAGTATTGAATAGGGAAAATGGTAAGACAAGAATTTTTAAAAATCTGAATTTGGTCTCTAAATACAGTATCACATATAATATCCCATGAATCCCATGAATGTGTCAAAAGTCCGGCCTATTTTCAATCTCAAAAAGGATAAAAACCACCTTCTCCATTGCACTGTTAAGGCCTATGCTCGCATAGTTTTAAGGTCTCTTACCTGGAAGCACTGTCAAAATTACTGGCTTGCTAATGAAAATGGCTCAGAGATTTCACATGACTTGGCCCTCACATGTGCATAAGATAATGGCAGGTTAAGCACTAAGTGTAGATGCTCTAGTAATTAAATAAACCAAGAGAAAAAGGCATTTATGCATCCACTGAGCAACAGCACATGCATTGAAGCCATGAATTCCTAACCATATTTCTAAGATTTTCATTTTTTGATTTTAGAAAAGAACTTTAATTCATCAAAACAAAACTTTCATACAAGGATTAAAAAAATTTGGCAATTAATGCTTGTAGATGCCTAACCTATAATAGGAGTTTCAGAGATGGTTCTTTTATTTTAATCTTTGTTTAGTGATTGTTAAAAAAAATTGTTGGTTCAAAAGCTGTGGCTTCCCAATGCAGATACCAGTTCAGAGAATACATGCGACAACATTCTACTTGGTTCTTTTCCTGTCTCTGGACCAGGTTTTTGCATCGTTTTCAGCCACACTTAAATTCAACTGCATATGGATATTCACGCGTGAGCTCTAAGGGATCAAGGGAATGTTGGGCATCTGTGTATCACAAACACCCAGCCCGGCCTATGAAAGGTTCACCATGAGTGGAAAGTGACTTGTGTCTATGTGTTAGAAGCCCAAGCATGAATGTCTATTTTATTTCTTTATCTCAATGACAGACTACCCTGAAGGCCTTTGGTTTGTAATGATTTGGGGGCATAAATAAAAAAATAATTTTCCCTCTCAAACAGCATGGTTAATCAAGAGAGGTTGCAGCCTGGAGCACTTTGTTAAAAATACAGTAATGACTTCAGGTGCAGTCAGGATTGTAAATGCTACGGATAAAGAAAAGAGGTAAACCAAGTACAGTCACTAATATTTAAGGCCAGACTTAAAGATTTGATGGCCTTAAATATTATGACTAAAGGATGTTTCCCTAGTAGAAAATATCACCAGAAGTATTTTCATCATAAATAAAGAATAGCACATACACTCACATTATCTATTTCTTTATTTTCTTCTTTTCACGTGTACTTACATTAATGAAAGGACTAGGAAAAGAACAGATACCCCAATATTTCATTCATATGACAAAGTACTTTCAAAACTAATGCTATGCACAGAGAAAGAGACAGGTAAAGAGTCCTAAGTCACTCAAAGATCACTCAGAAATGGTTACACAAATGATAAAAATGTAAAAGCAAACATTTTTAGCAATATCATTGCAATAATATATGTGATAATTTCTAATTTAATAGTATTTAGTATTTTTAAAATAAGAACACTTCTAATCTTAGTAAAACAATGTAAAATTCAATACAGAATATTAACATTTAATGGTTGATTTAAATCTCTAAATCTCTAAAAGTAAATGATTTGCCAAATACTTTTTTAAAAAAACAGCTAATCATTAATGAAGTAATTGAATATGCAGAGCCTTGTCTATTAGTTGAAGGTTTAATTATAATTTCAATAGCTAATAATTTCCTAATTTTAAAAGCAAAGTGAATAATGACTATAATTACATTTATAATCTAGGGGACAACTACAGAGTACTTTTTATATTTATTTTTTAAAAGAATACACTGCATTATTTTCCTATAATACAGAACTCTAAGGTTAAAACAACTGTCTACAATATAATTATCTTTGGTTTTTATAATAAAAAAATTATAATTTTCAGAGAATTTCACAGTAGAATCATGTTTATAACAAGCAACATATTTCTTTAAACAAACCAAAGTTACTATTTTAAATATGCATAATATTTTAACTTTTGGATCTTAGGATATCAAATAAGTTATTTCTACAATGGAAATTGGGTTCATTCTTTAGTACCGCAAATAAAGTAAAATAAAATACTAGAAATTTAGAAAAATAGCTGTGGATGTAGTTCAGTGAGAAGGGTCTGAGTTCAATCTCTAATACTCAAAACAAAGGAATATGCAAATTAAAGATTATGTTTAATAATAGTGTACTGGAGTCAGGACTTCTGCTAAATAAATAGATTAACCACGTGAGATCACAGATATGTTATTTTGTTATACAGGGGTAGAACCTTGGGTAGAACCCAAGGTTTGCAAGTAACTTGTTCTGCAAGTGTTCCACAAGATGAAAAAACATTTCTAATATATTTTAACTGGATAAATGAGTAATGTCTTGCAATAGAGCAGTATGTGACACTGAATGTCACATGATCACAACAGAGCAATGGTTCCTCACTCTCTCTTTCTGTGGGATTGTGGGTAATCATCTCCCAACAGCAAGAGGTTACAGAGGAGATCTCATCTGCAGAGGACAGGGGAAAAAGCAAAAGAATCCTTCACTTCAGATGAGATCAGGGAGATATAATATGTGGAAAATGGGACAAAATTTTGCATAAAAGCACCACCAGAATAAGTCTGTAGTAGTGCAAGCCATGAATCTGTTTAATGACAATGCAATGTCACATTTTCAAGAAATCCTCAAAAGGAGGCCAAAGCAAATGCCGTTGTTAAAGCTGCAGAAAAAAGAAAAGGATTCCACTGAGATGAGAGTAGCAATTCTTTCAGTGACTGCAAAAGTCGTCCTACACAATAATCCTACCTCTTCTCTGTTTCACATATTGCACAAAGTTTTCAAAGGTACATGCAGGTTAATTTGTTTATTTTTCCTTGTATGTTGTATTTTGTATTTTTGTATATTACAGTGTTGTAATCATTTTATATTAATATTTTTCGATTGTAGAAGAATCATCTAAGTGTCCACTATTTTCTAGGGGAAACTCACTTTGATATACAAGTGTTTTGGGTTACAAATAAGTTTCTGGAAGAAATTATGCCTGCAAACCAAGAATTTACTGTATTTTATTTATAAGCATTTAAATACTATGACATCATGTTATATACCTTAAATATATACAATATATTTCTTAAATAATTCTGTGTTAAGTAAACCCAGTAAGAGATGAGCAAAAGATTTAAGTATGAAATTCATCAAAGAAAACAATTGATGATAAATAATTGCTTGAAAAGATGCTTCACATCATTAGTCATTGGAGAAACTCAAATAAAAACTGTAAGGGACTATTACCATATGCAAACTAAAAGTGGTTAAAATTAAAAAGACCAACCACATCAAGTATTGTTGAGGATATGGGGGAAATGAAACACTTACATGGTACTTTTATGAGTGAAAATGGTGAAATCACTTTTAAAAAACAATATGGTATATTCTTTAAAAGTTAAAATACACCCAACATATGATCACAGTTAGTCCCCTCCTAGTTATTTAAGTAGAAAGATAGAGATCATACGTCCATGGAAAACTTGTATTCAAGTATCGGTAACTGTTTTATTCACATTAGCTCCTAGTTGGAAATTCTCCAGGTGCTCATTAACAGGGGACTAAAAAAAAAAAAAAAAAAAACAAATTGTGACTATAGCCACATGATGGAACACAACTCAGAAACGAAAAAGAACAAATTACAGGTAATGTGAATGAATCTCACAATAAGCAGGCGAAAGAACCTGGATCAAATAATGCACGTACAATCTGATACCATTTATTTAAAAAAATGCAGAAAGTCCAAACTACACTATAGTGACAAAACAAATGAGTACTTGGGTTGGGGGGTGGGGAGCAAATTACCTAGGAACCTGAGAAGACTTCTAGGTGTGATGGATATGTCCATTCTTTTAATTATGCTGAAGGTTTCTCAGGTGTATATTTACGTTCACCCTTACCAAGTTGTTCACTTGAAAGATGTATGGATTATTGTAAATATATCTTAATAAAACTATTAAAAATAAGTCCCTTATAAAGGATATGACTATTCGATTTCAAAATATTCCTTTCCTCTTCTCCATGTCCCTAAATAATCAGGACATGGAAACACTTAAGCAGCTTCTAAACTGACAATGTGCTGCTTTGATCTTTTAGTATTAATGCTCTCAAACTCTTCCTTATCTATTTTTATTGCTTCTACACACAAGACTGTTTACTAGCATCAGACCCGAGCCTCCCCAAAAACAAATTTAGCTGCATATCCTTTTGGCTTTACAGTCTACTCACCGGTTAATCTAACACGGCATGATTTACTGCACAGCATCATAACCAGCCTCTTTATTTCTCAGCGCACACACACACGCACACACACACCTCTCTGATCCAAATTCCTACCTGGCCTCCAGTGTCCCCAGTTATCTGGCACAATCATGCCTTTCCAGCCTCCTTGCCTTTATCAGTATGTAAAGCTATAAGAGAATCAAGGTCTCTAGTATCCCAGTCTAATTCTCATACCAAAGACCCATGTCCTAGATCACAACCGCCATTTCATATGATGAAAAGTGACAAACAAGAAAACAGATCAAAAGCAATCATAAAAAAAAAAATTGAGCAAGGAAGATAAAAAGACAGTTCACTTCCTTTCTTTGAGTTTCTTAAATTTATAACTAGAAAACAATCAAGAACATAAAGACATATATGCATGAAGTTCATACCTACAATGCAGTAGGTATCCCGGCATTCATTAAAAAAATAAAGTATGAGGCTCATGCAGAAAAGTTCCCTCCATATAGTGCTGGTGAGAAGAATAATCCATTCATTTATATAATCGTTAGAGGACAAAACTCCACAAAATTCCACATAGAGAAAATATAAAAAGTGTATACCCAAAAAAACTATTCACCTCAGTTACGTGAAGTGGATTCAAAGAGCAAACTTTCAAATTTCATACCGAATTACAAGGACACTCTATTATGTAAGTAATGTTTTAAAGACTATATACATACTAAAGGACGTGTTCTTGATCATGCCAAACGGTTCATGTTACTACTATACTTTAAAATCTTCTCAAATATTCAAACTATGCTTTGAGAAATTGATGGAAATCACTCCTATCTTAGTACAAAAGATGTTGTTTAGTACAAACAAAATATATTTGTGGCAGTGTGACATTCAAATAATAGAGTACTAGATCAGTTTTTCTGAGCAAAGAAAAGAAACATTATTTGATTTCCATAGTCTCAATCCTCACAGACTTTATTGGAACTCAGTATTTGTTTACTTGTTTGGTTGCTTTGAGCTGTTTTTATTCTTGGGCTCTGGCAAATCAATGATCCTAGAAACTATCACATCAAAACCACAACAGCAAAATATCTAACAGAAAAACAAGGATAGGGACATTTTACATTATATCTACTTAGACCTAAAAAACAGTCTCCCAAAACACAGTTAACATGTGGTGACAATATCACGTTAAAGTCCTAACTTAATTACTTAGAACACATTGCTTTTCTATTAAATATGAAAATGGTTATGTCTCTAATATCTGCTTTCATTATCACCTAATGTTATTATAGACTAGATTACATTATTATCTGCATGGCAAAAGTGGCTTCAGCAGGGTTTATAGAGCCAAATAGGATATCATTAAAGTCAAATTAAACCGTCCATTGGCAGGGGAGATCTAAGTGGGCAGCCTGGATTCTACAAAAGGCAAAAATTACATACTGTCCTAAGAAGAAACAGTTGTTATTGCCAAATTCTAAACTAAGGATTTCAAGGTGCTCAAGGAAACCAATTATTCTTCATTTAAGCGACTGTACCTGTCACCATGAACACCCCGTAAATAAATGGCTTACTAAAAGGTTATTGACTTAAGGGTTTAAAGCAGATTATCAAATTAAGAGAAGGAAATTGTTCTCTAATGATAGCAAAACAACACAGCCTTGCCAAAGTGATCACCAGGCTATGTGAAATTATGTCAAGTCTCTGTGAAAAAAGAAAAACAATGGATAGCAAGTGTTATTTGTAGAGTAACAATAAAAATAATACAATTAACTATACCACTGATGTTTAATCAATTATAGTCTTTCTTGTTTAAATGGTTAAAAACTCAAAATACAAAGTAACAAGTATATGCGTAACTCACAGTGCAAAAAGCAATTGCCTTGGGAATACGGTTCTCTGGCTGCGTAGCATATACGCAGGAGTGTGAGTGTACCTCGTTCTCAGGTTCTATTGACACTTTGATAGAAATGAGTAATGAGGAAATCTGCTAAAAAATGAAAAGCACTAAAAGAAATCAATTTCAACAAAAGAAAATAATTCAAATCTACGGAGAGAAAAATGACTATTTTCAAAAGACTCTGAAACTCTGGTTTGGTAATGCTTTCTGAAACACTGCCAATTTCACCTAAGAGAGATGTGAAATGATTGCATAGTTATGTTGATTAGGTACTTTTTATGCCAAAATAACTCTGAATAATGTGCTTATTAATCAGATACCATTAAGAAACAGTCCACAAAACTTTGAATACTGTATCCTGTTAAAGTACTCATTTTCTCTTTGGCTTTTTTTTTCCTTTTTTTTACTCTAGATTAGGAATTTAAATTACTTTTATCTGACCGTTCCTAAAACCTTTCATTCCTGGCTATGAGCCCTCAATAGTTAAGTAACATCCAGGTGAGAATTTCAGAAGGGTAGATTCATTGACTGTTTCTGATCTATAAGTTTGCAAAGAATTTCAATTCCGTTACTATAGTCACTAGTACATTGTTAGCATTCCAGGTTATAGTACAAGCCAGTTAATTAGTGCTGTGTGTACGCCCAAGCTATATCTTTATTTATGTCATTATTTGTTTACAAAGAGACTATGCCTCCAGATTTCTAGGAAGTTCCTCAAAAGCTTAACCCAAAAACTTTTAAAACAATTATAGTTTACCTATAGTAATTACAATAGACTCTGGAGCATTTGACCAATTTTGAAAGTAATGTAACTCAATATGATTACTAGACTATCAGTACAAACAATCAAATATGCTGTGGTATCTGTGCTTGTATTAATGGAAGTATAATGTCCGTGTTTGAAAGAAATAGTCACCCTCCATGACTGAAGATTCATAGGATTAGAAGAAGAAACTAGATACTACTACATTCAAATAGTAAAGGATTATCTCGAGGAGGAAATGTTGGTTTTTTTCTGTGTCCCCACCAAAAAAAAAATGCCATAAAGATGAATTGAGATTAACAATATCAATAAGAATGAAAAAGGGGGAAAGGAGAATTAGAGAAAGAGGGATAGATGAGGAGGGAAGGTAATTCAAAAAATAAACAAGCTGTATTATGTACATATACCAACTTCCCAAGACGACTGTAAAATGCTTATATTGCAAAGATGTACTAATATATTTTTTAAATCCCAATTGAATTAGCAGAAGATGTAGGTAACTATCTCTCATTCCTTACAAAACTATTTCTTGACTATCAGAGCTACCCAGAAACAGAAAAGGTATCAATATCTTCCATAGTTACAGCCTGGCTGACCCTAGATGTCCACATTTCAAGATCTTTAGACTGGGAAATGCTCTATCTAGGTTCCTTAGGCAATGGAGACGCAATTGATATTTAACTCTCTGATACTTAAATTCGTCAATAATATAACCTATTTACATGTCACATCCATGTAATATCCTGACTATAACATAAGCTGTGAAAGGATTTTACATTTTACAAAAACTATTTGTTACAAAATAATAGTGGTACATCACATAAATGCATAGACCAAGCAGATAATGAAAAGCTGACTACAACTCCAATCTGAAGTCACACATACTATCAGCTGTTCAAATACTCAGATCAGTACAGTCCTCGACCTCCGGATTTGTTACAATGGTAAACCATGCCTGGTAAACTACAACAAAGTAGTATTTTTCTTAATTTGCATGATAGCTGCATTTACTGTATAATAAAACCCCAAGGAAAGAATGTTTTTAAATGCATAGTGAAGTTAGTTTTCAAAGTCAGAAAATCATCTACAGGATTTCCATTTATAGAAATGGCTTCAAGGGCATTCAAATGACAGAACACAAGACATCTTTATGACCTGCAGAGAATCTAGTGGTACCAGTGTATCCAACCAATGCAAGTGCGTGGCACCCACTCCAGTATGATAATGCAGAAATGTCACCGTCGTGTTTCCAAAGTGTCCCCTGTGGTGGATCCTGCATTAGCCCACACCACAGAGAAGGATCTAGCAGATTCTCCCAAAAGAAAATGAAGCCAAACCCAGAGTTGAAGGAGATAGGGGGAGAAGATAAGGCCTAGAAGAAATCCTTGACTAGAACACTTAGCTGCTGTGGTTCTGAGGTTTCTGTGGGTGCATTTCCTGAGTATCTCAGATGCGGCTTACATGCAGAGGGAGGCTGTGGTTCCCTAGCTGGTCTCAGCCAGTATCCAAAGACTGGAAAACCACTTGCAAAGGAAGCTGGAATGCCAATTTATACATCAATGACACTATGAGGCTATAGAAAATGTTTATTCTCCAACCCAACTGGTAAAGTCAGGTTCCTAAAGCATCTATGGTAGCACTGCTATCTTTCACAACTAGCTCAATCACAAACAACTCGTCTTGTAATATATTCTGTGAATTTTTTTTCACTGGAAAAAATGTTTGAGAGAAACCACTTAAAGAAAGAGAGTTTATTTTAACTCATGGTTTCAATCCATCATCACCTGGTTCTACTGCTTTGGGCTGGAGGTAAGACGTAATATCAAGGCAGTTGAGCATGGTAGTGGAAAGCCGCTCACACATGGGAAGCAGACTGGGAAAGAGCCAGAGAGAGTGGAAAGGACTGGGGATAAGACATACCTTTCAAAGCTATATCCCCAGTGACCTAGTTCCTGAAACTGGGCCACATCCCCCATTCACCTAAGACCTCATCCATAAATTAATCCATGGGATAAATTCAGCAATCTCATGACTCAACCACCTCTTACCATTGCTGCGTTAGCAATCAAACTCTCCATGCACGAGCGTTTAGGAGCCATTTCACAGAAACCATAATAATGGCAATGACCATACACTTCATCATCCAAACCAAGTCACTTTTTAATGGCAAAATTAACTGCTCTTCGCAAATTACATGGCACAACACGCATGTGGCTGTGAACTGTTATATGTCACCATGACTCGATCAAGCACTGCAGACCAGATGAGTAAAGTTCTAGGTGTACCTCTGAGTCATTGACAGAGAGGCCAGGAAACTGACGGGGGAAGACACCCACAGATGTGGATGGCACTAATCAACAGGCTTGTTAGCTGGATAGAATAAAAAGGCAATAAAGAAGGAAGTTCTCATGGTTGGAAGAGCTGCGGAGTTTGTTGCTGCCTTCGAACCCTGGTCTCCGGATTCTTCAGTCTTCCAGTTTAGACTTTCACTGGCGATGGCACAGTGAGATTCCAGGCCTTTGCCCTTCCTCTTCCAGGGGCCACTCTGTTTCTCCAGAGTGCACAGGTAGCTACTGCATGCTCTGCCCCTCCGATCCCACACATGGTCCTTGAGAACCCTTCCATCTCTGATCCTGTAAAGGTACCTAATAAACCCCCTTGCATAATTATGTGTACATTTCAATTGACTCTTTTCCTCCAGAGAACCTGCCATAACGCAACACATAAGCAGGAATGACTGTCCGGGGCACAGCTGGACCTATCTATATTGCACTTTTATAAGTGTAAATAAGGAAGAGCCAATAAAGAACAGGAGCAAATGCACCTTATAATATTACTAAATATATAATACTCCCACATAGCTACCTAACCATTCAGAGCCTTTTATTTATAAAAACATCATACCATCATAAAAATAACATAGCTTGCTGTTTTTATATATTTTCTCCAAGTAATACATTTGCTGTATGACTAGGTACATACTAAAGTGTGTATACTTTAAATTGCCTATACAAATTATAGCTTAAAATACAAGTCATTTCAGGAAATTAAAAGCATCATAAAGTTAGAAAAATATATACATATATTATTTTACCTTTTAGTATATTATTTTAATTGCATGTTTTCAAAGTATATATATATATATATATATATATATAGAGAGAGAGAGAGAGAGAGAGAGAGAGAGAGACAGAGAGAGAGAATATATTCCTAGTAGAATTAGCTATGCAAAATCAGAACAAGCCTGAATCGGTATATTCTTCTATCCAAAACACAGCAATTTCATGAACTAACTTTAGGTTTATACTTCAATTCTAATAGTTAAATTGCTATTTTAAGTCATTCTTTATCATAAAACTATATGTGTGTGTGTATATATATATATATATATATATACTGACTATTTCACTAAAAAAACACAATTTATACTATCCATAGCATTTAAATTCTTTTCAAAGAAACATAGTTTATACTGTAAATAGGAATAACTTTTATATAGTTTATAAGTGGTACAGTGTCCTGAAAATAAATCAGTATCTCCTTGAAAGGGGAAACTACCGGATCTCCTGCATTTTCCAGTTCATTGCTCCAGTTTATGCTTTTTTTGACAAGGCTGCCTACTTCATAAATGTTCACTAAATGAATGACAATGAATGAATGGATGATAACCATTCAATTAAGAAGCTCTAACAATTATCCCTATTCCAGTGGAAATAAACATGTGTAATTCATAGTAATGTAATTGCTCTTAGGATTTCTTTATTCAAATGCCATAAAAATGAGATTATAAATGGAGTCTTGGACTCATTTTTATCTAACAAAGCTTGCAAAATTAAATCACTGTTCATGGATATGGGTCCAATTATTTACATTTGGTTCAACAATTTCTGTCAATATCAGGGGTCTCACTATGAACTAGTTATTTATCAGACACTTAACTGCATACAATTATAAGTCAGGTCTTCAAATAGGTTTTTGTATTCCAATAATCATTCTCAGTTGACCCTTTTCCTTTCTTTCTATTTTAAATTGGCAGGCAAAACTTGTATTTATAATGTACCACGTAAAATTCTGCAGGATGTATATATCATAGAGTGATTAAATATCACTAATTAATTCCTCACAGTTATCCCTTGGTGGTGAGAATACTTCACATCCTTTCTCTTACCATTTGTCAAGATTCTAGTATATTAACTGTAGTCATTATGTTTCACAGTAGATCTCAACTGACCTTTTAGTACTAAAATAATATTATAAAAGTTTATCATGCCAAGTTCTCATGACTCTTAGTAATTAATCAGGAAAGAAGTCTGTTATATAACATTTTACAGTAAATTTTAAACCATCCTCAATCATATTCATAGACCCATACTGAGATAGTATGATGATACTAGTAAAAGACTCATCAGACTTCATTTATGACTCCATACAGTTGTAAAAGATGTAAAATTAGTATAATTAGTGTAATAGTATACTTAGTATAAAAAGTGTTTGTAACATACTTTTCCAATTTAAAAATTTTTCATTTTCCACATTAGCACATTCCTACCGACTCGAACCACCAATGGTCCCGGCATGATTGCCCAGCAGACAGCTTGTAGCCTGATGGTATAAACAAATCTAATCGGTTCTCTTTCCAAGACTTTTATTGGTCTTTTTACTAATGAAATTACTAAAAAGCCAGCTGATGGAACAGTCCCACATGTACTCTGGTGCTTCAAGCCACCCAGTAGTCAGCGAGGCACACAAATTATGGCCCCATCATGAACATGTTAAACAACATGTTCATGACTCTTGTATTTTAATAAAATACATGTTCATTGGCTGACTCGTGTATTTTAATAAAATACATGTTCATTGGCTGACTCGTGTATTTTAATAAAATACATGTTCATTGGCTGACCTTTTAACAGAATTTCTATATTGAAGAATACAAAACCAGGATAAATTTCACCCTACTTCCTATTTAATTCATCAGAAAATTCTGTTTGAAAAACACATAATGATACCTTAAGTATACTAATATTACGTGAATCACTTTTGGCAGAAAGGATTTATGTTAAGTACGCAGATATGACTATAATTATGTTCATACTGTGGATTACATTTTTACTGTAGCCACATATTCAGTATTTTGTTTAAAATGCATGTCTTTCAAATATTTTCTTTTGTCCCACTCAAAGTAATTGTCAAGTACTGTATAAGCAAAATTCTGTAACTAGTTACTAAGGGAAGGTAGAGTATCACTTCCATTGGTAATATTCTAATAAAAATTGTATTTTAATAAAAAGTCAAAAGCCAATTATGTAGTAGAGTCTAACACCAGTGTTTTTATAAGCCTCAGTTATCTGTTTCCTAAGCACCATAATAAACACAAAGGATATAAACAGGACATGGTTCTGAATCCAAGCATTCAGTACGGAACAGATGTATTTTTAAAAAACCAAATATGTACTGTGGCAAAACATGACATGAGCTATATACAATGTCAACAAACAGCTTCTCAAACATACAGTATATTGTTACTGTATAACTTTTAAAAATGGATAGATTAAATGTCTTGGTAGCATTTCTTTTAATCCTATGACTCAGTGAATTTTGTACCTTGAATTCTAAGTAAATTAATTTATCAAAAAAAATTTTTTTTAATTTGAAAGAGAATAAAACAAAAGGGGGCAGTACAGAGCAGATCAGAACAGGACAACATAGGCAACACAGTACTTTACATTAAGACAACTGGACATCAACAGTAGCTAACACCTTATCTCTTACTCTGCTATAGTTGAGCATAGTTTCAAATACAATAATATCAAACATAACACAATAGTATAAAGCCATGCATAGAGTGAAAGAATTACGGGGCTTTCTGAACCGAATAACAGAAAATGTTCAATGGGTACTATAATATCTCATTTTTGATAAAAAAGAAAAAAAATTTGTTTGAGCTGTCACACATATTCAAATTCCAATAAGACACAATGTGATAGAACCAATGGTAGTAGAACAAAAAAAGCATGGTAGGACTTCTAAGAAGGATGATATTAAATCAGCAATAGCTGTCACAATGTTTTGTTTTCTTCAAAACTGCTATTCATATCATCAAGTATGATATAGTCAAACAAAACAGGATAACACCATTCCAACTGATGATTGAAAACTTTGAAAGACTTCGAAGCTATGAGATGGGGCCTCATGCTTACCATAAAGTCTTATATACTCTTATCAAATCTCATATTAGGGAGATTATATGGTATTTACCCTTGTGAGTTTGGTTTATTTCACTTAAGAGAATGGTCTCAAGT